>CM076571.1:276946810-277084040 GCA_034641835.2 Pinus albicaulis
CAGACCTTTTAGGAGTTTTACATGTCCTCCTTTATTCATTTATTCATGAAACAGAAATTAAAACAAAATTGAATGTTCCTCTTAGCTAAGGCTAAGTGGGAACATTACATAAAGTCTAAGAAAACTAGAGGTAAACAAAAACCAACTTTTAAACTCTAGGATCTAGCCTTCCTAGGGTTCAGAGAGGGCTCTCTCTATAAGATTTAACTTTGTTTTGATTTATAAAATATTAGGCTAGTTATGATTGTGAAATTTGGTTTTGGTTTGATTGATTTGGTGGGAAAAATTACCTAATGAGATGGATAGTGGGAAATTTGTTTGTCCATTGGGCTGAGGAGTAAAAAATAAAGCAGACAGAGCTGGGATCAAAGTCAAGAAGTCAAATTTTTTCAGGGCAAGATAGATAACCCATGAAGATCTTGGAAGACTGTTTGGTCAGGTGATATGATCGGGATAAAGAGAAATGAAGGGTTCTTTGATCCGGAAAAGAGAAGTAGTAGGCAGAGGTCAAATGAAAGAGGGAGAAATTAAGGGTTCCCTACTCTAGAAATCAGCAGAAAAGATGGAAATGATAAATATTAAAGACATGGTGCTTTTAACAAATCCTGAAGTAACACTCATGTTTATTCATTCAAATTTGGAAAACATTATGGATGCATGTAACAAAGAAATATAAATAATGACAAGAAGGAAATACTTCACTTCAATAGCTCATCACATGAATCCTGAAATATGACGCTACATGATCCAATCCAGTCTGCTACTCGAGATATGAAACATAAAAGCCTTCAATTCCAACAAAAAATGACTATAGAAATCTTCAAAAATTCATTCCACAATAATACTTCTAAAGATGAAGTATTTATACATAATTGTTTACAAAATATCCCAGAATGCTTCTAGGAATAATCTAAGGAAAATAAAATTATATTTACAATAAAATAGAGACAGTTGCTTAACAAATCAACAAGTTGTCCTATCTATCCAAAAGAAATAGTAACTGATTATGGATGAAGAGAAACTGGCTGCCTTGGTGTCCTTCTTGTTGGCTTTAGATATTTCAAATTTATTTTGAAATCTGATCTGTTTATTTTATATTCTTTCACTGATTCTCTTTAATCCCTGATACTCTTTTAAACTCGGATACTCTTTAACCATTGTAAAATTTGTTTATTGCTGTAAAAAATTTGTTTTAACTGTAATTCAACAAACTTTATCTTTTATCTTTCTGCCCTTTTATCTTTCATAGTAAATATGTCAATGACTCCCAATCTTCATCACTTGGAATTTGTATTTTCTTCAGCTTCTTGAAATTCTCATCTGCTTCTGTATACCTGGAAAAATTTGGCTTAATGACAAACAAGTGTCTTATGTTATGCTGCAAGTAAAAAAAATCCTCAAAACTCCTGAGTAAGGCTTCTCCTGTTGGAGTGCCTTGGCCACCTAATTTTTCAACTTGCTCCTTTTCGTATTCTATGATATTTTTATTGTAATCCTCCTGAGGGATTAATTTTTCATTGATGACCAAAATATTAGGAAAACTTCTTTGCCTCAAATTCTCAAATTTGACCATAAACCTGGTTATGGTGTTGTTCATATTATCACATTTTTCCTCAAGCTACTTCATCAGGTTCTTTTTGGTGATAACTTTCCTTATCTCAAGGATAGTTTCAGTCCTGTCAGTAATTTCAAGTTCTTCTAGCTCTTTCTTGTTTTTGTTGTTAAGAAAATTGATCAATTCTACAACTTGTTCTGGTTTGTTATCAAGTTCCTCCTTAGTCTTCTAAATCTCTTCTAATGATACTTTGAGAAAATCTCTCTTTTCAAAAATCACTTGAATAGAAGGCCATACATCATTGATGGCTTCAATGATCTTGTTCCATAAATGATTTTTCACATATGAAATTTGTTCCTTTAAGGTTAATTCCTTTTGTAAATTCTTCAATTCTTCATTTAGTCTAATGTTTTTTTTCTCATGTGTTTTGGCATTTATTTGAGCCAACTTGTTTGAATTTTCTATATTTTCAACCATATTTTTAAATTTGTTAATTTAACTTGTCTGAAGTGACATTTCTTCCATAGCTTTCACTAGTTTTTTGGCCTCATCTGTAGGGTGAACTGTTGTAGTGGATGACTCTGTAGCTGATGTTGTGGATGATGTCACTGGAACTGCAGTAGCCAGTGGCACTTTGGGTGCCAAATCTTCTGCTAGAGTTTATGGCACAACTGTAGTGATCACAGGAATAACTGTAGGAATTTCTGGTACTTTTGGTGTTTCTTTTTCCTGAACAAGTTTATCCATTTGAACCTCCATTTCTTTGATTTTTGCTGTCAAATGAAAACTCAAATTCATCATGCCATCCTTCTCATTTCGTCCTTCTATTATTTCCTTGTCTTGAGGAAATTCACTTGATGGCAATTTAAGTTTTTTCCTCAATGTTGCAATGTCCTCATTTTTCTTTTTCACTAACTGCTCTGCCTCTTTGACATTTGCAGGGTCATATCCAACCTGCAAGACCAATTATTCCAAGGATTTAATCCTGAGATATTTAGCATATAAGGATGATTTATGCACTTTTATTTGACCTTTCATGTTTCTCATAGTGTTCTGAAGTTTTTGAACACTCATGTCTTTGGTTGTAACAGTAGAGTACAACATCTCTGAACTCTGTCCATGAAATTCTATCTAATCAAGAGCATGAATTTTTTCTATTTGAACTTCTAAATCATTCTTCTTATAATCTGCCACTGTCTTTGGAGTTTTTACTATAGGCTGCAATACTGACATGATTAGATTTTTGTTTGAATAATCAAAGGAAGGCAAAAGCCTATTTTGAACACTTGGTGTTTGTTTCAAATATTGAGAGTAGATTTCATTTTTTATTTCTTCATTCTTTAACTTGATCTTTTTGTACTTATCCCTGATATCTAAATCTTTCTCCTCAGTTGTTTGTGAGGATGAAGCTTCCATGTTCTGTTGTTTCTCTATTAACTGTGTATTTCCATTGTCAACCTATTCTTCATTTCTATTCTCTGTATTCTGCTCATTTTTTATAACAGTGGCAGCATCTGTGTTGGTGTCTGGGAGGTCTTTTTCTTCAACATCAATGGCTACCTTCTATTTACCTATTGAATCTGTTTTAGGCCTTTTATTATATCTTATCTTGAATCCTTTTTCAGTAGTGGTTTCAACAAACTAAGCTTCTTCTTCTCTTACCCTCTTGGTGGATTTTTCTTTTTGATCTGCAACTTGTAAACTGTGACCAATATGAATTTTCTTCACTGCATCTACTATTTTCTGTCCATTAATTTTGATTGGCATATTTCTCTATCTCTAGTTTTGTCTCATGTATATAGGGTGTCAGTTTACACTTAACCCTCATTTTACTTATTATCCCTTGTGGATCATAATTCCAAGAAAAGATTTCTTCAAATATGTATTCTAATAATTGCTTAGCTGCTTCTTCCTCTGCATCTCTATGATTGCAAATGAATGGTCCCACTTGATTCTTCAATTTAAACTGTGTTTTCTTCTTTGCAGCTAGGAAATTGATAGAATTAGGGTTTAATATTTGATTGATACACTCCAAGGAAAAAACCCTCATTGACACAAATTTGGGTAGCTTGTAGGGTAACAAATTAGATCCAAACACTCTAATCTCAGTGTGTTTTTCATACAAGTACAAAACACCAGTCTCGGTCTGCTCTGAAAACTGTAAAATCTTCTTCATATCATCATTTATCCTTGGTTGTTCAGCATTTGTCAATATTTTTATCGTTGGATGGATGAATAATCTGAAAACTCTGTATATGTGAACTATGTGGACTCTTTCCTGATCAAAGAGGTCCAGAAAATAAATGAAAGAGGATTCCCTTCTACATCAAGATTTTGAAGGGTTAATGGAAAATTATCTGCTTGAAAATACAAGAACATGTGGAAAAGGAAGGATGTGTATCTAAACACTCCTTCAATTGGAATTTTAACCAATTGGTCATGAATATTATCAGAAATATACACAACATAATCAAAGATAACAGATGGAGGTTGTCCTGGTGTGAAAGTGGATAGGAAACCTAAAATGGATTCATCTGTGTGTTCATCAGTAAAGTACCCTAGGATGAAATATAACATGGAAATTACATGCCTAGAACCCTCTGGAAATTCTGAAGTGGATTATGGAGGATTAATTTGAGGAATTTTTGTATGTAAGGGCATGAATATTTGGAAAATTTGGAATCTTCTAGGAAAGTCAAGGCCAATATATAGCTTGGTAAGTGTTTCAATGGATAGAGGAACTACTTGAGGATTAGGCTTGAGTTGTAACATTTGATTAATGGATTCAGTAGTAATAGTGAAAAGTACTTCTTTATTGGCATTGATTATTGCTATTTTCTCAGGCATATAATGATTATGACACAACCTAATGACTTCTGGCATGAGTGGGTAACTAGAACCATATATTTGGGTAAGTGTGATTCCCAAATTTTAACTTCTTCAACATTATATAAAGATTTTTCATAGCTCCAGTTATGAAGTTCCAACAAATTGAATTCTACGATAGGATTTGCTATCTTATAATCAATATCTGCTAATGGGGTATACTCAATGTATACAACAGGGGGTTGTAGAGGATTTATAATTATGGTAGTCTTAGAAGATGCATCTGGAGTAGGTTTAGGCATTTTGAAACTTTTTGGATTACAAACCTCTGCTTTTTGGCTTTTTTGGTTACTTCTACAAGATTTAACAATTTGCAGAAGTATTTTTCACTCTGACATGGATTTATTGGATGAAAATAGGCAAGATATAGTCTTTCTTTGGGATTTTCCTTTTAATTTTGGAATCTTCAACTTGATTCACAGACTTTTACTGGTTTAGAAATAGGAAACAGGGGTTTCTTGGGCTTTTTCAATGAGTAATTGGGCTAAAGTCCTTTTAAATTTAGGCAAAGAGGCTTAGGCTACCTTCAGAAGATTTATGGGCTCAATTTTGGGGGTTTAAACTATGAGCAGCATAAGAAGGGTTTTTTCAGAAATTTTCAAAGGGTTTGGCCTATTTTTTGGATATTTTAATGAGTTTGTTTGGGTAGATTTGATCTCTGAAAATATTTTTTTCTTTTAAAGGGTCCTTTCAGATCGAAACATGTTTAATTTTTCTAGAGGAATACCTATTATACATAGGTACTAAACTTTTGAAGATGTATCTGAAGGTTTTGAACAATTTTTGTAGTATCTTTTCAATCTCTGGAGCAATGCAAAGCTCCTCGGCAATCTGCAAGGGTTACAGGTTAAAATTTGCAGTCTTTTGGCATGAAAATGGCAGAAAATGGTTGTTTCACAATCGGGATAGGTTATACAGTGGCTATGCGCAGAAAAGATAGAAAATAAGTGCATTTCCAACGTTTATTAGGCACATTAGGGCCAACAGGCGCCTGCAATAAATGGCGATCAAGTCATAAGGGCGGTTTTTGGACTCAAAGGGCAGGAAACCGCAAGTGGTTATCACGTGCCATTTTGGTGGTAAGCTGTTTTTCTTGCAATGGATGTGATCCAGTAGGAAGTAAACACGTGGAGGAGGGATAAAGTCAACATACCACCCATTTCGAGTAGAAATGAGATGGGGAATATCATGCAAGTTTATTTGCAATATGGATCTTCCGCCATTAAATCATGAGGTTCAATTGCGAACAGCCCAGATATCTTGTGAAAGTTGCATTGGGATTTGGTAGTGGGGTCGGGTTTTTCATATTCGGCAGGGGATGAGTTTAAAATTTATTTTAAAGTTTGAAACTATATATTATATGGTAGAGCGGGGGGGATAAGATTTATATATGTTTCAATTAAAACATTTAAGAAATGTTTCAACTAATACTGGGGTGCGTGCTTTAATATATGGTATAATAGAACATTAACACATGTATTAGTACCATAGGGGTGGGGATTAGTTTTAATGATAGGTTTAAACCAATGGGATAAGGACGTGGTTTATATTTTTCACATGGTATATTTAAACATTGGTTTAAACATTAAATAGAGGGTTTGTGGGTTATTTTAAATATAAGGGTCTAATACTATACGGGAGGGTGTAGTTTAGGGTTTTAATAAGTAAGTTAGAAGTTAATATGAAATGGGATAATGTATATAATGAATAAAATACATGTTTAACTCTAAGTAAAGTGAAAATAAACATAGCTTGTTTTTCTTGTATTTTTTCACACTTTAACTTAGAATAAATTCATTTTTTGGGTTTTTTGAATGATTTTTTGAAAGGTAATGAAATTAGCTATTTAGGGTTTTACTTTTACTAATTAAAATTGGGTTTTTACTTAGGAAAAAGGGATTATGATTATAAATGAAGGGTAAATGCTGATGACTATGGGCTTTGTGTAGGAATTTAATATTTTTAATCAATCAGTCATCGAGCCTTGGGTCTGGTCCCAATAGAAGTCAGAGAAATGCTCTGAGCCTCTTTGATTGATAGTTTAGAATACTGAATAATTGTAGGGGAGGGGAGATTAGTGATTTTTTCCCAATGATGCTTTATTACATGCTTGCACAACTGCTTTCTACCTACCCATATTTATTTCTAACATTTTTTACTTCATTTTCATGGGAGCATTTAGGCTTGCAACCCTAAATCAATTTTCTTTCAAAGAATAAAAACTATCTAAGTCTAAACTTATTTCATCTGAGGGCTTATATTAAACTGTTGAGTTCCTCATTTATTCTCTATTTAATCTACTGATTTGTCAAGTTTATACTGTTTGACATATCTGTATTCTCTATCTAAAACATGAAATTCAAAACATGAAAAGTTAAGATTAAATTGTTTAACTAATCATGGATTATGGCATTTATTGACAATATGCACATATTTGTAGATTTTAGATTTCTGTGGTGAGATTTTTGAGTTTCTGGGTTCGAAATCTCCACAGTGAACATTTTTGTGTCAACGTTTCGGGTCTAGAACAAGATCCATCATCAGGACAAATGCTGTAAAAAAGAGAGAGGAGAAAGGACATTATAAATACCTATCAGGAGTGCAGGATAAAGGCCGACCAACCCAAAAGCCAAATGATATTTTCATGTTAAATACATAAATCAAATTTAAATTTTTTTCTAAATTAACGGAGGGTTACTAAAAAACAGAATTGGCTTTAAATCATAAAAACAAGAGACTTAAATGAATCTAAATAAAGAAAAATAAAGGGGTTAATTAGCTATACTTAAAATTAAAGACATGCTTTAAATTTATATTATTATTAAAGAAACATATTAATATAAAACCAAGATTTATTATAAAGGGGGAAATATAAGATGAAACCCTAACAAGGCGACTTAATTAGGATACTAAAATAACAACTAGAGTGAAGGAAGGAGCCCAAAGGATGCAAAAATGCTAAATAACGCTATCTTTAAAAAGGAAAAAATATTTAAAGAAAGAATTTCAATAAGGCATTAATGCAATTTTATTTTAATAAATCCTTAGGAATAGTTAAATATAGCTATTACTAAAGGTATTTATTATTTAAGATTGATATTAATGAAATGAGTATAATAATATAAAGCCACATATTAATATAAAAACAAGATTTATTAAATTGGGGGTGATTATAAGATGAAGACCTAACAAGTGACATAATTAGGAAACTAAAATAACAACTAGAGTGAAGGAAGGGGCCCATAAGAAGAAAAAAAGTTAAATAAAGTTATCTTTAAAAAGGGGAAACAACAATAAAAGAAGGAATTCTTATAAGGCATTAATGTTGATTTTATTTTAATAAAACCTTAGGAATAGTTAAATATAGCTATTACTAAAGGTATTTATTATTTAAGATTGATATTAATGAATTGAGTATATTAAAACCTTATAAGAAGGAGGAAGGATTAAGGGGGTTCAAATGAAAGGTGATGATTATAGATGCGGACTAAAGGGTAAAAAATATAATAAAATATAAAGAGGGGGAGGGCAAGGCCTAACCATTCAAAGTTTGGTAGTTATGAAAATATCTAGTTAAGAACACAAACTTTAAAGGTTTATGAGGAAATCCCCAAGGTTTAAAAGGTAATGAAGACAGGGTAAGAGAAGGAGTTTGTAAGGAGAAGAAAGGTCATGAAGAAAATATAAAAAGGGGGGACAGTAAGGAGTGTTATACAGGTAGGGAAAGAGTCAAAAAGGGTCCCTCTAAGTTCAAAGGAAGGGGAGGACAGCGAAGCGCTGGGGAGGGGGAAGAAGGAGGAAGAAAAAGGTGCAACCAGGGGAAGGAAGATTTAAGAGTGGGAAAATAAGGGGACCCAATTTCTGCTGACTTCTAAACCTCCATCCCTATTGAGGTTTTCTGGATGTTTGATGATTTCAAGAGCCTCCTACATCTTCCTTTTGTAATAGTGATTTTCATTGGCTATAACTATAGCATCCTCTAGGCATATATGGTGGAGGATTTTATTCAAGTGATCAGCCAGAGCCGAGGATTTGTTTCTCCCAATTATAATGTCAGCCCCATGTTCTTTGAGCCTAATCTTGAAAGATCTTCCTGTTTCTCCAATGTAGCATTTACCGCATGAGCAATTTATACGGTAAGCACCTTTATGCTGGAGTGGAGTTGGTTTGTCCTTGGTAGATTTCATTCTTTTCTTGATAGTCATTAGGGGCTTAAACGAGGTCTCAATGTTATTTTTAGTTAGGACTTTGGCTAGTTTGTCAGTGACCCCTTGGATGTAATGGAGGTAGGCTTTAGACTTTAGGTTTTCATCACGAGGATTTCTTTTGTTACCGGATCTGGCTTTTTTTATGGATTTTATGATGTCCCTGTTTTTGTATCCCATATTAGTGAATGCCTTTATTAATTATGAAATTTCCTCTTCCAAGTGCTTTTTATCGGAAATTCTGAAGGCTCTTGTGAAAAGAGTCACGAGAACCCCCATCTTCTGTGTCGGATGATGGTGTGAGTTAGCATGGAGATAATTATCTATGTGTGCCTTTTTTCTAAATACTTTATGTCCAATGGAACCATCTTAATTCCTGATGAGAAGAATGTCCAAGAATGGAATACAGTTATTATCTTCATCTTCCATGGTGAACTATATATCCTTGGATAAGTTGTTGAGGTGGTTATGGAACTTTTTAAGCTCATCATCTCCATGAGGCCAGTAAACACTAGTATCATCCACGAATCTAATCCAGAATTTAGGCTTAAGAGGGTACAAGTCCAAGGCCCTTTTTTCAAATTTTTCCATAAAGATATTTGCCACTATGGGGGATAGTGGAGACCCCATGGCTACCCCTGTTGTTTGTTCAAAGATCTCCCCTTGGAATGTGAAGAAGGTTGAGTGTAAACAGATTTCTACTAACCTAGCAGTCTCGGGATCTGGAACTTCCTTAACCACTTCCCTGACTTCATCTAAGGGTATCTTTGTAAAGAGCTGGACCACATTGAAACTTAATATTTTGTCACTTGGTTCCAGATTAGCATTTTTAATGAAATCCACATAATGATTTGAGTCTTTTATGTATGAGCTAGTATTTCTCACTAGAGGTGCTAAAGTATTAGCAACATATTTCGCTAATTCGTAAGTTGGAGCCCCGATAGTGTTGGAAATGGGTCTCAGTGGGGCAGCAACTTTGTGAATATTTGGAGCTCCATATATACGAGGGGTTATTTCACTATCAGGATAGATGCGCTTTTTTAGTTTATCATCCAGGTTGGATTCTTTGATAGATTTCTTAACCATTCTAATGACTTTAGAAACATGGTTTTCTACGAGTTTCTTATAACTACCACTATTGTAGAGGTGGTCCCTCATCTTATTAATATAATCTTCCTTTTCGATAACCATCGTCGCTCCTCCTTTATCAACTTTAAGAATCACAATGTTGTCATTCTGCCTGAGGTTTTTAATGGCCTTCAATTGTTATTTATTTAAATTGCTTTTGGGGGGTTTTTCTTTTTTGAGGATAAAGGCACATTCCTGTCTTATTCGATCTTTTTCATTGTCTTCAAAGTTCTTGATACCATATTCAATACTGCATACTATCTCTTCATTAGGAATTCGATGTGGGGCCAAGGCAAAATTTAAACCTTTTTCTAGGACCTCAGTTTCTATGTTATTAAGTCGATGAGAGGATATGTTGACCACATTTTTATTATTGTTGATGTTCGTGTTAACTATATTAGATATGTTGTTGCTGTCGATAACGTTTGTAATATTTTTTTTGTGGAAAACCCTTGGTTGGGTGAAAGGTGTAACTGTCGATGAGGTTTGAGCTTCCACGCTGGCTGCTCCATTAACGTCTTCCACTATCCGTAGGTCATTTTCTAAGGTAGAGTGATCACGAGTTGATGAGGCTTGGTTTCTTATCCCAGCTGTCATCATAACGTTATGATGGCTAGAATTCTTGGTTTGAACGCTGTTCGTGGGAGAATTGGATCGCGTAGTTTTGTGGTTGAGGTTAAACGAATGGGGTTGTATGCACATAATCATTATTCTTGCAGTAAATTAAATAGTAGTGGCATTTGGATTGCTCACTTTTAGGTCTTATTTTTATCTCTTTTTTCTTTTGGGGTCTATTCTTTTTCTAAGTCCTTTGATCATTATTTTAGGAGTTTTACCCTCTTTTATTTTTATTATGTACTCAATTTTAAAAATATGTGAAAACAACTTGCAAAAAGAAATGTATGTACATATTTACAAGACTATCAAAGTCAATTAAAAAATTATGAACCCTATTATTAGAGGACCCTAACAGTACCAACATATTTTTCATGGCTATTGTTATTCATGTGGAAAATGTTGTCATAAAGTTGTAGAATGTCGCACGTACCCTAGGAACCAATACAATTCCAAAAGATGCTTCAAATATGAACTTCCCAGGGCTCAACGAAACATCAAGAGATTTGAAAATTTAAGAAATAATATGGAATGTTACAAATGTCAAAACTTTGCACACATAGCCAGAGACTACAGACTTCAAAATCCTCGAGAAGAATCCTCGAAGCCACAGAAAGAATGAACATGGAAGAAGAAGAAGACTAATCTTTGTGCTATCGCTCTCAAGGCTCAAAAATAAAAAAATGTGTGGTTTGTTGACAACGATTTCTCAACGCATATGACTGGAGATAGAAGGAAATTTGTATCTCTGAAAGAGAAGATGGATGGAACTGTATCCTTTGGAAATGATGCATCTTCAAATGTTATAGGATCAGGTACTGTCACTCTCGGAAGAAAAGATGTTATAGCCAAGAATGTTCTATTGGTTGAAAACATGAATCACAATCTGCTCAGTGTTGGAAAAATGTGTGATCAAGGACACATAATGCTATTCAACTCCACAAAATTTGAAATTAGAAAAGGTAGGTATGGTAAAATTGTGGCTACAAAAAGTCAAGCTCCAAGCGACATATATGTTCTGGTTGAAGCAACTAAAGCATGTCTACTAGCTAAAGAAGATGAAAGTTGGTTATGGCACAAACGAATGGGTCACATAAACTTTCAAAATATTTTCAGGATAAGCAAAAAGGAAGCAGTACAAGAAATGCCGAAAATCTCAAAACCTTCCAACACACTATGTGAGGCTTGTTGGTACAGCAAGCAGACAAAAGTCCAAATTAAAACAAAATAACACTTTGCATCACATCCATTAGAATTGATACATACTGATCTATGTGGTCCTGTGAGAACAAAAGGCTTAGATGGAGAATTATATTTCATGTTAATGATAGATTACTATACCAGGATGACAGCCGTCAGTTTCCTAAAGAAAAAATCTAAAGCATTTGAGTGCTTTAAGATCTACAAGGAGTTGGTCGAAAATGAAATTGATTTGAAAATAAAGTGTCTAAGATCAGATAATGGTGGAGAATTCACTTCCAAATTATTTCATCAATACTGTGATGAAAATGGAATAAAAAGACAATTTTCAACAACACGAACACCTCAGCAAAATGGAGTTGTTGAAATAAAGAACAAAACCATACAGAAAATGGGTAGAACAATGTTGAATGACTCAAAATTGGATGAAAAATTCTGGGTTCAAGCAATTGATATGACAGTATTCATTATCAACTGAAGTCTTCTAAAAAATAATTGCAACAAGACTCCATATGAATTATGGAAAGGAAAACCAACTAATGTAAAATATTTCAGAATCTTCAGAAGCAAATGCTATATCAAAAGAGAACATCAAAATTTAGGTAAGTTTGAATCACGTGTTGATGAAGGTATCTTTGTTGGTTACTCACGCAAAATAAAGGCCTATAAATGTTATAATCTAAGATGAAAACAGGTAGTGGAGAGCATAAATGTTACATTTTACGAAGATGGTGTTCTAACGAATAATGATGAGGATCTAGAATCTTTGAAACTTGAGACAGAGGCTGAAAAAGACACAGATAAAATTATAGAACAAGAAGCAACTATAAACCAGGAAGAAGTAAATAATGATCATCAAGATATACCAAAACGACAACAAGAAGCTCCTCCAAAGAGAACAAAATAATGGATTCAAAAGAACCATCCATCAAATCAAATCATTGGTGACATAAATGAAGGTCGATAGCTTCATTCATCACAACAAGCTCACATTTCTTTTCTAGCAACCTTTGAGCCTAGTAGTTTTGAGGAAGCCAACCAAAATGAACATTGGGTAGCAGCTATGAATGAAGAATTGGATCAAATCGAGAAGAATAACACCTGGGAATTATTTCCACGACCAAAATATAAAAATCTCATTGGGACTAAATGGGTGTTTAGGAAAAAATTGAATGAAGATGGACAGGTTACCAGAAACAAAGCAAGATTGGTTTGCAAAGGCTTTGCACAAGTGGAAGGAATTGATTTCGAAAAAACAGTTACACGAGTTGCCAAAATGGAAGCCATCTGAATGTTTCTCGCCTATGCATGTTCAATAAAAATCAAAGTCTACCAAATGAATTTTAAGTCAGCATTTCTGAATGGAGAATTAGAAGAATAAGTTTACATCGAACAACCTGAAGGTTTTCTACTATCAGAAAAAGAAGACTATGTTTGCAAGTTAAATAAGGCTCTATATGGTCTCAAGCAGGCTCCCAGAGCATGGTATGCTCATCTTGATGGATATCTACGTCAACAAGGGTATTTTTGATAGCAATATTTATGTACAAATAGATAAATATAATTTAACAATCGTTGAGGTATATGTGGATGATATAATATTTGGTAGCAATGGTGATCAACTAAGTAAGAAATTTTCTACAAATATGCAAAGTGAGTTCGAGATGTCTTTACTTGGTGAGCTGAAATACTTCTTAGGGCTTCAAATATCTCAGCAAGAGAAAGGAATATTTATATGTCAAGCCAAGTACATCAAGGAAATGCTCAAGAATTTCAAAATGGAAGAATTCAAACTCGTCCTTACTCCGATGGTAACAAGATGAAAATTGAGCATAGACGACTCATCTAAGGATGTGGATCGGAGGTTGTACAGATATATGATTGGTAGTATTCTATATGTAACAGCCTCTCAGCCAAATTTTATGCAATCAGTTGGACAAGTATCAAGATTCCAAGCAGCACCAAAAGAATCACATATTATTTCTATCAAAATAATTCTTCGATATCTAAAGGGCACAAAAGAATATGACTTATGGTATCCCAAGGGTAACAATCTCATTATTCAAGCCTTTACAAATGCAGATTGGGCATGAAGCGTTGATGATCGTAAGAGTACTAGTGGAGCAACATTCTATCTAGGTGGTTGTCTCGTATCATGGTTGAGAAAAAAGCAAACCTCAATCTTGTTATCTACAGTGGAAGCAGAATACATTGCAACGACAACATGTTGTACTCAATTCCTTTGGATGAAACAAAATTTGCAAGATCTTAAAGTAAAATTCAATGAGCCTATTCTCATATTCTGTGACAATTCCAGTGCCATCAGAATATCCAATAATCTTGTCATGCATTCAAAAACAAAACACATTCCAATCAAATATCATTTTGTTAGAGAACAAGTCACTAAAAATCATATCAAACTTGAGTATGTTGGTACAAAAGAAAAAATCCTTGATATCTTCACTAAACCTTTACCTCTTAAAGAATTTGAACATCTTCTCTAGAAGCTTTGGATTCTCCCAAGTTCTCATTATATTACAGGATGGTTGTGTGTCAGAGGGAGTTACCCTTCGCCATTAATGTCAAAGGGGGAGATAATGTTGTAGGAAGAGGTGTCATGATCACAGGGGGAGTAATTGTGTTGCCATCAATGCCATAGTGGGAGATTTTTTATCATCGTTTGTCATTTATTTCAACCCAATCAGCACCAAGGGCTACCCAAATATTGTCATTTATATAAATTGTGATCCTGATATCCTCCTTATGTAGAGATTTCGCTATCTGAAACAGGTCATCGTGGAATTTTCTCTCTAACATTTTTTATATGAACGTTCAGAAGCTGAAATTTTTATGATGAGAAGAATAAATCCTGAGAAAGCTCTTGTAAAAAATTCAGATCAAAGTGCGCAATATTTTCAGAGATATGATCTGTGGAAGTAAGTGTTTTTGCAGGCTCTTGAAATTCATCTCAAAGAAGTGACCTTGGAAAAATCTTCATAACTCTCTCTCTGAATATCGGATTGGAATTCTGTAAAAAATCACAGATAGTGTACGGGCTTTAGTTTTCATTATATCAAGTTCATATCCTAATGAAGAAACAATGACACGTGGCATACCATACAAGTTCGCTCTACTGAAACACTCCATAATTAGGGAATTATGAGAGATTGGACATAACTCTCTCTTGAATAATCCAAATTGGGTCATACCTATGGCATTGGAAAGAAGACTCAGAGTACTACTATAGGGCCAAAAATCACATATTAGGGATGTTAAACAACAGAGATACACTAGATTCAATATCGAGCTCCTAGAAGGCAAGAAAAAGCTAGATCGTTTGTTGTCAAGGGCTTCAAAGGACCAGACTTTATAGGAAAGCAAAGCAAAGCAAGGTGCAACAGAGGGTAGCATGACAAGAGTAGAAACCAAGGTGCAGAACATAATCAAGAAGTTCACCACATGAAGTCTACAAGTGGGAAGCACTGCATACAGTCATTGTAAAGGTATCATTGTACTAATTCATTGTAAATGCATCATTGTAAAAATTGTACAAGTGTCTATCTGCCAAGAGTTGAAGAGGCAGTGTCGGGATGTCTAGGATCATCATTACGTGTTTGTGTCATAGTTGGGGTTATGGTATAGTCAGTGTTATTCTTCTACATCATTCTATATGATTGTAAAGTTGACCATTTTCCCTGGTACGAGAGTCCATTCTTGTTTTATTCTTCTATAGGGTGCTAGGGTGGTGCTAGGGTGAGTTGTAGCTCATTGAGTGTTGGGGTATCCATTTAGTTGACTACTAAATAATATCAGGCATTGGAGCATCCATCCAGTGGGAGCTAGAGAAGAATTATTTTCTAGATTCTAGGAAGTTGGAGCTTTATTTTCAATTGGAGTTGAATATTAAAGAATTATTAGAAAAGCATTAGGTGGGTTTTGTCCCGGAGTGGGTTTCCACCTTAAAAACTATGTGCATTTGTGTTCCTTTTTTTTACTGCTATCATTGTACAAACATTGATAATAATTGAAGATTAAATAATGCTCTAATTAAAAGGAATATTGATTCACCCCCCCCTCTTAATATTTCCAACATGCGGACCTCGCTGGCTGTGTGCGCGGGCTGTGAATTGGATTTGTAACTTGGTTTTGGATGTTAATGAATGTGGAATTTGTTGAAGTAACTCTATGTTACCTGAAATAGCTACGTTTTATATTGAAGTGCCTTTGTGTTATATGAATTAGCTGCGATTGTGTTATTCTGTGATGATAATTACTTATGCGCACGTGGATGTGAAGGTGTTTCTAAGATCTGCATAATAATAATATATTTTTTTACATTTACATGTTGTCTATACTGTTAAGAACTCAGTAATAAGCTTGCTTCTGTGCCAACCTGGTAGATCTCAATAGAGCTGCCTTAATTACCCGCTTTCTCCCAGGGTGCAAAAACCTAGTTCTAGCACCCACCCATACTACTTCGGGTGAGAGCTTGGCCTGCGAAAGTAGGTCATTTCTGAAAGGGCCAATAGTATAGGGGTTTGTTGGCAAACCTTAATCCGAACCTGGGTCAGGACCCCTCAAGCGAACACTTAAGTAGTTATTTCTGCATAGGCTTAGAACAGAGTTAGCTCCCTTGAAGAGTCAGAAGCATTTCATAATTCACTCCCAAGTTGGTTTGATTGAAATTCGAGAATTAGAAAATATTCCTTATGATAATTTAGCATAGTTAACCTCTGATGTCACTTGCATATATTGTGAATACACTCTTGAAATAACAAGACTTTCCCTGGGTTGATAATTAATGAAGAGAATTAAGGTTACCTTTAAACAGTCACCTTTATGAACCAACATTTTGGCGTCGTTGCTAGGGATATCATTGTTGAGGTCTCTGGACTACCAACATAAGGATAAATATGGACTGAAAAACATGTTCTCCTAGAGGAAGCAATCTTAGTATACTAGGACCCAGGTGAACCATTAGAACGAAAAGGAAATTGGATTAACTCTGCATCTTTACAGTAGCCCTGGAAATAATTGGCAGTGTTCATACAAAGATACATCACATGCGACAGATGCCAGGATGTGGTAAAGTCCCACCAACTTAAACTATTAGTTGTTCTTAAGCAGAAAATTTCGGTTAAATTTCCTTTTTTTCTAAATTTTGTATTTCACAATATCGTTGTTTGAATTAGAAAAGCCAAAAACCCCCTAGCAGTTTTCAGCCACCATGGCCTGATTAAATTGATCATCATTCATGAGCTAGACAAACACCAGATAACTTGGGACAACTTCATTAATATTGCCCTGCCTTCCCCTAAGGAAAACCCTGTCAGAATAGAAATTGAACTCCCCATAATAACCATACCAAGGAAAACAATAGGGAAAAGGACCCATGTGTCGACCACAGAACTAGGGAAACAGAGACAGTCTGAAAGGCTAAAATTATGGAAGGACACCTTTGAATTTATAGATGAGGCGGGACCATCCCATACACCACCTTAAAGACCTAAAAATATATCCCTACAATACTATGATGAATAAATGGCTCAAGTTCTTGAGCAAATGAGAGCATCTCGTGAAATTCGAAGCCCATCTAAACAATCTGAGCGGCAAGGGAACCTATTGAACCAGTCTGCCACTACCAGCAGCTCTAGCCACACTGAAATATTACCTTACCAGGATGAATTACAGGCTTCGATGATTTTACCCCCCTTTGATACTGAATGGGGGGAAGACCGGACAGAAGGAATAGATGAATCTGGAAGCCGATCAGGAAACACTATTCAATTAGAAAAAAATACAAGCATTGAAATAGTCCCCCTAACGCAAGAAGGAAATGTTATTTCACCCAACTAGGACATTAATGTTGAAATAAACTCTTGGACGTCTAAAGAAAACACCATTGCTAGAACTGGCACAACCATTTCCGAAACCGAAGCCACTACTCCTCCTTCTCTTGTTGAAACTACGAAAAAATAAAAATCGGCTAAGATTAAGTTCAGGAAAATGAGAAGGAAGTGCAAAAGGTTGAGAAAATGATAAAATATCTGTGGAAACAGTTGAAAGAAGCAAACAAGGCTCAGAAGTTTGAGAAGAAAATGGCTAGCATGGGAACCCAAATAGATTTTTTTGCCCAAATGGTAGAGACTGCTAAAATTTCTGTACAGACTGACCTAATGGACAAAGATGAAGCCTCTGTATAGACAAATTTAATAGATATCAATGAAGCTCCTGTACAGACTAAATTAATGAATAAAGTTGAAGCCTCGGTACAAACGGAGTTGGTACTCACTGCCGAAGCCTATGTGCAGACTAATCTAGAACTTACAGAAGATAAGGGGACTCAAACAAAAGTGACACTTGCCTACACTCCCCTATTAGAAAAAACTGCCAATCAGAAGTTGCACAACAAATTAATTCAATTCCAGTACAAATTGGCCCAGTGCAGAAAGGAAGTAGTTCCCTTACAAGAACATCAGGCACTATTAAAGTAGTTTAAAGACCTTTCTGCAACTGAGGATGAAACATTTTCTCAACTCAGGGAAGAAAGTAAAAAAGTAAAGAAATCACAGGAGCAAGTGGAACAAGCTAAAGAGCAAACCAGTATGGTTTGCTCTCTTTACTCAGATGTATTAACTTGCAGGGCACCACCCACTAACTATGCTCTATTCTTAGTGGAACGATATTTATTGTTGAAATTCAAGGCTGTCAGGGCAGGGAAGGCCACCAATTTTAAGACCATTGAGTAATTTGTCCAGTGTTGCAATGAGAAAGATGATCACATCCAACATATGTTGTGTGAATTATATTTACACAATTTCTTTCTAGAGGAGGATAGGAACAATAATCCTAGCCCCTTCATAGGGGACGTTCAGTTCTAGGCCTTCCTATCTTTTTCTAAAAACCAAATTCAGTGGGCTAAGGCCTACAACACTTTTCAGAAAAGAGAGTATGGCCTATACCTATGGGTCAGAGGGGAACCTACTAAACCTCTGTACTTGTTTAGCCAACATAAGAAATTCATGCAGCGGAAGGGAGGGATATCGAAATTGGGACTGATTCACAGAGATATTGTGCTGAATGGGTGAGCATACTTCCAAGACATTTAGGAAGAAGAATTAGCAACATTCAAACATAGATGTCTAGCCTCCAAAAATAGTGTAAAGAATAGAGAGCCATTTGGTTACCGGAACTTCAAAGCTGCTGCCTCCAGGTTCCTTCTGTACAACAACCTAATTTTGAACATGTGTCCTACATGAATAGGATGCAGATACAGATTCCCCCTCATCTGGTACCCCCCTGAAGAATATCGACATGATTATGAGTTACCAAAGGGGCACATAATGCAACATTTTCAAAGATCAAACAGAGGAATGGCTTCAAACTTTACAAAGAAGAGGTATACCCTGCATATTCTTTAACCTAGCTACACCTCAACCATTTTTTTGCATGAGGACCTGAAAAAAGGTAAGAAGAGGAGTATGTTGGGCCAAGAAAAAGGTATGTTTCACCCCCATCCTTATCACGATTTGTCATGCATTTTTATATATTTTCCCTTCATCTTAGAAAAAAAGTAAAGGAAAATTATGCAAAAGTGAGGAAGAATGGATTAGTGATAAAAGGAGTGTTTGATAACGTCAAAACTGATTTGTCACTACCTTTATTGACAGAGAAGCAAAACATCCAAACTGCTGAACGGATGACTAAAAGACAGCAGACAAGGGAGGCAGATTAAATCATAACGGCTCTTAGGAATCGTCAGAAGATGGAAATGTACGACCACGCTTGGAGTACTCAATCGAAAACCACGAAGCAGCAGGGTCCCATAATGACAAAGATCCGTTACTACTCCTGAATTCGCCTTTAAGCTATAAAAGTCCTCAGAATGAACAAGAACAACAATTCCTTCAATTTAATCTTTCTATAGTAAACGTACTCGTACAGAATCATCAAGTTTTTTACTAATGTATTGCTCGATGGATTAATGAAGAATTTTGCGTTTTTGGAATAGACAACTTCTGAGTATTCCTTAGCAGTAGGCTTCTAGTAGCTTTGGGCCCAGCCCTATGGGTTCTTCTGCTACTTTTGTGCTTTACGTTTATTTAAAGAATTTGCATTTCAAGTTATCCATTATGTTTCATAATACATCATTGAATTGGTTAATTGCGAGCAGGGAATGTTATATCTTCCTTTTTACTAGACCAATTTACCATTCTTGTTCTTTTATCTGAATTCAATGCTTTTACAATTGTTAGGTTAGCTATAATATGATTGCTGTTCAATTCTGGATGTAGTTGAAATTTTATATTTTCATCATTATTGTGATCATTTGATTGATGTTCAATTCAAAAGGATGTTATTAGTTGATTTAAAGAGAATTCCATTGAAAAATCTAGAATAATTGATTGATGTTCAATTCATTAAAGTTGTTGTTCAATTCATTAGAGTGTGTTGCTCAATTGCAGTTTATTCTTTCCAGTCTTAAGTAGTTATTTCCGCATAGGCTTAGAATAGAGTTAGCTCCCTTGAAGAGTCAAAATCATTTCATAATTCACTCCCAAGTTGGTTTGTTTGAAATTCTAGAATTAGACCATTTTCCTTATGATAATTTAGCATATTTAACCTCCAATGTCACTTGCATATATTGTGCTTACACTCTTGAAATAACAAGACTTGCCCTAGGTTGATAATTAATGAAGAGCATTGAGGTTACCTTTAAACAATCACCTTTATGAACCAACACCTAGGTCACTGTGCAGAACTTCCTGTAACTTCAGGAGAGGGTAAGTAAAAATAAAAAAACATATGGAAATGATCACATCAACCGGAAATCATCCGACCCCACCCATCCATGACAGGCATTTCCTCAAACATGTCAAAAACATAGCATCTACAGGTAGAAAAAACATATTTAGACAAACGGGTGTCTTCCTTATTTGAGAATGGATAAGAAGAATTTCTCACCTACATCATAAGATATCATATAACAAATTTTACCATAGATACATGGGATATCCATTTACAGGAAAAAACATGAATAGATCCATACATCATCATTGGTCGAATACATGCTCATAACCATCATATTAATAACAAAAATACAATGGATACCGAATAATATCCATACATAAAATAATATATTTTCATACCGAATACCGGAGAAATTAGCTCTTCATTATGGAATGTAAAAACTAACCAGAGATGGGACTTCCACGTTCCACCCAACCATAGATTAGCTGAGCCAAGTCTCACTTCATCCAATCACCCCCGTGACATTTCCAAGCATGAATGTGGGACTTAATCAAACACATCAATCACAATCAATCCAGGGCTCCCAAAGGCCAGACCACCTCAACCCTCAATCAGTGATTCCACCTCATGGTCGGAAATCACAACCATCACGGATTGGTCTCTATCCAAGTTTCTCTAGGGCTCCAGAGTGTTTGTTCCAACCAGGGCTTCCAGGACTAGTAAATCAAACCCAACTATTACAGGGCTTCCAGAGTGTTTTTCCATCCAGGTCTTCTAGGACTAGTAACTCAACCTACCTATGGCTTCCAAAGAATTTTTCCAACCAAGGCTTCTAGGACTAGTATCTAAACCCATAGTTGTCCGTCGAGATTCCATAGAATTTTTCCAACGAAGGCTTCCAGGAACTAATAACTAAACCCAACAGCTAAGGGACTCATGAGAACCAACTAGAAAACAATCAATGGAAATCAACACACAATACCATGGTTGTACTGGAAATGGAAAGGCTAGGAAATCCACATGCGTACACATTGCATGCCAAAACCAATGAGTAAAACATACATGAAACTCAACATGTACAATCAAATCTCATTGCAGTTGTTGATCCTAATGTCCACCTGTGCTTTCCTACTCTTCCTTTTCCTTCTTGCTCCAAATCACCAAGTATCCACACTCTCCAAGAGTGCTCCAAGAAAACTCTAACTATCCAAGAGTATGAGAGAGAGAGAGAGAAATAATAATGAGAGAGCTCCAAAAATGCACTGAAAAAAGGTACCAACTGATCCTCAGAAGAATTTTTATAGAAGAGGCCTCTATTTTCTTCATTTTCCTTCATTTTCCTTCAATTTCCTCCTCACATGCAACTTATGACCTTTCATCTCCCTTTTCTCCTAATTTGCATTATTTTCATAAACAAATATGCCCAAAAATACTTTTGCCTCTTTAATGCCTTAACCATAGCCTTTTCGAATTTCTATAGCCATAACAATCCATGTGAACACCCACACTAGGATTTTTTTCCCAAAATTCAGCTTGGAATAAGTGTCCCATCAACTATGATTATTATTTTTAACATTTATTACATGGAATTTTCACCAGGGTTGTTAAAGAATCCTCCCCTTGTGGAACACTATCATTGGTGTTCAATCACACATATACCTGAACAAAACAACTGAAAATAAAAAATACTACTCATGGAGCTTTATAACATAGCTCGTTGTAGTATTTACAATGATCAACTTGCTAAAAAGATAACCAACATGACATCACAACAATATGTAAACTATAATTACATGACACCATAACGCTTATTGGAGCTTTATAACAGCTCATGGTGGTATTTACATCCATATTCATGGTTATAACAACATTCAACACCCCTGTAGACTTTATGCTTTGAGTTATGGCCTTAGGCAGCCCTTTCCCTTGAAACTTGATCACTTTATTAAGAAACATTATTTTTAATTTCATATGCAACTCTGCCCTTCTAAAATCATGTACACACGTGGGTCCATCTATACCAAACCCATGTATATAATTTGAAATATGAAAAAAAAAACTATGAAAATCCTATTTTTTGGGTGGGGTTTATGGGTTACACTGAAAGCCCACCTACAGGAGCCTGTGGCCTAACTCTATCCCAACTTAAACAAATTTTTGGGGTGGTATAAATACACCTAAAGGGAAGGCCTAAGATAGAAGAGACACAGGATATTGATATTATAGTCAATTGGTCCCTAATAAAGTATGAGTTTCCATGTGCCTCCTGCACTCCCATTTATAGGAAACCATTGTTTCCTCATAGAGATTTTGATCTTCTTCATATGAAATCACTTTGTATGCACTTGAAAGAGGATTGTTGAGGCTTGGGATGGACAAATCCAGAGGAAGGTTTCGCTTGGATTCGTGGTCTAATTAGGTTGTATTCTTCCACATTACTTTGCTCATGTCAATAAATAAACTTTGTCTCATTCCTGAAAATTATGATCTTTATGTCATGTTATGATCTAATTATGTATGGTTTCATGATTTATATCCTTATGATTATATGACCTAACATTCATATCTTCAACATGCTTTGAACTACTGTTAGTATATATGCTTCTTTCAAATTTTTTGTAGGTTTTGAAGCTTTGGAGGAAGTAGAGGGTTTGAACCCTATGGTAATGACTTCAAACGTAGGACCTACAGGTACTCTCTCTTCATCCCACTTAATTATTTTATGCATTAGGACTGCTTGTTTTCTTGCTTCTTATTGGTAGATGCCCTTCAATCTATTGGGGTTCTCAGCCATGACCCTAGGGATTTTTCTCTCGCATCAGAATTGGTGACTCTGATGGGGAAAACAATGTTGTATTTCCTTGTTTGGGTTGTTTCTCTCTTGATTTGGGCATTATTTGATTTCTTGATTTTCCCAGTATCTTTGATTTGTTTGAAATCTAGGAAATTGGTATGATCTTCTGGACTAAGCCTAAATTTTTATTTTTTCTTTGTTGTTTGTAGCATTTTTTCACTTTAAGTCTTATCTTTTCATTTAAGTCCAAGGCTTGTGAAATTTGAGGTTATTTATGCTTGAATTCGATCTTGAAATCTTCGGTAGTTTTGTTTTCTCAAGAACCCGTTTTTCCCTTAAAAAGAAAAAAGATAAAAACATCTTTTTCTTGCCTTTATTTTTGTTTTGGTTTTGTTTTTTCTTCTTTTTGTTTTTTAGTAAGTGTGGATTATTTTCATTAGGTTGAATTTTCTTGATTTTGGGGAAAGTTTGGTTTGAATTAGTTCCTCCTTTTTGTTAAGTTTTGGCCTTTTGATTTCTTTGAGAAACACATTTTCTTTCCTAAAGAGTTGTCCTTATAATATTGCATTAAACATTTTAGTCTACAATAGGGTAATTGAACTATAAGCATTTTAGTATTTTTGATAGTTTTCAGTGTGTCAGTGTGTGTTTTAAAAGAAAAGGAAAAAATTGATTTCTTAGTTTGTTCATAGAACCTTTAGTAGAAATCTATTTCATCAAAGAAAAAGAGTTGCATCTTCATCTAGCCAGGTTTTCTGTTGGTTTATTCTTGTGTCAAAACATCAATATTTTCACTTCCATTTTACCCTTCACTGAAAAGAAATCTTTAAAATCAAGTGCTAAAATTAAAATGAACTATAATTTTTTGATTTTTCATATATACATAAGCTAGTCTAGGTCATTTAGGGACATGGAATAGGTGTGTAGAGAGTTAACTATCCAAGGCCACTCTGAATTTAAACATAGAAGTTGATTAAAAGAGGGAAATCTAGTGTCGTTAAGCTATCCAAGAAATCTCTTCTCATATGGGAGCTAAGCACCAGGGAGAGTGAAGACAGGGGTGAGAGATACCCCATCTCCTACTTATTGGATCACAACCAAATAATTTTCCACCCGGCTTCCGATAGAAACTGGTAACCTTAGTTTCCTTTCATAGGGACCGCATAGGTGACTACAAGGGGGAATACCTGTGGTACCTGATGTAAATGTTGTATGAATCTCATTAGAAATTCTGGAGGGTGCCCTTTTGAAGCTCGGGTACTTGAACCGACAAACGCTTTTGTCTAGAGGTCAGCGTAACTTTTTCTGTTACCTTCGCTAGTAGGCCTAGGGCGTAATTATCCTCGACTATTTTTAGAAGGTCTTTATATTCACTTTATTGTATTTTGGTGTCTGGTCCTTGTTAGGCCCCATATGAAATTTTTGACAAGCAAAAGGGGGGCTAAATCATTGTTGAGTCTTCAAGGAAGGCCTTTCCCCTGAAAATCCATCCTCCTTGAAGTCTCTCAATTGCTCTACCTAATAAAAATCCCCCTCTACTAGTAAACTACTAAAAAGGGCCTATCATTCCTTCCTTTACCCCTGTAACATGCATCAGTTCCCCCCCTTTTTTCCCTTTTTCCAAATTCCCTTTCTGTTACCCTCATTTAGCCTCTTTTATTCCCCCTTGGCTCCCCTTCTATTTCCCCTTTTTCCCCCTCAAATCCCCCTAAAATCCCCTTTGATTTCCCCCTCTTACCCTTTGTTTAACTTTTTTCCCCTTTCTCCCCCTTATCGTTTCCCTTTATAATCCCTTAAAACCCATTAAAATGGGCCAAAAAACCCTTTCCGACCTTATTAAAAGGCCTAGCCCCTTTACCGCAGGCCCCTTTCAAACCACTTCCCCATATGCCCGTCACCCAAGACCAAGCGCTTAAGCTTTGGGGGCCAATCGTAATCGAAACAACCAGCGGGTGCATTTCCTTTGTAAAACTCAAAAAATCCGATGCGATTGTTCTATTTCGATAAGTCCCATGGTGCGTTCCACACCGTTGACCTACCCTGATGATCCAACGGCTAGCGCTCTCCCCTGTCGATCGCAATCGAAAGTTTGGGAGTGTCTCATTTTTGTGCCCTTCCGATTGCATCCCTTCTGATTCTGTTCTCCACCGTTGATCTCCCCGCCAGATCGACGGCCAGCGCTCTATCGCTCTCCCCTGTCGATCGCAATCGAAAGTTTGGGAGTGTCTCATTTTTGTGCCCTTCCGATTGCATCTCTTTCGATTGCGTCTCCTCCGATTGCATCTCCGCCGTCCGTCTCCTCCCGGATCTGTCGGCTTAGATTTAATCGCCCTCCGCCTCCGCTGGGTCCCACTTCTTACATACATTTCGTTGCATTTGTTTGCATTTCCATACATTTTCGCCAAAGCCTAAAGTTTCATATGTATTCCGCTGTGTCCATAAGTCCGCTCAGATCATCTCCCACCGTTGTCTTCATCTCCAGGCCCGAATCCAACGGTCAGCACTTGATCATACCAACCCTATTATCTGCACTCCACCACTTTACCGCATTTTCATCGCTTCGTTACATAATACCGTTAGTTTCCGCCACCGCAAACACCACCATTTAGTTCACCCCACCCATTGCTCCGTCCACCGTTTTCGCGATTTTCCCCTTGCCAAGTAGAAGTTTCTAGAGGAAGAGGACTCGCCTCGTTCAATGTACGTCTTAATGAAAAGTACCACAATGATCAAATCCAATGAACCAGCACCATCAGAGTCAAGATGGGGCCGTCAGGGCTCACATTAATGGAGAGCAGAGTTCAAATGCCGAAATCCTTCCCGCGCCATTTAAAGTATCGAGCACTCGATTGTGGGCAGTAATGAGGCGGCAGAGATTTTCAGTACAGAGCTGCATGATACGGCCAACAAAGATCTTAAGCCTCAAATCGAGGTTTAAAGAGGCAAAGCATCATTTTGAAGACCCCGAGGATCGATTCTGAGATCCTGAACATCAATAAGAGGTAATATCAAGGTTTCTTATCAGCAGAATGTCTTTCCATAAAGGACAGGTCTCCCATGCAGTATTTATTATGCGCCGTGTCCCTGGAGGAGTTTTCCGTCCCAGCAAGTTCTTTCATTTTGTGCAAATCACCTGGAGCACTACATCCCAAAGGTCAAATCGTATCCGGAGCAGATCTTTCTTTCACGAGGAAGGTGACAATGATTAAACATACAGCGTATCAAGAAGAATGGGCCTCGGCCCTGCATTCATTGCTGTGTTTAATCGTAACATTTAAAACTCACCTACCTCCTCAGCCGGTCCTCTGTGTCTCTCCTGCTATAAAGCACAGAGGGATCTCATTGTAATGGTTGTTGTTGGATTATCAGCTAAGTGCAAGCATTTTTGTCCCGAGCCAAGTTTCCTGTGTAATGATTGTATGATAGGCTGAGAAATATGATGTATGCATGTTGAATGTAAAAGCTTTGGGCAGTGATGTACCTGATTGGTGTTGTGCTTAACATGATAAGCAGTTTTTATTGGATCCTGATCTACAGCAATTGGTGATGTTTTTCTTATCTCTGTGTTTATTTCCATTTCGTTTCATGTTCTTCTGACTGGCATCTGAATGCATGATATAAGATTTACCCTTGTTAGGTACCTTATATCCCAGCTCTCTCAGTCTTTAATGTTTTCTGCTCATATGTGTGTCTGAATATTGTTTTTAGTTAACTAAACCAGTGTAGTGGATGATTATTTCCTGCTCTCTGATGTGCAAGTTAATAGAATCAGTGTTCGGATGTCTTTGTTAAGATTTAATTGAAAGAGGATAGGAACATTGGGAGGTGTAAAGCCTGTCGCTGCCTCTTGATAACCTGCCCTTCCAATACAAACCTTTTCAAGACCCCTTGTGTTGCCTATGGTTTTGTCCAAGCAGGCCTGGAGTTAAATGACCTCTGGCCTGATCTATAGACGGAATCAGATGGTTTTACATCCTTCATTCTCATCCCTTAGTGTTCCATCCCACCAATCAGTCTTTGAGATCCAAATTCTCTAGATGACTAGCCCAATTGAAGCTTACACATTGAACATAAGTAAATCCTTTCTTGACTCCATTGCCTAATGGCCTTGATGTTCCCTGAGTCATCTATCTTTGCCTAGCTTCCTTCTTTACCCATCCTTGTCTTATGGCGAAACCTTCCTTCCTGATTCTCAACCACCAAACTCAAACAATCAAACAAACAACCTTGATCCTATAACTAGCCTAAAATCACAACTGAGAACTTCAAAGACATACATCCTTTGATAATCATAGAGAGATCCCTCTCTGGACCTAGGAGGGCTAGATCCTAAGGTCCGAAAGTGGTTCTATGTTGTCTCATCTTTTGGTCTCTGTCAACCTGGCCAAAACATGGGAACCCCAACATAATGGTGACTCCACTGGGGACTATGAGCACATTTCGTCTTAAACACTCTTAAAACCTCAGAAACTTAGAACTCTGGCTAGGTTGACGGTAAGTCACACCTTTATTGAATCAACCTCCATTATCGAATAGCCACCATACTCTTAGACAGAGCCTGGACATGGCCAGGTAGCCTCCAGATCACATCCTCTCTTCAGAGGTGACATATCTGGCAAATGCCCTCCCAGTAAATCTCTAGTTGGAGCTTGTTGCTTTAGAGGAGATTCATGAAAGGTGATAGTGCCTGAGCACTATGGTGGACAGTGTACCCTGGAATCATCCTAAACCCTCCACCTGGCGACTCCATTATTCCTAAACGTTAAAGCCTCCACTGGTGATCATTAGGCCTTCTGATTATCTCGGTTTCACACCAGACTCCACTGGGAGACCAGTCCCAAGCATAATGAAGACTCCACAGGGAGGCCAGTTCCCAAGACAACATTAACCTCAGTAGAAATAACGAGTAGGGTTCAGCTACTTGGTTTAGAAACAGCACTCTGGCTCACAGAACCATTCATACAAGAGCTTTCCCTGATCCAAACCCACCTGAAACAGTTGATAATCCTGAGAAAATCCTTAAAAGAACACCTGTGAGTAGGAGATCAACTATTTCCAGCAACATTCGTAGAGCCAATTCTGCACCAGAAGATCTCGCAGCTCTATTAGACCCTCTCTTCGACCTAGACCTCCAAAACAGATTACCTAGAACTAGGTCCTTCAGTGTTTCAGACTAGCCAGACACTAGGGACAGCGAAACCCCTCCTTCTACGCCACCTGATCTCCACTTTCTCCAAAACTTGGGGCTTTCTCACCCTAGATCTGCTCAACAGACTTCTTCTGGTCCTATCATCCCTATCATCCAACTACCAGCTGCTAAAGCCAACCCTATACCTCATCAGAACATCATCATGGCAGCCTGGTATGCACCTCTAGTTTTACCTCAGCCTCTACTGCCCTTACCAAATGATTATCAATCAAAAATCCCACACTTCCCTGCTAAAGAGCCTACAACAGCACAACAACATGTAGATAAAATGGAAGACTCTTTTGACTATATGGAAATTGATGATGAAACAATCAAAATGAGAATTTTTGCGCAGAGCCTGGGGGGAGAGGTTAAAAAGTGGTTTAAAAACCTACCTGCTGGTAGTATCCAAGATCTCCCTGCTTTATACCAGACTTTCATTAACAAATGGGAAACTAGAGCAAACCGTCGCCAGCTCCTAGCAGAATACATGTCTCTTAAGAGGAACGCAGGAGAGAGTGTTCACGATTACACCACTAGATTCAATAGCATCTACAATGCTCTTCCCCCACACATGAAGCCTCCGCAAGGTATGGCCCTAGCCAAATATCCTGATGGATTTGATGCTGACATGGCCTATGAGCTTAGAGATAAAGAATACACCACTTTGGAAGACATGCAGAAAGGGGCAGTAAACATAGAGGAAAACTTAATTGAAAAAAGGGCCAAACTAAGAGCTGAGAAGAGGGTAACATACAAGGATGACACTATAGCCCCCACTTCAGATCCTAATATTGACAGATTGTCTAAGAATCTGGATAAGCTATGCCAAGTGGTCGAAAAGATGGCTATCACTCAGAACAGGAACCAAAATCAAAACCAAAACCAAAACTTTAGAAGAAACAACAACACCCCCAACAAACAGAAAGAGTCAGATCAACAAGTCATTCCCCCTTTCCAAAACTTTCTTGATGAGGATGAGGGAATCATAGAAGATTCTGAAGGGAATGTGATAAACATGTTCGAAACAGAAGATTCGATCCTAAACTGTGATTCAGAAGAGGACCAACCCTCAACCCCTTATGGGGAGGAGGAGTGGTTTGAATCTGAGGATTATAGGTTGGGATTCGAAAATGCCATGTTACAGGTCAGAGAACAATATGAGCTCAGGAGTAAAAAGAACCAAGATACTTCCAGACCTAAAACTCCTGAGGTAACCATCAAAAAGAGCCTGAGAAATCTTCTAAAGTAACTGCTGTGAACAATAAATCAACAGCTGAGATTTCTGAGAAAAACCAACATAAAGGCAACCAAAACAATGAAAAACAAAGTCAACCAACCAATAGCACTAGCACCTCAGTTAGTGCTCCTGATAAAACTGTGTCTACACATGTACATAATGAGAAAACGCAAACTGATTCAGCTACTAAGGTAGTTGCAAATAAAACAGATTTGAGCATTCCCAAAGGCCAATCCATTTTCAATTTAGAAAGTGAGATGGCAAAAATCAAAATCTCTGTACCATTATCTGAGCTGGCCTCTCAGGATGTATATAAAGGCCAAATTTTGAAAGCATTGAATTTAGGGGAAAAAACTGATTCTATAAACTTGAATGATGATCAGCCTGCCCTCTTATTCGGTCCCAAGATTGAGGGGAAATTTCAGGAAGGGGTAGTTCCACGTTTTTATATCAGTCTTAACATTCATGACAAGATCCTCCATAATGCCATGCATGACTCCGGAGCATCACACAATCTAATGCCTAAGGTAGTCATGGAGAGGTTAGGCCTCGAAATCACCAGACCCTATAAAGACTTGTATTCTTTTGACTCGAGTAGGGTAAAATGTCTTGGCCTCATCAAAGACTTATGTGTGAGCTTAACTCAAATCCCTGCGAAATGTATGGTCATGGATGTAGTGGTGGCAGACGTGCCACCCAAGTATGGCATGTTATTATCTATATCATGGGGAGCCAAGCTGCAAGGCACCATGCAGATGGACGGCTCATATGCCACTATCCTTATATTTGGCCAGTCAAGAAGACTATATAGAGAATCCCAAATGAAATTCTTAGTCAGCAGCCCTGAGAAACCTGAAAATTCACCATTATATTCTGTACATACCGACCTTGACTCCTTCATATTTTGTAATGATGAATCCTTAGAAGAGCCAGATTCCCAGAATAGGAATACAAATGAGAAAATCGAGCCTGTGGACCTCCACATAATGGCCACTCTGGAAGAATATGATCAGGAAAACCATGGGCAGCACACTGAAAACAAAAAGGAAATCAGCAATGAAGCCTGTAGGATCTGCGGTGGACCTCTCACTCCAAGTGAAACAGAAACATAACAAGAACAGCAAGCTAACCACCTTCCTGACATCCATAGCCTCTATGAACGACAAGATAGCTTACAACCTAGCACAGACCTCCCAACTCAATCTAATGGCGAACCCAGCTGTAGAAGAGAAAGTGAAGTGGAAGTAAACAAAGAGCCCCTGTGGGAAATGAACTTTGATGGGTCCTGCACTAGGCAAAGCGCTGGAGCTGGAGTGTGGCTGCGTAACACCGAAAATGATCACGCGGAGAGCCACGCTATCAATCTGCATTTCAAATGCACGAATAACATTGCAGAATATGAGGCTCTAATCTTGGGTCTAAATCTGTTGAAAAAATTAGGAGCCCGTAGGATAGTCGTGAGAGGGGACTCTGAGTTAGTAATCAAACAGATGAATGGTGAGTATTCGGCAAAACACCCTAGGCTTAGGGCATATAGGAATGATACTCTAGATTTGCTGAAATCGTTCATTGAATATGATTTAGTATCCATTCCTAGGGGTCAAAACGCTATTGCAAATGGACTAGCCTGCCTAGCCAGCTCATATCCTAAGGCCCCAGTCGACCAACAAATCATCATTCAGACTAAATTCAGGCCTGCAGTGCCAGACAATGAAAAATACTGGCAGGTCTTTGAAGGAGACAAGCAGATTGAAGATTTCCTGATGGGCAGAAATGAGTTTGAATTTTCTGATTCAGACTCAAAATCTGATGACAACTGCCCAAGTGAGGATTCCCCAGATGAACTAGAAACACCTTGTAGTATAGAAATAAATTCTTTTTCTGAAGAAACTGGAGATTCAGCCATAAAACGTGAAAACGCAGATAGAGAAGAAATGGAGGTGCTGCAAGCCAAAGAAAAGAACATACCAAGAGGCCTAGCACCCTTAGAGGATCTCTTTGATTTTGATGATGTTGCAAAGAAGCCCACAATAGAACATGCAGAATCAGATGTAGAAGAATGTAACATAGGCACTGAAGACAAACCCAAAATGATAAAACTGGCTAAGTCTATACCTGCAGACATGAAGAAAAGATACATTGACTTGTTTAAGGAATTCATTGATGTGTTTGCATGGAGCTATGAAGACTTAAAGGCCTATGACACCAACATCATACAACACAAGATACCACTGAAGGAAAATCAGAAACCTTTCAGACAAAAACTCTGTAGGATTAATCCAAAAAAATTGCCTGCAGTAGAAAAGGAAATTAAGAAGATGTATGATGCAGGCATCATAGTCCCTGTAAGGTTTTCTGATTGGGTGTCGAACTTAGTGGTTGTAAGGAAGAAAACAGGGGAGATTAGACTGTGCATAGACTTCAGAAACCTCAATAGAGCCTCCCTGAAAGATAACTACCCCTTGCCTAGAATGGAACATATCTTACAGAAGGTAGTGGGCTCTAAAAGAATCGCCCTGCTTGATGGTTTTTCAGGATACAACTAGGTTCTGGTACTCCCAGAAGATCAACTCAAAACAACTTTTACCACTCCATGGGGCACCTTCATGTATGTGAAAATGCCTTTTGGATTGATGAATGCTGGAGCTACCTTCCAGAGAGCAATGGATATTGCTTTCTCAGATGAGATTGGACACTTTATAGTTATCTACTTGGATGACTTAACTGTCTTTTCTAAAACAGAAGAAGAACACTTAAAACATCCGAGGAAAGTTTTTGAAAAATGTAGAAGGTACGGTCTGTCCCTAAATCCTAAGAAGACTGTTTTTGGGCTGCAAGAAGGTAAGCTTTTGGGCCACATCATATCCGAGAAAGGGATTAGGATAGACCCCCAGAGAGTTGAGGGAATACTTCAAATTACACATCCAAGAAACATCAAGGAGCTACAGTCCTTCATTGGGAAGATCAATTTCCTTAGAAGATTTATCCCCAATCTTGCCGAGCATCTTAGGAAAATGACTGAAATGCTAAAGAAAGATGCAGGAATCAAGTGGACTGTTGAAGCCAAAAAATCTTTTGAGTCAGTAAAACTTGCACTCACCCAAGCCCCTGTCCTTATCAGCCCTGACTTCTCAAAATATTTTCTGATCTTTTCATTTGCTTCCCCACACACAATAGCTGCAGTTTTGCTGCAGAAAAATTCAGAGGGTAATGAACAGCCTATAGCCTTCTTCAGTAAAGCCTTAAGAGATGCACCCTTAAAGTACAACATCATGGAAAAGCAGGCCTATGCCTTGATTAAGGCCTTAAAGGACTTTAGGGTGTACATTCTGCATTCTCACACCATCGCCTATGTGCCAAATATAGTGGTCAAAGATATCCTGTCCCAAGACCCAGATGGGAAAAGGGGAAAATGGATTGCTACAATTTTAGAATATGACATTGAAATCAAACCCACCAAGCTGATCAAAGGTCAAGGCCTGGCCCAATTGATGGCTGAATCTAATCTACAGGCCCTTGATATTAACATGATGAATGTCCTGGATGAGCAGGAAGGATTGCCCCATCAAACTGTTGAGGAGCAGTTTCAGAACTCTCCTTGGTACACTGATATCCTTTACGTGCTCACACACCTCAATGCCCCTCCAGAATTGTCCAAAACAAAGGCCAGATTCGTAAAGCTCAGAGCTAGAAATTACTGCATTATGAATGAGAGCTTATATTGGAAAAATCCAAATGTTCTTTTGCTGAAATGTTTGCCTGAAACCGAAGCTGAAAAAATCAAACAAGAATTCCATGCTAGGGAGTGTGGAGGCCACCTGAGTTGGAAGGCGACTGCAAATAAGATACTCAGGGCTAGGTACTATTGGCCTACACTCTTTAGTGATGTTCATAAAATGGTTCTTACCTGCCACAAATGCCAAATTTTTGAGGGTAAAAGAAAGCTCCTTCCCCTCCCTCTGCAACCTATCACCATAGAAGGTCCCTTCATGCAATGTGGCTTAGACTTCGTTGGAGAAATCCACCCCTCTTCTTCTGGGCAACACAAATGGATCCTGACTGCTACTGATTACTTCACTAAGTGGATTGAAGCCATACCCACTAGGAATGGCACTGATTCTGTCATCATTAAGTTCCTAGAAGACTTTATCTTATCTCGGTTTGGTTGTCCAAGGAAAATAATCACTGACAATGCTGCTGCTTTCGGATCCAAAAGTATGATTGATTTCTGTCACAGGTACGGAATTGCACTTGGACATTCAACTGCCTATTACCCTCAGGGTAATGGCTTAGCTGAATCATCAAATAAAATCCTGGTTATAATCATTAAGAAGCTGCTGGAAGAGAACAAAAGGTCTTGGCATAAAAAGTTGATACATGCCTTATGGGCAGACAGGCTCACAATAAAGAAATCTATTGGCACATCACCCTTCCAGCTGGTTTATGGGACAGAAGCATTTTTTCCTACTAGCCTCGGGATACCAGTGGTAAAGCTTATTCAAGAAATTCAATCAGAAGAAGACAGCATGATAAGGAGGATTAATGAAACAATCCATATTCAGCAAACAAGGGAGCAAGTTTATGACAGAGCTGTCAGAGTCCAGGAAAACATGAAGAGACAGTTTGACAAAAGAACCAAAGCAGCAAATTTCAAATTTGGGGACAAGGTCCTAAAGTGGGATTCGAGAAGAGAGGATAAAGGCAAACATGGCAAGTTCGATAGCTTGTGGCAAGGTTCGTTCATCATTCAAGCTACGGTGGGTCCTAATGCGTTTTTCTTACAAGAACTTGATGGTTCCGAGTTGTTTGGGGGTCCTGTCAACGGCAGGATGCTCAAACATTACTTTTTTTTATTTTCCATTTCCAATTTCACCTCCATTGTATATACCGTTGCAAGTTTTCATTTTCAGCAAAAAGAGAGAGATTGTTGCAAGAAACAGAATGAAAAGAGAGGTTCAGACATGCTCAAAACATGAACCTCTGAGGAAAAAGGATTGGCTCTAATAAACTCAAAATCTGAGCCAAAGGGGAGAAGAATAGCTGGTCCTTACAAGCTCAAAATCTGGATCAGCAGTGAAAGAAGATCCAGCTCTAATATGCCCAAAATCAGAGCTGGAGCAAAGGAAAAAAGTGACTCAAATATGCTCAAAACCTGAGTCACAAGAAAGAAGAAGGATGTTTCACAGTTGCAAAATTCCATGCCTTCGCAGTTTTGTTTTCTTCAAGTCTCTGCCCAGCAAGTCAGACTATCTAATCCTGGCTTGGCTGTGTTTAAATTTCTTGTCTTAGAATGTAGGTAAAGAAACCTGTTGGACAGTTTAATCCCAACAGGTAGTAGATTAGGTAGAGAAATAGATGAGGCCAACAGTCTAATCTGACCTCATGGAGCAATAAGGGTAGAATTAGAATAGGTTTGTTTTTGTTTTGCAAAATAAAATGTAAAGGGTCTGCTAGTTCAAATGCACCCAAGGGAAATTGTTAGAGTTCTAGTTTGGGTAGGTAGATTGGTTGGGAAAATGTTTCTGCTGATTCGTGTATCTAGTATATTGTGGCAGCTAATCTAAAGAAAGAAGGGATGGTTCAAGCAGCAGGCATCTAGCCTACACCAAGAGATCAATTCCTGAATTCTTGACTCCTTCAAGAAGGAGCCATCCCCATGTGGAGCCACTGTTAGCCCCCATATGAAATTTTTGACAAGCAAATAGGGGGCTAAATCATTGTTGAGTCTTCAAGGAAGGCCTTTCCCCTGAAAATCCATCCTCCTTGAAGTCTCTCAATTGCTCTGCCTAATACAAATCCCCCTCTGCTAGTAAACTGCTAAAAAGGGCCTATCATTCCTTCCTTTACCCCTGTAACATGCATCAGTTCCCCCCCTTTTTTCCCTTTGTCCAAATTCCCTTTCTGTTACCCTCATTTAGCCTCTTTTATTCCCCCTTGGCTCCCCTTCTATTTCCCCTTTTTTCCCCTCAAATCCCCCTAAAATCCCCTTTGATTTCCCCCTCTTACCCTTTGTTTAACTTTTCTCCCCTTTCTCCCCCTTATCGTTTCCCTTTATAATCCCTTAAAACCCATTAAAATGGGCCAAAAAACCCTTTCCGACCTTATTAAAAGGCCTAGCCCCTTTGTTTCGGGGAATTAACACCCTAGAGGTTGGTTGGGATACAACCTCCACGGAGCAGGGGCGTACTACTTAACAGAGACTCACACAACCATGCACGTTCAGAAAAACTAAATAGAGCAGAATGAGAGATTTACCCGTTGGTCCTACGGTTGAAGTAGATCCACTGGGGTCCAAACCCCCTGCAACTGTCCTTCCTTCTTAACCTGAAATACAAGAAGAAACCAGCACAAAGGACAGGTTGTACAGCATATATCTACTCTAAATGTTAGTGAGATTCATATAAAACATTAAATAAATCATAATGAATGCTTGTATAAAAAATATTCTCATACATAAAAGCATACACTAACACGTTTATTTTGGGAACAGCATGATACTTCTGTATTATAAATAGCACGTACAAAAGTAATCAAGTGGAGAGATCACCTGATCCTTCCAAGGCCTTCGCAGACCGTCGTCCGGATCCGTCCAGCCCTTGCCTCGCTAAGACTCCTTCCAAACTGGTACATACGAGATAACATATAAAGGGATGTGTATCTCAAGGAAACAAGGGTTTCCTATAATGAACTGGGAAAGTGCAGGAGGCACAGGGAATCAGACTTGGATAGGGAATACCAACAGAGTATAATATCAATAATTCTCTCCCTCCCTTAGGCCATACACATGAGGGCTTTTTATAGTCCCTCCAAGTAGTTTCAGCAGTTGGAAACAGTTGGCCACGGGCTGGGGTGGTTGAACTACCTGAGTAACCATCAACCCAGCACGAAATTAGGGATTTTTTATATATTTTTTAATCATTTTAATGGCATATGCGGAAAATTCTAGCTGTACTCGCGTATACACGCGGAAAAACACGGGCATAGTCGCGTATGGGGGATTTTACACTGTTTTTAAGTGAATTTGTCCAAGTCTGTAGGAATGGGTGCCCAAAAGCCATGAAGCAATCATGAATCATGTCAAGGTGAGAAATGATGCTATAACACCCTTTACCGCAGGCCCCTTTCAAACCACTTCCCCATATGCCCGTCACCCAAGACCAAGCGCTTAAGCTTTGGGGGCCAATCGTAATCGAAACAACCGGCGGGTGCATTTCCTTTGTAAAACTCAAAAAACCCGATGCGATTGTTCTATTTCGATAAGTCCCGCGGTGCGTTTCGCACCGTTGACCTACCCTGATGATCCAACAGCTATCGCTCTCCCCTGTCGATCGCAATCGAAATTTTGGGAGTGTCTCATTTTTGTGCCCTTCCGATTGCATCCCTTCCGATTTTGTTCTCCACCATTGATCTCCCCACCAGATCGACGGCCAGCGCTCTATCGCTCTCCCCTGTCGATCGCAATCGAAAGTTTGGGAGTGTCTCATTTTTGTGCCCTTCCGATTGCATCTCTTCCGATTGCATCTCCTCCGATTGCATCTCCGTCGTCCGTCTCCTCCCGGATCTGTCGGCTGAGATTTAATCGCCCTCCGCCTCCGCTGGGTCCCACTTCTTACATACATTTCGTTGCATTTGTTTGCATTTCCATACATTTTCGCCAAAGCCTAAAGTTTCATATGTATTCCGCCATGTCCATAAGTCCACCCGCAGATCAATCTCCACCGTTGATCTCCATCTCCAGGCCTGAATCCAACGATCTGCGCTGCATGATCATACCAAACCCTATTATCCGTGCACTCCACCACTTTACTGCATTTTCATCGTTCGTTTACATAATATCGTTGTTTCCGCCACCGCAGCACCACCATTTAGTTCACCCTGTGTCCATTGCTCCGTCCACCGTTTCTTCACATATTTTCCGTGTTGCAGAGTTTCTAGAGGAAGAGGACCACCTCTGTTCAATGTACTACCTTAATGGTAAGCGGCGCAGTCAGGATCAAATCCAATGAACCAGTACCATCAGGAAAGTCAAGAAATGGGGCCGTCAGGGCTCACATTAATGGAGAGCAGAGTTCAAACGCCGAAATCCTTCCCGCGCCATTTAAAGATCGAGCTAACTTGACAGAGGCAGTAATGAGGCGGCAAAGATTTTCAGTACAGAGCAGAAGGATTAATGCGCGTCAACAAAGATATTAAGCCCTGAAACAGAGGTTTAAAGAGGCAAAGCATCATTTTGAAGACCCCGAGGATCGATTCTAGAGATCCTGAACATCAATAAGAGGTAATATCAAGGTTTCTTATCAGCAGAATGTCTTTCCATAAAGGACAGGTCTCCCATGCAGTATTTATTATGCGCCGTGTCCCTGGAGGAGTTTTCCGTCCCAGCAAGTTCTTTCATTTTGTGCAAATCACCTGGAGCACTACAGCCCAAAGGTCAAATCGTATCCGGAGCAGATCTTTCTTTCACGAGGAAGGTGACAATGATTAAACATACAGCGTATCAAGCAGAATGGGCCTCGGCCCTGCATTCATTGCTGTGTTTAATCGTAACATTTAAAACTCACCTACCTCCTCAGCCGGTCCTCTGTGTCTCTCCTGCTATAAAGCACAGAGGGATCTCATTGTAATGGTTGTTGTTGGATTATCAGCTAAGTGCAAGCATTTTTGTCCCGAGCCAAGTTTCCTGTGTAATGATTGTATGATAGGCTGAGAAATATGATGTATTCAGGCTGAATGTAAAAGCTTTGGGCAGTGATGTACCTGATTGGTGTTGTGTTTAACATGATAAGCAGTTTTCATTGGATCCTGATCTACAGCAGTTGGTGATGTTTTTCTTATCTCCGTGTTTATTTCCATTTCATTCCATGTTCTTCTGACTGACATCTGAATGCATGATATAATATTTACCCTTGTTAGGTACCTTATATCCCAGCTCTCTCAGTCTTTAATGTTTTCTGCTCATATGTGTGTCTGAATATTGTTTTTAGTTAACTAAACCAGTGTAGTGGATGATTATTGCCTGCTCTCTGATGTTCAAGTTAATAGAATTAGTTTTCGGATGTCTTTGTTAAGATTTAATTGAAAGAGGATAGGAACATTGGGAGGTGTAAAGCCTGTCGCTGCCTCTTCATAACCTGCCCTTCCAATACAAAATTTTTCAAGACCCCTTGTGTTGCCTATGGTTTTGTCCAAGCAGGCCTGGAGTTAAATGACCTCTGGCCTGATCTATAGACGGAATCAGATGGTTTTACATCCTTCATTCTCATCCCTTAGTGTTCCATCCCACCAATCAGTATTTGAGATCCAAATGCTCTAGATGACTAGCCCAATTAAAGCTTACACATTGAACATAAGTAAATCCTTTCTTGACTCCATTGCCCAATGGCCTTGATGTTCCCTGAGTCATCTATCTTTGCCTAGCTTCCTTCTTTACCCATCCTTGTCTTATGGCGAAACCTTCCTTCCTGATTCTCAACCACCAAACTCAAACAATCAAACAAACAACCTTGAGCCTATAACTAGCCTAAAATCACAACTGAGAACTTCAAAGACATACATCCTTTGATAATCATAGAGAGATCCCTCTCTGGACCTAGGAGGGCTAGATCCTAAGGTCCGAAAGTGGTTCTATGTTGTCTCATCTTTTGGTCTCTGTCAACCTGGCCAAAACATGGGAACCCCAACAGTCCTAATGACCAGGAGTGGAAATACCTGAAATTAGATTGATTGGTTGTATCTTTAGGGACATTTTTAGAGAGTGTTATTTGCTCCTAGATTGCCTTATCTTTATAAAATTTTGACTCTTTATAAGTTCTCTTAATAATTAAAAGTGGTTGATCGACCAATTCGTCGGTCGAGGAGGCTTCGTGGGCTCTCACCTATGAGTGTTGAGACTTCTTCTAAAAGGTGTTGGAGAAATTATCCTAGTGATTTCCAAATAGTAGAAAAAAACACATCAAATATTGATCCTCTGATTGGGGCTATTGTTTCATAGGGTGGACCTAGTCTAATTTGTGATTTGGACAAGAACACTCCAGTCCTTTCTAGGTTTCTCTTCCAATGGGAAGAAAAGGTTGAGGTTGAAGAGATTTTTGAGTCCCCCGTGACTCTTTCTTCACCCCTTTCTCCTAATTTTATAGAGGTCATATTATATGTTGGGACCCCGACTCATAAGCTAGGAAGCACTGCTTTTTCCCCTTATTTTATTTCGATGGCCACTGATGGGAGCATGATTTAGTCTATGGGTACTACTGGTGTGCATAATCCTCTTTCAGTTGAAGGAGAAGGTACAATTTCTATAACCACTATCACAACTAGTACCATAGTATTTGGCTCTACCTCCATTCCATATTCGAGTGGGGGCACCCAAGATTTTTCTTCCCACGCTAGTTCATTTCATTTTGGGATGCCTTCTAGTGCAATTCCTTCAGTTACTTTAACTATTTCATCTTTTATTTGCACAAAAATGAATTCTATGGCAAGTGGTTCAACATCCTTCCAGGGTTTTCCTTTTGGAAGTGGTCATATACCCCATTCCGACCCTTCTTTGAACATGGTCAAGGTTTTAATCCTTTTCAAGGAGTTCAAGGATGGACTAACCTTTCTTTTAGTGGTTTAGGAGCCAGGAATCAGTCATTTTTGGGTCAACAAAGGAATATGTCTTTCTCCTCCATGGGGACCTCTCATATTTTTTCTCCTTTCGTCAATGCGTGGAATCCTTATCAAGGGCTTTCCTATCCTTTTAGTGCTTCGATCGGGGAGAATTTCTCTATGTTTGGTAACCCTTCAAAAATAGGTGGTCATCCTTTGAATACTTCTAGACCACAAGGTTTTCCTTATGGTTCAGACTCTTCTACAAAAAATCCATGGCAACCTAGTGCCTCTGCAAATCCAGGGTATTATTTTCTTAATGTTGGGAGTCATACTCATGGTGGGTGGAATTCTCAAGCTCCTCCATGCTTACCATTCCTGGCAACCCTAAATTTTCCAGATCTTTCAAATTGAAAAATGATCGATCATATATAATCCATCTTGGCCTCCAATCCCCACCAAACTTCCGTTGGATATTCAAAAATTCAAAGGGAAGTCTGGGGAGGATCCAGCTAACCATGTAATAACATTTAATTTATGGTGTTCATCCAACTCCCTAATTGAATATTCAATCAGTTTGAGATTTTTCCAATGAACCTTAACTGGAAATCCTGAAAAGTGGTATATAGAATTTAGTGGGGGTGCCTTTGCTTCATTTGGTGAATTAGCTATTTTTTTTTTCAACCATTTTCAGTTTCCCATCTGATATGATGTTGGAAATGAGCTATTGGCTAGTTTCCAGCAAGGTAAGGAAAATCACATTTCTGACCATACTCAGGAATGGAAAAGAAGGAAGAGGCTTATTAAGGCCTATATTCCTAATGAATTCCTTATCGAATGGTTTTTTAAATATTTACAGCCAGGTATTTCTAAGGATGTGTCACTCTCTGGATTGTTCACTAAATAACATGCTATCTTTAGAGCCCAACAGTTAGAACTTATATATTCTCAATTTGAAATCCTCTATAAGATTTTTACTGATGCTCCTTGATCCAAGATCGATTTATCCAAACTCAAGCCTAGTCCCCATGCTGACGAGCTAGTCGGATAGATCGATAATAACACGAATAACATGTTAAATAAATTGCAAAAAAAAAAATTCTATTCAGGAATCATCGTCAATGCATATAACTTCTATTCAGAAATCATCGTCAATGCGTATAACTTCTCAACCATTAACATGCGTATCTTTAAAAAATACTTCTATTCAGGAATCATCGTCAATGCGTATAACTTCTCAACCATTAATTATTAATGATTTCCAATCTTCGAACCCCACAGAAAATCAAAAATCTGATGGGAAGAAAAATGGACGTGGTAAGAAGAAAGATAAGGATGGGAAGGGAAATGCGAGAAAACCCAATAATAATACTGGGGAGGGTAAAAAGGCTTAAAAAAATAAAGTTAAGTTTCCCTGCACGTTGTGAAATGGATATTGTTTAACTCATATTTTCCCCAAGATTAAGGACATTGAGCGCTTGTTAGCACAAAAGGGTTCTTCTAGCTCCCAGGCTATTATGACCAACCCTTTTCACCAAGGGAAAAAATTTATTACTAGCATGAACGCTAATACTAGGAACCCCACAAGGAGCAACTAGGAAGGGAAAAATCCATTGAATGTATACATGATGATCTCCCATGTTGATGTTGCTACAATATCACATGATTATGGTGAAATGGAATCCTCTAAGTCCAAGGTTGCTCCTGATTTTCCAGAGTCATTCCATATTGAGAGGACCTTAGTCGAGCCTATACCTCAGATACCGAAATTCTCTAAAAATAATTTGACGATCAATCCTAATGCCAAGGCTTCCCAAAACTACTCCATTGTTGAAGATCTAGCTCAAATCCTTTATGTGATGTCTGCGTTAGAGGTGCACCAGTTGTGCCTAGCACAAAGTTGTACACTGCTCAGTGCGATTGGGTTGATAGATCTGAAAAACTCTCTTATTATTACATTTTACATGTCCAATATTAAGAGGATAATCCCTCATCACATGGATTTCCAGATCAAATATAGATATCAAAAAATGAACGTCTTTCGAACTGTAGTGGATGAGGGAGCTTCCATATGCGTCATGTCGATTGCATGTTGGAAAGCTATCAGATCTCCTCAATTTTTTCCTTCACCTACTCTTCTGACTGCATTTTATGGCCATTCTCATAGGCCACATGGAATTTTCCCAGCCTTTCCCATATGTATTGGGGGCAAGGTGGTCAATATCGAGGTGGAAATAGTTGATGCTAATTTGGATTATAATATTTTATTGGGATAAAATTGGATTTATTACATGGATTCCATTGTATCATCATTATTTTTCATCCTATCCTTTCCCCATGAAGGGATAATTGTTACTGTAGATTAGATGTCTTATTCTCTGAAATAATCCAATGCATCTTCTTATTCTACCATTCCCTTGGTGAAGAATGCTAAGACGCCTGTGGAGAATTTAGGAATTCGAATGTATTCCTCATTGATGGGTACTTTTGATATTCCTACTCCTACCACTCGAATAAATTCCATTTCATCATCCAAGGTCCCTTCTCGAAGAGGGTGTAATATTCCCAAATTAGCATGCAACTAATGGGAATATTATTTTTTCTCTTAACATCTAGTTAGATGAATAAATGGGTAAGGAGGCCAATAAATATATTAAGTTGGCATAAAATCCTTATTAATGTGAAAATGAATCATGATAATAACTGAATCAAGCACCCTCATGTGTGAACAAGGGCTAATACATGTAGACAAGGTCAAGTTTTACCAAGTCATCAGCATTAATATGGGAGGAGTGGATCATCAATAAAGACAGCTCAATGTGAATGAGGATCAGTTTAGCTAGTCAGAATAAAGACACCTTGGGTGTGAAAGGATGCAATGCATGGAGACTAATTCATGGTTGAATAAATCAAACAACATTGTAAATAGAAGAGTGGGACTCATGGAGACAACATAATTTTGGAGGAGGAGCCTTTGCATGGAAGTAACCTCATAAATGGGTGGGACCCATGGTGAGGAAGCTCATCAACTATATAATGGAGTGAATGGAAGACATACGGGTTATGATTTGAGAATATGATTTTATGATTGAATCTATTTATACTTATTGCATGCTTCAGTTGTTTAGCTAAGTTTGTTGTACTGTTTAGTACAAGGGTTTTCTAATGCGGGAATTCCCCCACTCTTCCTTGGAAGACTTGTTTAAGAAATCTAAGAGGAGCATTCTGGACTTCATTTCCACCATCCGGAACTTGGCCAAGTATTAAAATATACGTAGTCCCTTGGAGAAACTACATTATTTTACATGGTGTTGAAGTGGAAGGGTTTAAACCCCTGTTTTATGAGCTAGTTTCCCTGAAGGAGGATCAACCTTTTTCTTGGAAAGCTAGTATGAGGAGCTACATCCATTTCTTTGCATTATTAGCCATATTCATGTAGTGATTCAGCCATACAACATGATTCATCCATATATCTGCAACATATTCTTCTTGTATCTCATGTCTAGCAAGAAACCCTTGCCGGGTCATCTTGGATTTATGTAAAAGAGACTAGATCTTAGTTTTTAAGCTCTATTGATTATTATAATAGAAGATCTATTTTTTCTCTATTTTGGATTATAAACCCTCAATAAAATGTGTTGTCACTTTCTGCAGTAATTTTGTGTTGCAGTAGTCTTGGGGTTGCAATGTTTTTGGGTTGTTTTGGGCTTGGGGGGCGGTTTAGCTAGGCTATGATGATTTGTTTTTGATCTCCTTTTAGATTTTGATGTCATAATTTATAATATAAAGGATCCATGGGATAATATTAATTTTTATAACACATATTTCTTAAGAATTCATTTTCTATGCTTATATTGTTGATTTTCCCATTTGGGAATATTACAATAGTATCAGAACTCTAATCTTGGCTCAATATCTGTACTTCAGCCATTATGGAATCTTCTCATGGGAAGGAGAAGATCTACAAAATGGATCAAGGTAAACCCTTATTTTCTAGAGGGAAGGAGTTCTCAAAACTTCTTCTACAAACTCTGCATGGTATCAGTAAAGACAACAAAGAAATGAGGAGGGAAAAACATGGAGATTCCTCAACAAGATTTGGACATGAGGAAAGCTTTAGTTCCTCGTATTAGGGGTGTGCTAATTTAGCTACACCATCATATTTACAACACTCTACCAGCCATATGTTCATGATAAGTGAGATGGAGAAAGGAGATGTGCCAAACAAGGAGACTCTTGGTGATTATTTACAAGAGTATGAATCTCAATCTAAGAGGTTCAAAGATCACTTAAACTTCCAAGGGTTTTGCTAGATAAAGGAGGAAAGAAGCACAAGGGGAAAACATCATGGTGTGGGTAGATTATTTCTATCTAATTTTTATGGCCCACCTAAATGTCCAGCTAGGGTTTGGGTGGAGGAGCTAGAAACCTATGTGTAGCAACATCAAGTTTCAGAAGATGAAGCCATTAAAGTAGCAGCGCTACATTTTGAAGGAAAGGCTTATTCTTGGTGGTTGTTTGAATCCTTTTAATTAAAGAATTAAAATACATCTACTTATGCAAAGTTCATTATAAGAGTAGTGGAAAGGTTTGATGAAAAGTTTTATGAAATACCTTCTGTGGAGCTAATCAAACCAAAAAAAAACAAAACCTTTGCATGGGTTGGAAGGATATATAAACCCAACTCCATTTCAGAAAACCATTGAGGGGGATGAAAAATTTTATACCTTGCCAAGGTCAAAGTCCCCATTGCATGATGAGCTTTCTTATCAAGAGAAAGGCATTGAGATTCCTCCTTCAAGGGAAGGCCAAGATCTAGGGTCTCTCATTGTTGATGAGGCATTCTAAAATATTGATGAGGAGGAAAATAACGGTATAGGTGGTAGTGTTGTCATATCAAGAGCATATATAGCACCTAATGAAGATGAATATGGAGCATTTTCTCCAAGGAGAGAAACTCTTGCACTCTTGCAAGGATTTCCAAAGAATCTCACATATGGAGATCATGGCACAATACATGTGCAGCATGTGCCATCATTGGAAAATGGTGAGATCTTGAATATAGAAGGAGATAAAGGGGAGGACAAGCATCATATGATGAGGAGCACACACCCCTCTCTATTTCACAAGATTGATGCACAAAATAACGAGGAGGATTTTTGCAGTGAAGGCAAGGAAAAATCAGTCCACACACATATACATCCTGCTCTATGCCTTGATGTCTCTTTGCATGTAGGAATTCCACCAGGGAGACCCCTTGATTGGAGGAAGAATAAATTTTTCTCTCAACTTAGTGCAGAAGTGACCTATTTGGCTAAGGAAGAAGCTTTGGGAGAAGCCACCACAGCATTGATAACCTTTGATGGGTTCCAAGGAGGGATGGGAAATTTTCTGATATGGACACTGCTATTTTCCACTCACCTATTTGTGCTAGAAAAGGAGGATTCAGATATCTATGATGACATGATCACGGTGTAAAATGGCCACTCCATATCCTTGGAGAAGAAAATGATACTTCTACATATAATGAAGATTTCTGAATATGACAAGAAGGTATTACCACTCTTGCATGCATGGGAAAAATTATGGAAGTTTTGGAAGAAAGAGACCTTTCAAAAGGAGGCTGACTTCCATGTACTTCAATCTTGTCTTGGGCAAGATCAGCAACAAGAGAGGCAGCAAAGGTGGAGTGACATTACTCCAACATGTGGCTTTGGCATTAAGCATTTCGAAGAGGAGGGTGATGATATGACAGCTACTTCATTTTAGAATTATGCAGTGCTGTCATTGTTGGGGAACCTAGATCCATATTGGGAATCACAACTATTGGTGGAATATTCCAAGAACATCTTCACATGTAAGGTTCTTGATGGCCAAGTGATGGACAAGAGGTATAAAGTGGTTGATGGAGTAATTTACTTTCATGATCAGATCTATTTGACTAGAGACTCCATGCTCAAGGAAAAACTACTATATGCAGCCTATGAGATCTTGCTTTCTAATCCCACTAGTTTCACCAGAGCATACCGTATTATCTTGGAAGGATTCATGTGGGAAATCAAAGTGGAGATGCATTATCACATGAAGAAGTGCATATATTGTTTTCAGGTTGAGGAGGGACATAGCTCTTGGGAGGAGTTATCATTACCACCTCCTTATTCATTGGGTGCGAGAGGGAGCTCATCCATGAGCTACCTCACTGATTCAAACCAAGTGTATGGTAAGGATCATATTTCTAAACATCATGATGTATTAACTATATATTTGCATGTTCTTACCACACATGTGCAGGGCATTGCTCCAAGAGGGAGCACTCTTTCTTATTTGCCTCATGGGCTACTTTGGGCCATGAGCAATGGTGACGTTGACCATTCCCTAGAATATTTTGGGGAGATGATGGATTCTTCATGGTGTGATTCATTAACACTAACCATCATACACCTTCTCCAAAAAAGCAATAATAATGGGGTAGAAAACAAGTGGTGGGAGAAACACTTGTTATATCATATCCTATGGCAGTTAGGAGTAAAACTGCGTTGGTTGCACATTAGGGACCATTGTCCTTATCCCTTATTACATATGGTAGCTAGCATGAATTTAATTATGATTCCATATGTTGAATATGTTCTTATATTTGTTGGGAACATGGTTGGAAGGGAGACACATTGGTTGGATGTGTCCTTGGGGAATGGAATTTCCCAGACCTTTTGTGTTGCATGCTTCAAGGGGAGCATGGAAGATTATATAGCCACTACAATAGATCATTTGTTTCTTTATGAGGTGGGCCATATGATTGTTTGGAACACTTGGGACATGCCTCTCATGAGAATTTGGGAGGATATTTTCTATGAATTACCAAGCTGGGAGGTGATTCATTTATTTGGATGATAGCATGGAGATGGGAGTCTTTCCTTGGGAATGAAGTCCCCTATGATTTTCATCACTTATATCTTGAGGAGGCCATCGAATAGAAATAATGTTTCCATATAGACCTTCCATTATTTCATGATGAGAGCCATTTGGTTTATCCACCAAAGGCCAACTTACACACTTGGGAGGAACCATTGGGAGACATAATTGTTGCAGAATATCTGAAGCAATGGTGGAGACTATTGGATGTGGAGGCCACAAGAGAAGGAGGGGAGATTTTGTAGCACCCTTGCAGTTTCTTGAGGAAAAGAAATATTTGGGAGGGGAAGACTCTAATATTCCCAAATTAGCATGCAGCTAATGGGAATATTAATTTTTCTCTTAACATCTAGTTAGATGAATAAATGGTTAAGGAGGCCCATAAATATCTTAAGTTGGCATAAAATCCTTATTAATGTGAAAAGGTATCATGATAATAACTGGATCAAGCACCCTCATGTGTGAATAAGGGCTAATACATGTGGACAAGGTCAAGTTTGACCAAGTCAACAACATTAATATGGGAGGAGTGGATCATCAATAAAGACATCTCAATGCGAATGAGGATCAATTTAGCTAGTCAGAATAAAGACACCATGGGTGTGAAAGGAGACAATGCATGGAGACTAAGTTATGGTTGACTAAATAAAATAGCGATGTAAATAGAAGATTGGAACTCATGGAGACAACGTAATTTTGGAAAAGGAGCCTTTGCATGGAAGTAACCTCATAAATGGGTGGGACCTATGGTGAGGAAGCTCATCAACTATATAATGGAGGGAATGGTAGCCATATGGGTTATGATTTGATAATATGACTTTATGATTGAGTCTGTTTAGATTTATTTCATGCTTCAACTATTTAGCTAAGTTTGATGTACTGTTTAGTACAAGGGTTTTCTCATGCGGGAATTCCCCCACTCTTCCTTGGAAGACTTGTTTAAGAGATCTGAGAGGAGCATTATGGACTTCATTTCCACCATCTGTAACTTGAAAAAGTAGTCACCTATAGCCATAGTGCATTTCCTTGGAGAAACTGCATTATTTTACATGGTGTTGCAGTGGAAGGGTTTAAACCCCTGTTTTATGAGCTAGTTTCCCCGAAGGAGGATCAACCTTTTTCCTGGAAAGCTAGTAGGAGGAGCTACAGCCATTTATTTGCATTATCAGCCATATTCAAGCAGTGCTTCAGCCATACAACGTGATTCAGCCATATATCTACATCATATTCTTCTTGTATCTCATGTCTAGAAAGAAACCCTTGTCGGGTCATCCTGGATTTATGTCAAAGAGACTAGATCTCAGTTTTTAAGCTCTATTGATTATTATAATAGTAGATCTATTTTGTGTCTCTATTTTGGAGTATAAACCCTTAATAAACTGCGCTGTCACTTTCTGCAGTAATTCTATGTTGCAGTAGTCTTGGGGTTGTTGTGTTTTTGGGTTGTTTTTGGCTTGGGGGGCCTATTTAGCTAGGCTATAATGATTTATTTATGATCTCCTTTTAGATTTGGTTTTCATAATCTATAATATAAAGGATACATGGGCTAATATTGAATTTTATAACACAAATTTCTGAAGAATTCGTTTTCTGTGCTTATATCGCTGATTTTCCCATTTGGGAATATCACAGAGGGTTCTTTAGAACTTATTATTTTTGGGATCCTTGGCCCTCACCCTCCTCTACGACCATATTAGAGGATGGGAAAGTGGGTGGAATGGCATACCCCATGTCTACAACTAAAATCACTTATCAATACATACTTAACACTGCAAATTCTGATCCTAATCCTATTTCATCAGAGGATTTGGATGGAGATGTGGCTTTGGCCTGGAATCGTAACTCTACTTATTTTATGGACTGCCTTGACATTTTCTTACAATCTGAGGAGGAAATACTAGAAGCAATGACGGGTGTAGAAAGACTGTGGAATGAATTGCATCATCGGTCATATTTTATCCTAGACTTTCATCAATTTGAATCAAGTTTGTCTAGTCCTTCTTCAAATGGAAATGTTCATAAAATATTAAATCCTTTGGCTCCACCATATATTTTTTCCAAAGGTAACATGTCTATTATTTCAGAAACTATTCTGGTCAACATCTCTAGAAATCCCAATATAAATTAGAATGTCTTCATCGGAGCTGAGTGTTCCCTTGAAGAAATTAAGACTTATACCGATATTTTCAAAGATTATATGATGTGTTTGCTTGTTCTTATTAATAAATTCCTAGAATTGATCCATCAATAGTCCAAAATGAGATCAATACTTACGCGAATTCTAAGCCTATACTACAAAATCTTCGACTTGTAAACTGTAGAAATTTTAATACAAATTATGTATTTCCTAGATTCTCTTGATCTAACAATTATATGCCACTTTTAAATACAAAATTTCTTCTACAAAAATATTTGCATAATTTTAACAACAACCGACAATCACAATATCATGAAGAAAGATTAATCACACATAACACAAATGTTCTTACCGAGAAAGCATAAAGCTAAAATCCCCACTATCATATATTATGTATATATCATGGATCATGAAACAATCTCATACAAAGCTCTAATCCTAGAGCTCTCAGTACAATATACAATCGTCTAAAACTATGATACAAAAATTGGCAAGTTCTTGTGCCAATTTACTACCTCCAGACAGCCTACCTCCATTGCACAATCCCAGCTGATAGAAATCCCTGAAATAATGGAATCCTACTTGCCTTGACTACAAAATCATCATGGGCACATCTAATGTGTGTTTGGTCGCATGTGTGCAACCACTAATGTCACAACTGATAGTCAAACTGTCCCTTTCACCTACATCTCAACAGGGTCTCCACTGGATCTAACATGCATGTAGTTAACAGTAGTAAATCTTCAATTACATGTGAGAACAATGATTATGAGTTAATTAATAATTAATTCCCTAATATCTCACTAGTGTGTCTTCAGTTACAACTAGCACAACTGAGTTACAACTTTGAATCACTCAGTTACAACTAATTCCACTTGCATGGTCCACCAACCAACCACTCAACTCGAAATTCCATAGCTAACTGATTTTCCACTTCAGTTAACTATTTCCAAGTGCTCATTGAGAAAATATTATTGTTTACTATCCAACTAATATTAAGGGATAATAATAGCTGACATGCATCTATAAATAGACATGCAATCTATAAATAGAACTTGCACATACATCTATAAATAGACCTCATCTATAAATATAATTTTCTCATGCATCTATAAATAGACATCCACCTAAAAATAGCCTGAGGATCCATCCTAGTGTAGGTGCATAATTTCCACTAGGATCTTCTTGTTGATCTCAACACTCCATCTCAACAAGAAAGGGATTATTCTTCACCCTGTTCTGGTCTCTATGGTTTTCGAATTTGCTCCTGGTGAGCACCTTCGTCAGAATGTATACATGTTGATCTTCCATAGGAATGTAATGAAGCAACATCATCTTCCTCTGCACACAATCTCTGATATTATGATACAGGATATCTATATTCTTAGATCTATCATGAAACACAAGATTAATCGAGATTTTAATGCAACTCTGATTATCACAATGAATCACTGTCGAATCTAAATGAGAATAAAAAAAACCAACCAAGATCTTTCTCATCCAAATAGCCTCACATGAAGCTTGACTCACTGCCATGTATTCCTCTTCTGCTAAACTGAGTGCCACGGATCTCTGATTCTTGATGTACAAAGAAACAAATGTAAATCCGATACTAAAGATCCCCCCTGATGTGCTTTTCTATCCATTGGGCTGCCTGCCCAATCTGCATCTGTGAAGCCATGAAACTTCACCTCATTTTTCTATCTATACCATAGACCATACTCAGATGTGCCCCTCAGGTATCTTAGGACATGCTTTCCTGCCTTCCAAAAGATCTTGGTAGACTTAACCATAGCTTGACTCATCTAGTTAACCGCATAGCAAATGTCTGGTCTTATGTTCACTAGATACATTAGCGAACCCACTAACTTTCGAAAGACAGTAGCATCCACTACCTCTTCAGAAGTAGCATCCTCTTTCCTCCAGTTTCCTAGAAGAGGAGTATCCATGGGTTTGCAGCCCTCCATGTGAAACTTACCTAGTATCTCCCTTGCATACTTTCCTTGAGACACAAAAATTTCACCAAATCGCTGCCATATTTCCAATCTAAGGAGTGAAGGAGCCCCATATCCTTCATCTTGAACTCCTTTGCAAGGTCCTCCTTGCATGAGTGTATCATCTACTCATCACTAGTCAATATTAAATCATCAACATAAAGAAAAATGATTAAAATATTACCCTCCACCACAATTTGGTATAGGTTTGCATCCGCTTCACTTTTGGTGAAGCCCAGTCTGGTGAAATAGTTGTATATCTAAGTGTACAAAGCACGAGGTGCTTGCTCTAGCCCATACAATGCTCTTTTGAGTTGGCACACATGCGACTCACTGCTAAAGATCTCAAATCCTTCAGGCTGCTCTATGTACAACTCTTCCTCAATGATCCCATTGAGAAACATAGTTTTCACATCCATCTAATGAATGCGCCAGCCCAACTGCATTGAGAGAGCAAGGATGGTCCTTATGGAATAATACCTTGCAAAAGGTGCAAAGGTTTCTTCATAATCTATCCCCTCGATCTGTGAGAAGCCCCGGGCCACAAATTTGGCCTTGTATTTCTCAACACTCCCATTAGTATCTTGCTTTACCTTGTAGATCCATCTCGAACCTACCATTGATTATCAATCGGCCTTGGAACAATTTCCCAAGAACTGTTTTTGAAAATGGAGTCATACTCCTCCACCATTGCACCTACCCATGTGGGCTCCTACATTGCTTCCTGAAAGGAAGATGGCTGAGTCACAATACATTTTCTCATGAGAGCCATGTATCCAGTAAATCAGTGAGGAGACTATCTTTGTCTGCGTTGTGAAGTAGGGGATCCTAAATTCTGGGCAGCATCAATTCTCAGCCTATCAGCTTCTATGGTACGCCTTCTACTAGTTCTAATTTTTGGCTCTGCGTGAGTGGACTCCTCCACTCCATGAACCTCATCCTGTGGTTGATCCACAGCTAGAGACTTGTCTTTGGAAACTAACAGTTCCTCCTCCACATGCAAGTCTAGCTCCTTCTCAAGCGAAAACCGCATGGCTTTCCCCTCATTAAATTTTATATCCTATTGCACCACAGTCATTCGACTATTTGGAAATACACATGATAATTATGGGGTGTTTCTGTGTACCCCACAAAAATCCCAACATCAGCAGTCGGCTCCATCTTCTTACTGGCATTCTTGGTCACATGCACATAAATAAATGAGCCAAAAATCTTAAAGTGTGAAACATCCAGTTTCTTACCAGTGAAATTTTATTTTGGTGTACTCATGCCAAGTACTTTATGAGGACAACGGTTTTTCATATAAACCGCAGTGTTTCACGCTTCTGCCCACAAATGCATTGGTAGGCCCTGATCATGCAACATCACTTGTGATGCACCCATGATCATTCTGTTCTTCTTCTCCACGACCCCATTTTTCTATGGGTTATGAGGTGCTATGAGTTCTATTCAAATTCCTTATTTTCTGCAGAATTATTTGAATTCGTTAGAGATGTATTCTCCACCATTATCACTCCTCAGAGCCTTCACTTGGTTCCCCAACTATTTCTCCACCATTAATGCCTTAAACTCACAGAACTTTGAGAATGTTTGATCCTTCTTCTACATGAAGAATATCCAACATTTACGGAAAATTCATCAACAAAAATAACATAAAACTTATGTTTTTTTGTTGAAGCAACCGAGAATGGTCCACACACGTCTGTGTGAACTCTCTCCAGGATTACCAAAGCACAGTTATCCTTTTAATGAAAGGTGGACTTTACATACTTCCCCATGGTGCAACCCTTGCACTGATCTAACTGAGCAAGTGTTCCCATTGGAATTCTAGTAGATATTTGTTGCATGAATTTCAAGGCTCCATATGAATATGGCCCAATCGCATGTGCCATACTTCACCCTCATCCCAGCTCACCACTTTTTCTTCCTTAGTCGGCAGAACAACCATCTACCTCCACCTTATAGAGATTATTAACTCGAATAACTATCCTCTTGGCATGACCCATTTTTTTATGTCCCAAGAAAGCTTTTCCGTTGCTGAAAACAATGTCATAGCATCTGTCCTCCAACATTGCGACGGAGACAAAAAAATTCTTCAGACCTGGAACATGCATAACATATTTCCATTGAAATTTTTTACCTAAATCCCTCTGAAAGGTAATGGTACCAATGTCGGTCGCACTATGTCGTCCATCGTCGCCCATCTCTATATGCATTTGGAGATCTTTCTCCTCTAAATCACTGAAAATTTCCTTATCTCCTGTCATGTGAAAGGAAGCACCACTATCCAAATAACACACTGATCCCAATGAACTTGATAACATGTATGTGATCAAGTAGAAGTCAAGCTCAAATTGCGAGGCAAGAGCCTCACTAGCGGCAACTCCAGCAGCCTTCTTGTTCTTCTTCTTTTGCAGATAGTTAGTAGCGAGATGCCCATGTTCGTCATTGCAAAAACACTTCACTTTGGACAAATCTAGATTCTTGCCTTTAGACTCAGATTTAGAATGGAATTTCTTCCCCTTCCTCTTATTTTCCTTGGCATCCAAATAAAAATCCTCTTCATCATCATACTTTGATGAAGAGCCCTCTGGTGTTTCACCTGAACTCCTCCCGCACCAGATCCGACCACAGTCATTCCCAATCCAGAAATTTTTCTCGTCCGTTGACAGAGTCTTCATAACTGTGCCAACTCTTAGGAAGTCCCAAGAGATCCAAGCTCACCAAATCATCATCAGCAACATTTATTCCCACACTCCCCGGTTCATCCCTACATTGGACAAACTTCGTGAGATACTTTGGAATGTTGTCGCCCTTTTCCATCTTGATCTTCCCGAGTTTATATTTGAGCGCCAATTTCCTATGGTTGCTTATTCTTTGGAAAAGATCCATCAAAGCCTTCCACATAGCATATGGTGTGGCTTTCCCATGAAGGCTTGAGATAATGTGGTCTTGTACACCTTCCAATAGAATCCTCCTCGCCTTTGCCACTTTCTTTTTCCATGCATTAAGTAATGCAGCAGCTGTCGAAGTGGTCTTAGGAACATCATTGTCAATGAATTCATTCAAGCCATTATCTTCAAGCACCGCCTCCATCCTTTCCTTCCAAGAAATCTAGTTCGAGCTTCCCTCAAGTGCATACTCTAGCCGCAAGCCATTGAAAGCCAGTTCGATGTTAACTCAACTGTAGCACCAAGAAAATATTTCTGCAAATTCGAATTCTTTCTACCAACAAACTCAGCTCCTGCTTCACAATTGCAATATTCTGAGCTCCGATACCATGTAGAAATTTTAATACAAATTAGGTATTTCTTGGATTCTCTTGAACTAAAAATTATATGCCACTGTTAAATACATAATTTCTTCTACAAAAATATTTGCAGAATTTGAACAACAATCGACAATCACAATATCATGAAGAAATGTCAATCACACGTAACACATATGTTTTTACTGGGAAAGCATAAAGCAAAAAACCACACTATCATATATTATGTATATATCATGGATCATGAAACAATCTCATACAAATCTCCAATCCAAAATTTCTCGGTACAATATAAAATCATCTCACACTGTCATACAAAAATTGGCAAGTTCCTATTCCAATTTACTGTCTCCAGACAACTTGCCTCCACTGCGCAATCCCAGCTGATAGAAATCCCTAAAATAATGGAAGCCTACTTGCGTTGACTGCACAATCCTCATGGGCACATCCAATGTGTGTGTTTTCTCATGTGTGCAACCACTAATGTCACAATTGAGAGTCAAATTGTCCCTTTCACCTACATCTCAACTAGGTCCCCACTGGATCTGACATGCATGTAGTTAAAAGTAATAAATATTAAATTGCATGTGAGACCACTGCTTTTGAATTAATTAATAATAAATTCACTAATCTCTGACTAGGGTATCTCTAGTTACAACTAGCACAACTGAGTTTAACTCACTTAACTGAGTTAAACTACTTTACAACTTTCATAACTACACTTCCAACTATGTTACAACTTTGAATCACTCAGTTACAACTAAGTCCACTTCCATGGTCCACCAACCAACCACTCAACTCGAAATTCCTATAGCTAATTGAAGTTAACTATTTCCAAGTGCTCATTGAGAATAGATTATTTTCTATTGTCCAACTATTATTAAGGGATAATAATAGCCAACATGCATCTATAAATATAACTTGCACATACATCTATAAATAGACCTCATCTATAAATATAATTTTCTCATGCATCTATAAATGGAAATCCACTTAAAAATAGCCTGAGGCTCCATCCAAGTGTAGGTGCATAGTTTTCACTAGGATCTTCTTGTTGAATCTCAACATAAACCCTAGGAAAGCAGCAGCTATCAAGCCGAGGTTGAGAAGCTATTAAAGGAGGGTTTCATATACCATGTTCCATTAACTGAGTGGGTATTGAATCCAGTTCCAGTTGATAAAAAGCAAGGAACGGTCTGCATATGAATTGAATTTATAGTTTTAAATAATGCTTGTCCAAAAGATCATTTCCCCATGCCTTTTATTGATCAAATTATTGATGAATGTGCGGGAAATGAGATTTTCTCCTTCATGGACGGTTTATCGAGATATAATAAAATTACTATCCGTCCTGAAGATCAACATAAGACAACTTTTGTCTGCCCCTGGGGTACCTTTGCATACAAAAATATGCCTTTTGGCCTTAAAAATGTTGGAGCGACTTTTTAGCAGGCCATTTCCTACACTTTCCATGATATCAAACATATCATCAAAGCTTATTTGGATGACCTAGCTGCTCATTGTCGAAAGAGAATTGATCATCCTTGCCATCTTCATTTGATCTTTAAATGATATTGTTATTATAAATCCAGTTGAATTCGAATAAATGTGTTATCACTGTCACATCCGGTTGGTTATTGGGATTCATTGTATCAAGTGAAGGGATTCATGTAGATACCTTCAAGATTGAGGCAATACTTCAATTTCCTCCCCTGTACACCATCCATCAACTTCAGAGTCTCCTAGGAAAAGCCAATTTCTTGAGGAGATTTGTTGTCAATTATGCCAATATTACAAATGGATTTATGAGATTGATAAAGAAATGAGTTCCATTTTTATGGTACAATTTCGCTCAGCGCTCGTTTGATGCTTTGAAAAAATCATTGACCTCTACTCCTTTATTGAGTCCACCCAATTATAGCAGGGATTTCCTCTTATATCTCACTGCGGCGGAATCAACCATAGGTATGGTTCTATTTTAGGAGGATGATGCTCTTATTGAACACATGATTTATTGTCTAGGATAAGGCTTGGTCGGTCTTGAACTACGATACTCTCCTGTAGAGAAATTAGCTTTGGAAGTTATTCATGTGGTCGAGCTACTTCGAAACTACATTCTACTTAGAAAAACTTTTGTCTTGGCTGATGTCAACCCGATTCAGTTTTTTCTCAGTAGGCGAGTGAATGGGGGAAATATAAAAAATGGATTGTTATTTTACATGAATTTGATCTCGAGTTCTTGTCAGCCAAATCTAAGAAATATTTAGTATTTGCAGAATTAATCTTAGAGTTGTCTTGTGAAGAAGAAGTTGTTTATAAGGAATCATTCCTTGATGAGCATCTTTTTCTTATTTCTTCACAATATCCTTGGTATGGAGATATCATAAAATATCTTCAGACTTCAAATTTTCCTCTCACGTTTTTGAAGGAAGAGCGTAGAAAATTGCGTGACCTAGCTAAAAGTTATACTATTATCGGTGACACTTTATATTGTCATGGGATTGACTCAATCCTCAAACGTTGTTTAACCCTAGAAGAAGTTGGGTCAGTGCTGAATGATTGCCACAATGGAACTTGTATTGGTCATCTATTTGGTCTTGCTATAGCCCAAAAAACCTTGCATGTAGGCTATTTTTTGCCTTTGATTTTAAAAAATATCATCCTTGTTAGATTTTTACTCAGAAAATGTGCGCTCATCTAGCTCCACTTTTTTTGGTTAACACCTCCGGTCCTTTCAAAAAGTGGGGTATTGATTTTACAACTTGTAACTCGCCTTCAAAAAAGGGTCATAAGTATATTATCGTAGCAGTGGACTACTTTACTAAGTGGGTCGAAGCTATGCCTAATTTTGCAAATTATGGTGATACAACAACCCTATATCTATTCAACCAAGTAATTTCAAATTTTGGTATTCTAAAGGAGATTGTCACTAACCATGGCATTCATTTTCAAAATAATATGATGGCTGAATTTGCTCTCAAAATTGGGTTTCTGGCAGGAGAATTCATCTCCTTACTATCCTCAAGCCAATGGTCAGTTCAAACTCGTGAATAAACCCCTAAAATTTATCCTGCAAAGGAAAATTAATAAGACTTGATACAATTGGAACATCATGATATATCCTGTCCTTTGGGCATACCAGAGGTGGATTAAGACCGCTATGGGTTTCACTCCTTTTTAACTAGTTTACAGTTTGGAATCGATCTTCCTGATGGAATGTGAAATTGCTTCTCTTAAATTAGCTGTTGAACTTCTTCTTGAAACTTCAATTCTTTTGAAACTTCAATTCTTGAAGAACGTCTCTTTCATTTGGAATTTTGGAACATCTTGAAAAGTAGTGTTGAGATGCAGTCACAATCAACGAAGCTCATAAAAAGAGAGTGAAAATCCAATATGATAATCTTGTGAGTCCTAGGGTTTTCTCTAAAGGTGACCTTGTCCTAGTCCATGACCAAGACAAAGATGCCTTGGGGGCAGAAATTTCAAACCCATGTGTTACAATCCTTTTTTCATTAAAAAGGTCTTGAAAAAGGGAGCTATTTGGTTTATTTCGATGAAAATCAGCTGGCGGAGCCTAGAAATGGGCTCTAACTTAAGAATTATTGTGCCCAGGATTTTTCTTTGCATTTTCTTTGCGAATATTGTATATATTTGTGCATATCTGTCTATAGGTTTCAAAGTGATATCGATATTTTTGATTTGATTTGGGAGGTATCGATGGATTATCTGGTATATCAAGGGTTCATCGATGGTGCTAGTTGACATACCCGGAATTTGGTTTTCACGGATTGGGTGATTTACTATCCATAAAGTGAATTGTTAGTTTTAAGAGGCTTATGTATCAGCCGTGCTTCAAATAATGTTTTCGAATATACTGATGTTGTTTACTTACTATCTGAAGCAATATCCCTTGGTGTTGATTCGTTAGTAGTATACTTGCACTCAAAACTGGTGGTGTCTCAGTTAAAAAACATATATCATGTGAGAGATCCTTATTTATATTTCACTTTTTAAGAGTGTGTTTATTACAAATATCATTTAATTTTATCACATTTATTCATATTCCATGATCATAAAATTCATTTTTTGATTCCATAGCTAATCAAGCATTAGATTGGCATATTAATCATTTATCACATTAAAATAAAAAATAATAAAAATCATCTGTATATATGTTCATCACATCATGAAACCATTTGTATATAGATAGAATTTATATGTCCAAACAGTTATACAAAATCGAGACAAAATTTCCTACAAAATTAGGGCTTAAGCCCAATCATGTCCATCAAAAGAGATCAGGTCATCTATAATCTATGTCTACGGGCTCTATCCTAGATGAGCATCATGGAAGAAGACAATGGCATTAGCCACCCTTCGAAAGAGCCACACCCAATCTCATGGTACCCCTACCATGCATCTTTGCAACACCTCTGGTAGGTCCTCTATTGCAGCCATAGGAACCTAGCGAGTCAATCTCTCCAAGTTCCTCTGCACTGCATGGAGAACTCTCTCGGTCTTAGCTGTAGAGCTCTCTATGTATCTCCCGTGATTCTTGTACCTGGCTAGACCCTCAGGTCTCATTGGTCAAACATATGTATCATGATCAAACAATTTTGTAAGATCTTTGTCTCATCAAAAAGAATTTTCAATTCATATTTTTGAAATAAAAAAAATCAAATAATCATAAAATATATTTCTTTTTTTTACCGATGGCACCCCATGAAGTACCGAGTGGAAGCACTAGGTATGAATCTACTCAAAAATCCATACCTGAATATGGGTATTCCTTGATATAAATGACTTTTTCTTCCCACCAAAGGAAGAACTCGTCATCGAATTCAATTCTAGGGACCTCAGCACCCTCTAGTCTCTTCATTAAATCAACCCATATAGTTATCTGTGGATCTCTAGGGTTTTTGATGGTGGAAATCACTTTGGGTCGAAGTCTTGGTATTCTCTCAAAGAAGAAAGTGAAAATAATTGTACCATACCCAAAATGCTTTGTTTTACCTTTCTTGATTGAAGTGAGTTTCCTTTTTATATTGGTCAGAAGGGTTGTGCACCAATCAAAAATTGTTGTAAGGAAATCCACTTCCAAAGTCATGGTAGGACAAGAAGCTTGGTGTAATGAAGCTAACCATGCTACCCTCACAATGGTAAAAAGGAGAATATTTATGGGTAGTCTCACCACATCCTTGATTGGGATCTATGATCCAACCTTCTCGGTATTTATAGGGCGGTAAATGCGAATGTAATCATCCACATTAAGACCCCCTTTGGCATTCCCTTGAAAATTGACTGGCTCTCCTCTTCAGGAAAGTCCAGCGATGAAATATATGTCTTCTACTTCAATTCACAAGGGCATATGATCAATCCTGAATGCATCTTCTTCCGGATCCCAGTAATTGACGATAATCTCCAACAAATTTGTGTTGGTTTTCATGTTTGGCATTTAAAAAAAAATTAACAATCCACACCCTCTTAGTGCATCCAGTGATAATGGATCATTCATAACCTCATTATCCACTTCATTGTGCTCCCTTTCCCTCCATCTAATTTTCATCCTGCAAAATCAAGCATTTTCATCCATAGGGTCGACCCCATTGTGTTATGATTTTTAAACCACTTTCACTCGCCGACTTATAAAATCATGACATAATGGTAGAGCCATCCTTTAAATGGGCTTCCTAGTTATATCCTCGCTAGCATATGTTTTCCATGCTGCAAAGATCGAGTAGGCTCGGGATTCCTCTTTAGTCCTGCCATGACTTTACGATGAAGTTTCATTATACTTCTTCTTCGCTATATTTCTAGATTTATACACTATAGGCTTCAACATGTTGATTTGTATTATTACATTGCATTTTGACTATTTGTACCTTTTGGTCTTAAGTCGGCTTCAATTGGACTCATGTATAAGCTAATTTTTGACAATATCTTTCTGCAAAATCAACCATGCAATCACTTAGCCTCTCCAACTTGACCCCTTATGCCTGTGGAAAGAACATTCTTTTTTAGTGTCATTAAATAGTTTTGTCACCTTGCATTGAGCATAGGAATGTTCAAGTCCCAGGAACTAGCACATCTATTTTTTGGACACACATTCTTTCCACTATACCATAGGCATTCTTTTATTCTTTTCAGGCTTTTAAATATGGAAAAGACAAAAAATATATATATTTAAAAAAAGAGTGGGAACAAGACATTACTTCCATAATTGATATCAAAAAGATTCAATTGTGTTGCCCTTGAACAAAGCACTCAAAGTAAGTATTTCCTCCATTGGGATGGGCTTTAGTTTAACTTAGGAGATCCATAACCTTGTCATTGAGTCACTACTCCTCCAGTTGTTTATCTCTTCCAATCACATGGAGAGTTTTTTTATGCCTCCTGCATGACAAAATTTTACAAATTTATTATATGTTGCCATATCGTCACATTTGAGTCATGCTTTTTTTCAAGGGAAGTAAACCTGAGTCAGTATTTTTTCAGTGTCTCTTGAATCATTTTCAGATGGCTATACCCAACTTGTCAGAGTTATTTTCAGTATCACATCATCTATTTCGTCCTTTGATCATACTAGTTAAGAAGGTCTCCATTTACTTCTTGCTGGTCGGTTTGCTCTTATCGACTTCGACAAATTACTCAGAGAGTAGGCCTAGAGCCATACCCTATCCCTATTTACATCCTTGATAGGTGACCTTGTGCTCAACATCGATCAATATCATGGGTATCTGACTGAGTGGTTTTCCTTGTGTTCAACGTCAGCTTACATTATCACACATTGGGATTCATGAAGAACCTTGGTTTCCATTTGACCCTGTTGGTGGATTCGTTTCCTCTGTGTCATATTTCATTATTGGTTGATTCATAGGGTTTATGTCTTGTGCTAGCCACAACTTTTGTACGTCAGAAACGTGCTTCAGTATGGTTAATTCATCTTTATTCGTATGATTCCTTCCAAAATTATTGGCCTGCGGGTTACACTCATGTTGGATTGATGTGGGATGCCTTAATGTCTTCCTTCCATTAGATATTTTCCCATCGACTCCAAGTCATTACTTTGGGAATAAGGTATAGAGTCATTTTTTTAGTACCTTATGGTTTTCAGTCATCAGGGTCAGAGTCCTTCACTATCAACAGTGAGAATACATCAATGTATCCTTATTGGTAGATTCTCTCAATTGTTCGACATGAACTCATTTATTCTCACTTGTTAGATTGTGATGGGGTACCTTGACTCTCATCGTCATTATTAGTTAGTTATATTGTGTTTTTTAATAGTATAAATCAATGACCGATAATCAAACAATTTCTCACATTGTTGACTTCAGCTCATTCATTCCCATAATGTTGAAATGTACCATGGATTTCGATGAATACCTCAGGTTGCATAAGCATTTTTGGTTCACTTGTCAGCTCCTTCAGTTTTATTCCATTGACACCATCCACCTTATATGTTGTATTTCATCACAACAACATCATATATGTTGGCACCTATGTTGCATGCAGTACCACTATTCCACCTTTATAACTTGGTACTTTGAGGATCAATTACATGACATCAGTGATCTGACATCTCCTTGAGAATCATTGATCAGTTCTTCTATATGTTATATTGTTATGAAACCAACTCACAAAATAGAATAAGGAATAGATTAACGACTTATAATTCAGCCTCTTTGAGGGGGAAACCTCCTTTATATTACATAAATGAACAATTCTTGGATTATACAAATGAAAAAACCTCCTTTATATATATAGTAGTCCATGGGGTCACAATATAATCCTAGGCGACCTAACAATAATAATGTAAGGGCACAACAATAACAATAGTGGGCTTTTATGGGGCACAATAATAACAATATGGGGACTACAGGGGTACAAAAATAACAATAATGGGGCTACACTAACAACAATTAGGGACTACACTAGTAATATAGGGACCTAACATGCCCCTCTCCTTCAAAAAAGTGTTTTCCTCGATGCTTGAGTAGTTTTGGATGCTTCTGTACAAAATTCTCATGTTCCCATGTGGAATCTGTTAGTAGTATTTGCATCCTTCCACCACTGATCAAATTAACTCTTTCATGTCATGTTAGGGGTCCCATTTTGAATATTTTTTCATTCCACTAGGTCATGCAAAAATTTGGTCACTTCGTGTAGATTTAAATCAAGTGTCACTCATTTAAAAAAAAATTATCACTTGTTGGCTCATTTCATCACTATGCTGAGTGTCCATCATTCATGAGTCTTTATCACCTTTTCATTCATGTCATCATGAAGTCCATTCAGTCAAGGTGTCCATTAGGTCTTAGGGTTTTCAAGGTTCATTAAAACATCATTTCCATTGCATAAAAGACCAACAAGTAAAAGGGTGACCAATAAATTCACTTTACCATGTAAATTTGAAATGTAATATGTAATTTTTATTTCATTATGTAATTTTATGTTTTCTCAATATGTAATAATTTCATGGTTCTAAGATAGCTGCCAACTCAAAGTTCCATATGCCAAGAAAGCTCAAAGTTCCAAAGTCTAAGTGTTCTCAAATCTATCAAATGATCAAAACTCCAAAGATCAAAAACAAAGTGAAAGGTAAAGGTTCCAAGGTTTAAAGTGAATGTGAAGAAGTGAAGTGGGCCCCAAAAGTGAATTCATCCAAAACACCAAGCATAAATCCCATCAAAATTCAAAGAAGGCACTCATTTGCTCTCCAAACCATTGACCTCCCACTTCCTCATCTCGAAAATCAAGTTTGCAATGCCAAAAACCAACTTTTTGGGTGGCACTGTGCTCCTGGAGGCAAGGAAATATGCTCCTAACACTGGCGTTGTGCTCCTGGCAAGAGCACTGCGCTCTTGGAAGACCAATGCTATGCTCCTACCAAAGGCATTGTGCTCCTGCCCAATTTCACTCCAAGCTTCCAAACTTCGTGCAAGCGGTCCAAATCATCAGAAAAGGGTCAAACTCCACCTTGAGAAACTCCTCGAAAAGGAAAAAAAAGATAAAATGTGCTCAGAAACATGTCTAACAGGTACATCAGAAGAAATAATATATGTAGCATTAAGCTCAAGCAATTGGAGGAAAAAAATAAGAAAAACATAATTAAGCAAAAGGAAGAAGATAAGATTGATATCCTTGTTGAGGCCTCTCTGATTGTGTAACATACTTCATTAGAATTCCACATACCAATTTTGAAGATTTTTTGAGAAAATTTTGAAAATTTTGTTTTTTTTTTCAAACTTCTGAAAGTTTCAGCACAGTTTGATTGTCAGGAGCACAATTCCCTAGGCGTTGTGCTTCTTCTAAAGGCCTCGAAATGTAAAAATAAGACCACCATTGGATTCAAAAAGCATAAAATACATAATTTTGATACTTTTAAAATAAAAATTTGACAATATGGTAGGGAGAAAGGTAAACAAATACCTGAAAAATCATGTTTGTACCCTGATTTTCAGGTAGGCGCTACGCTCCTGGCTAGTCTTGGGAGAATGACATTTTGGAGGGCCAAAAGTAATCATTTTTGGAAACCAAGTAAATTTATGGAAACTAGACAAGACATACATTTCAATGAGATACCTTGAGCTCAATTTGGACATCGGAAACCCCCTCAGAAGTTGGCTTGAATTTGGTGCTTTGCTCTTGACACTAGCGCTGTGCTCCTGACAATTGTTTGATTTTTTTTATTTTTTCCTATTTTTCTGAGTTTGGCCATGGAAAATGTGAATTTTAATGATTTAAATGATGGATTTAAATGTCATTAAGATATTTTTGACTTACTAGAGGGTAAATACATTAGGTAAAATTATTTGCATGGATGAATGAATCAGTTTCACCAAAACTAGGGGGGAGTTTGTTTGACCTCCCTAGTATTTGGGTTTTCAGTTCATCCTTTTGTGGATCATCTCCTAAACTCAGGGATTCGACCCCTGAGGTTGAGATAAGTTTTTTCTTGCATATATCTTTCACCTCTTCACCCGGAGAGAAGGTTGGAAGTTGTTGTATTGACAGAGTTGCAACTATTTTGGTGGGATTATTGTGGTACTGTATTTTATCATAGTTTCTCCTTCTGTTTACATATGTATGTGTTGGGGTCCCGTGATTTGGCAGATTGGCATACCAAGTGACAAGGAAACATCAGAACCAGTCTTTAAAGCTCTAGGATCTAGCCCTCCTAGTCTCAGAGAGGGATCTCTCAATTGTTTGCAAAGATGCAATCTTGTTTGCTTTTAATGGTTGATTTTAGGCTAGTTATGAAGCATAAGTTTGTTTGATTGTTTGGTTGGACATGATGATCAAGGAAGCATAGATAGAAAAGGGAAATATCTAATTCATTGGGCAATGGAGTCAAGTGGAAATTGTAACAAGTTTGTAGATGAATCAGGGATATCAAAGGGAAAATCTAACTTGGCTATTGGATCTACAAAGTCTTTCAGGTGAAATGAAATGAACATTAAAGGTTTAGAATGAAAATTAGAACTAAGAGCAATTAAGAATCCTTAACTATATGTACTTCTCAACGAAGGGACTTGAAACATTATCTGAACATGAAGAGGCATTTCATAGACAGGGCTAACCAGAAATTCTATAAAACCACACTTCATGTTGTGTAACCAGCTCCAAAAATAGAATAAAAGAGATATCAACGCCTTAGAAATAAGCCACTTCGAGGGGGCAACCTCCAATACATTACATAAATGAACAATTCTTGGATGATACAATTTACAAAACCTCCTTTCTATATAGGAGTCCATGTGGCCATAATGTAATCCTAGTGGGCCACAATGTAATCCTAGCCGACCTAACAATAATAATTTAAGGGCACAATAATAACAAAATGGGGGTTACAAGGGTACAATAATAACAATAAGGGGGTTACACTAATAACAATAAGGGACTATACTAGTAATATAGGGACCTAACATGCCCCTCTCCTTCAAAAGAGTGTTTTCCTCAACACTTGAGTAGCTCTGGGTGCTTCTGTATAAACTTCTCATCCTCCCATGTAGAATCTTCAGTGGGTAAGTTCTTCCACTTGATGAGATACTCTGAAATTGATCGATTCTGTAGCTGTCGAGTTCTTGTTTTTGTGACCGCTTCAGGTTCCAATATGATTTTTCCTTCATCATAAAGTTCTGGCAATATTATTTGGACTGGAATATTTTCTCCTATAACCTTCTTTAAGCATGAAACATGGAAAACTGGATGCACTCGCGAAGAAGCAAGAAGCTCCAATTTGTATGCCATAGTACCAATCTTTTGCAACACCTTGTAAGGACCATAGTACTTTGGCGATAATTTATTATCCTTCTTAGCTTGCTTGAGGGACATTTGTTTATATGGTTGTAGTCATAAAAATACCCAATCTCCTACATCAAAACTTCTCTCGCTGCGATGTTGATCTACCTGTTGTTTCATTCGATTTTGTGCCAAATTCAGGTTATCCTTTAAGAGTTGGAGAACTTCTTGCTGATGCTCGATGTGATCTTCCACTGCTTGAACCTTCAAATTTTCTCTTAAATATGATGTGATGGATGGTGGATGATATGCATAAAGTGCCATAAATGGGGTCATTTTTGCTGCAGTATGGAAGGAAGTGTTATACCACCATTCAGCAAGAGGTAACCACTTGACCCATTGTGTTTGTTTATCAGATACAAAACAACGAAGATATCCTTCCAAACATTTATTTACTATTTCAGTTTGACCATCAGATTGAGGATGATAAGATGAGCTATGAGCTAATTGAGTACCCAAACAAAAAAATAACTCCGTCCAAAAATTTCCAGTAAAAATGGGATCTCTGTCGCTCACAATAACCCTTGGGCTTCCATGTAGCTTTTGAATTCTATCCATAAATGTAGTAGCAACTGTACTTGCTTTAAATGGATGAGATAGTGCACAAAAGTGTGCATACTTGGTAAGTCTATCAACTACCACCATGATGACACTCTTTCCTTCGGACTTAGGTAAACCTATGATAAAATTCATTGAAATATCCTCCCAACATTGACTTGGAATGGATAAAGGTTGTAGAAGTCCTAGGGTCTTAATTGTCTCAACTTTATTCTGTTGGCAAACCAAACATTCCACCACAAAATTTTGAATATCAGATTTAAGGCCATCCCAAAAAAATTCTTTCTTCACCTTGTGGTAAGATTTTAAAAATCCTGAGTGTCCTCCTAAAGGAGAAGTGTGCAATTCCAGAAGAATATTTTGTTTTAGTTGGGAATTCTTACAAAGATATAAGCGATATTTGTACCATAAGGAATCATTTTCCCAACTAAATGTATCAGATGTACTAGGATCTTGCTGCAACTTTTGAATGAGTGTCCATACATCTTTGTCCTTCTTCCATTCATCTCTTGCTTCAGTTATCTAATCTGGTTGGATAATAGAAATGGCACAAAGCAATGCTTCCGCCTCTTCATTCTTTCTTGAGAGTGCATCTGCAACAACATTAAGCTTTCCTTTTTTGTAGATTATTTCAAAGTCATAACCCAACATCTTTGTGACCCATTTTTGTTGCTCTTCTGAAGATAGTCTTTGTTCCAAAAAGTGCTTAAGACTATCATGATCAGTTTTTACCTTGAAGTGTCTTCCCATTAGGTAAGTTCTCCATTTATTTAGTGCATGTAGTATTGCTAACATTTCCTTCTCATAAATAGGTTTCTGTAAATACTTTCCTTTGATTGGACGACTTTCAAAAGAAATGGGTTTCCTTCCTGCATTATAATAGCACCAATTCTATTTCCTGAGGCATCACATTCCACAATAAAGGTTTTTGTGAAGTCTGGCGTAGCTAAGACCGGTGCTAGGCACATTGCCTCTTTAAGATGTTCAAACACCTTAGTTGCTTCAGGAGTCCATGAAAATGCATCTTTCTTCAATAATGTTGTTAGAGGTGCTGCTATTCTCCCATAATTCTTAACAAACTTGCGATAATAGCCTGTTAACCCGAGAAATCCTCGCAACTGCTTTATTGTCTTGGGGACTTTCCATTCCTTAATAGCTTTAATTTTGTTAGGGTCTACTTTCACACCCTCGTGAGATATAATATGACCCAGATATTCCACCTCTTGTACTCCAAAGAAACATTTGGATGTTTTTGCATATAATTGTTTCTCCTGCAATAGTTTGAGCACCCTGTCAACATGTTCAACATGATCCTTCCAAGACCTGCTGTATATTAGTATATCATCAAAAATACTAGCACAAATTTTCTAAGGAAGGGTTTGAAAATGGAATTCATCAACCCTTGAAATGTAGAAGGTGCATTGGTAAGGCCAAAGGCATGACCAAAAATTCATAATGACCCTCATGAGTTCGAAATGCTGTTTTTGGAATATCTTCAGTCTTCATTCTAATTTGATGATATCCTGAATGAAGATCCAACTTGGTAAAATAAATTGCTCCATGTGATTCATCCAATAATTCATCAATCACAGGAATGGGAAATTTATCTTTAATGGTGAGCTTATTGAGCTCCCTATAATCCGGACACATTCACCATGATACATCCTTCTTGTGTACCAATACTACGGGAGCAGAGAAAGAACTTTGACCAGGTTGAATTATACCCGCCTCTAACATTTTTGCAATCATACATTCAATTTCGCTCTTTTGGAAGTAAGGATATCTATAAGGCCTGATGTTTGGAGGAACACTTCCTGGAATCAAATGAATAGCATGATCATGATCACGAATAGGTGGGAGTCCTTTGGGAGTTTCAAACACCTTGGAATGATTGTCCAAGACTTGTTGGAGATCTGCGGAAATAGATGATTTTGATGTCGGAACTTCTAGTGAGCATAATTGTGCAATTACGCCTCGTTGTTCTTTCTTTAGAAGCTTTGTCATGACATTAGAGCTTATTATCCTTCCCGGCTTCCCTTCAATACCCCGTAATTCGACTTCCTTTCCTTCTGAAAAAAATTTCAAGAAAAGTTCTTGAAAATTAAAAGCTATCGTCCCCAAAGATTGTAACCATTGTACTCCTAGTACAACATCAGCACCTCCCATAGGAATGGAAAGAATTGGACTAGTAAATACATATTCCCCCATGGTTAGCTTGATATTATGGCATTTTCCAGAGCAATTTATAGTTCCTCCATTTGCAACCATCACTTGACATTCTGGTGTTGGGTATAGGAAACAATTTAATTCCTTGGCTACCTTATAAGGAATAAAATTATGGGTGCTACTTGAATCAATCAACACTATTACCTTTTTCTTTTTGATATGTCCTTCTATCTTGAGAGTTTGAGGAGTGGTAATTCCTGCCAGTGCATTACACGATATGGTCGGATTCATTTCTTCCTCTTCTAGAGTTGGTTCCTGCTGTATATCCTCTTCTTGTTCATTTTCTTCTTCCTCTTCACAATCTATGTAAAATAATTTCTTCTAAGCACACTTATGACCTTTAGTGTATTTGCTATCACAACTGTAGCAAAGCCCTTTTGCTCTTTTTTCTTCCAATTGTTGTGGTGTCAACCTTGTAGGTTGGGGAAATCTAGGCGTAGCAACACTTCCTTCTTTATAGAATTGAGTGGTAGGCTTCCTTGTCGCCATAATTTTACATTCAACTTTTCTTGCCAACCTGAATGCCTTCTCCAATGAATCAGGTTCCAAAACGCGAACTTCATTTTGGATGTTATCCTTTAAAGTGCCTAGGAAGAGATCAATCCTGTGTTCCTCTGTAAGATCAGTTACCCTTATATTCAATTTTTTGGAAGTCCTCAATGTGCTGCCCCACTAAACCCTTTTGTTTGAGATTTATCAATTGGGTAAAGAAGGTGTTGCTCTTTGTATCCTCATAATGTGCTATCATTTCCTCAGTAAAAATTGACCAAGTGACAATTTTTTTACGGGAGCAAAGCCATCGATACCATACAAATGTATTTTTTTCTAAATGTAAAGTTGCAATGCGTACCTTTTGTGTGTTTTGCACGTTATGGAGATCAAAATATTGCTCCATATGTAGTATCCATGTTACAGGATCCTTTCCATCAAAATTCCTCATATCCATTTTTGGATTATGGTGGTTCTTCCTGCCAACATTAGTGTTTATGAAATCACGATTAACATTTATTTTGTTCTCATCATGAGGTTCTTCTACAATATCTTTTCACCATTAGGAAACATTTCTTGTATCAACTTTGTCAAACCTTGTATGTCTGCTTTTAGATCATTCTTCATGTTTTCCATGTTTTCTTTCATGTCATCCATCTTAGCTTCCATGCCATCCATCTTAGCTTCCATGCCTTTCTTCAAAACTTCCATTTCATTTTTTTTTGCTCTTTGCGAGAGTAAAATTTGTTGCACTTGCTCTTGTAATTTTGATAGATCATGTTGCAATTCTTCATCTTCATGAGTCATAGTAGAGCCTTATGAAGGCTTAATGGGTGTTGAATTATTTTTACGAGGCATATTTTAGAACCCAATACTGATATCTATTCTACAATATTCCCTTGGAATCAATTCAAATTTATTCTTCAAACAAGACTTATGCAATTCGGAAAAAAAAAAAAAACACACTTTTTTATTGCTTTTGAGGAGCTCGATATTGAAATTGGATTATCTCTATGATTGCGGCTCTTCAATATTTTAAATTTAGCACTGAAGTAGCCCTATGAATTCTCTTTTGAATGCCACAGGTCTGACCTGATTTGGATTCTCCAAGACAAAGTTATGTCCAATCTCCCACAGTTACCTAATTATGGACTAGTTCATTAGAGCGAACTTGTACGAATTTCCATATGTCACTGTTTCGTCCTTCGCCTCTGAAATTGATAGCCAAGAAAATTCATTCCATTTTCTTGTGACCACTTTTTACGACACTCCAATCTGAGGCTCAGAGAGATAGTTATTGAAATTTTCCCACGACCACCTCTTTGTGATGAAATTCGGGATCCTCAAAAAGCACTACCTTCCATAGATCATATCTCCAAACATATTGTGAACCAAGCTCTGAAATTATCTGACGAGTTTCCTCAGGATTTCGAATTCGCCCCCTAAAAATTTTAGATTCTGAACCTTCGTAGAAAAAAAGTTATAGCGAAAATTCCACGATGACCTGTTTGGATCAGCGAAACCCTAGAATCCAAAGCTCTGATACCAAATGTTGTGTAACCAGCGCCAAAAATAGAATAAAATAGATATCAACGCCTTAGAAATAAGCCACTTTGAGTGGGAAACCTCCAATACATTACATAAATGAACAATTCTTGGATGATACAATTTACAAAACCTCATTTCTATATATAGGAGTCCATGTGGCCATAATGTAATCCTAGTGGGCCACAATGTAATCCTAGCCGACCTAACAATAATAATTTAAGGGAAAAATAATAACAAAATGGGGGTTACAAGGGTACAATAATAAAAATAAGGGGGTTACACTAATAACAATAAGGGACTATACTAGTAATATAGGGACCTAACACTTCAACAAATAACAATTCCAAGACAAACTTTACAAATAAAATCTAGGAGTCGAGGAACGCTCTATTTCATCCAAATATTTCACTTGCAAGGATAAGAAAATATTTAAGATTAAAAAATAACTACATTCATAGAAGAGGGAACTCCTATAAATATTTCATTACAGCTATAAAGACCTTCAAAACAATTATTTGAGCAAGTACAAAGGGTAAGATCAAAACAGATCTCTTTGGCAAACTTTGGACAATGGTACTTTGAATGGAGACTTCAGAAACAATTTTTAAGTAGCAAAAAGTAAGCAGGGAAAACCATAAATCATTCTTGAGGAAAAATGTATTGAACTATTTCTGAAATAAACAAGCATAAGGGTTCAAGAGAGCAATTACGAATTCTCTAGAATACCTCAGCAGAAGAAAACATAAAATAGTGAAGAGTAAATAAGCCTAAGGTGCTTCTAGGAGACATTTCTTAGCCTAAAACTTTCACTCTACTGTAGTAAGAAATGATGAAACAAAATGGAAAACAGGAAAAACATTAACAGATTAGAATACTTCACCAACAGCCAAGCTCAAGGATCCAATGATAGAGCCTTCTCATTAACACAACATGTCAAAACATCATCAGTCTTCCAAAACTTCAATTTCTTCTTAATATTCAGCCAGACTATGTACAATTGCAAAGAGTTTGAATGCCAGCAACCAACACTTACAAATGAGTTCCTCATAGAGTATTTATAGAAGAAAGAGGAGGTGGAACTCTTTCTAAGGTTCAAATGTTATTAATGACATAGTAAATGCACTCCTAACCTCGAAAACCATGCAAGGCATAAGGTAGGAATGTCTCTCAACTACTTCTCTGTGTAATAAATCTGTCTTTACTTCCTGAGGATGAAATATTTGAAAATATTGACTTTGAGGCCTTTTTCCATCTTTACATTAATTGTTCTGACAGTTTAAAATATCTTCTTTTGTGTAATAACTATTTATTTTCCTTTTGAGATAGAAGGTAGGCTATAGGTGGCAGTTTGATTTGTCAAGTGAATAACTGCTCTGTGTTTGATTTATCTAAGGCTACTTTAGCCTAAGTTTCCTTGATTTCATCATAAAACTATGCTTTAGGCATTTTAGCCTTGGTTTTCCTTTTTAATTGATCATCATTGTCCCTTTCCCTTTATTCACTGCTTTAAACCTTTGTTTTTTTGCCTTTATCCTTTGACCTTTTAATACTTCTCGAACTTCCTTTAAAACTTCTGTTCCTCTGCCTTTAACTGTGTTTTCTTCTTTAGTCCGCCTTTTTCTGTTTCTGCTTCTTCATAATTGCTTTATCTCTTAATATTTATCCTTGACTGTGTGTTCTTGTTTGTGTACAGGGGTTTCTTTATGTGCTGGAAGTTTTCATAAGGACCTCAAGGGTCATAAAACATCGATTTCATCCCTTTTTGCAAATCCTAGATCTCTTTTCTTTAATTCGGGTCCTCAAATTGTCATCATAGGACCTCAGTCACTAATTTTGACTGTAGGAGGTCTTTCATTCCCAATCTGCCATTAAACCTGCAACAGACAAACACATAATTAATTTTAAAACCTGCGATCGAGAATTTGAAACTGCGTTTCAGGGTCCTGAGGGCTAGGAATGATGCGCAGAGGAGGAGAAGGAGCAAAGGAGGGTTCCATAGGTGAAAAAAGGCACAGGGAGGGTTTGAATTTGAATTGGGCGCGAAAAAAAAAGGAAAAGGAGGTTTTGCAAAAATCGCGAGTGGTTTTCGCGCTACCCATGAGCAGTTAGCAGTTTTTCCCCAATCAAACGCGATACACATCGGAGGGTGACGTGTGTCCCCCTAAAAACCACTTTTTTTGCATCAATTTAGGCTGTTAAACCCTAGGGATAAATCGTGTGCGAGATGTGATGTGAGCAATTGGATCTGGATAGGCCAGATCAACGGTGGGGGAGGAGCGCGGTGGGGGAAGGTGCGTGGTGGTAGGGGGATGGTGGAGGCCAAGTATCAGACGGGAATTGGATGGGTGGTAGACTAGTGGGAGGTGGGACAGAGGGGGTTATGTCAGCTAATGCGTCGGGCAGTGGGTTTATGTGATTGGCGGGGTTTAAATGTGGGCCGTCAGATCACACATATCGACGGTGGAGATTTCCTCGTGGAGTGGTAAGGAGGGGGGGGAAGGTTAATAGGTCGGGAGGTTGCAAGAGTACCATAGCTGTTAGATCATCGGGTTTTGACAGTGGAGATCACTTTGAAGAAATGAACGGATGGGGGTGGGGCGAAAAGTGAGTGAAACGGTGGCCGTCGGATCATGAAGATCCACGGTGGAGGTTGCTTTGAAGAAATGAGCGGAGAAGGGAAGAAAGAAAAGGAAGAGGGGCTTAATAAAGGGGCTGGGGCATGGTCCCGTGGAAAAGTAAGGGGACCGGGAGCGAATGTCGGAAGGGGCCAAGGTTTAGTGCTCGGTCGGGCCCTCGGGTCATATGCAGAAGAAAGGTGGAGGGTTAAGCCCTCGAGGGCTTAAGGCCCAATTTTTGTAAAAAGAGCGGAAAAGGGCCTAAAGAAGGCTTTTTAAGCCTTTTAAAAGCTTCCGATAGGTAAAAATAGGGATTTTTAAACAATATAAGGAGTTTTTAGGGTTTAAAAAGGGTTTTTAGAAGGTGTTTTTAGTTAAATGAAGGGTAAATGGAATTTTCATAAGGGGAAAAAGACTTGTTAGGATAGGATTAAAAATGGAAAAATGGGGGGAATGAAATGGAGATAAAAAATGGTGGAAATTATGGCTTTGAAGGAAGTTTCATTTTGAATCAGCAGGATAACTTTTCAGGAGACATAGATGAAGATTTTTGGTGAACTGATAGACTTAGAATGATGAAGGCAGTGAGATTTCTAGAACTCATAATGCTTCTTTGAGATATTATTTATAGAAATATAGGATTGGCAATTTAGTCATATTTGGATAAAATAAAAAATTATGGATGACTAACAGTGGCTCCACTTGGGGAGGACAACTTGCTCTTTAGGTGTCTAGAACCTTAGTTTATCAATCTCTGGATTTCAGCAAACTAGTACCTTATCCATTGGGCAGAATTTCTTTGTCTTCTTGCTGCTTTTCTTTGTATTTTGAAAATTCTTCAATGACCTGTAGCATGAAAACACTTTAAGACAACACTTCTACCTACCCACACTACTTGTCCTAGCATTTTTTCTTCTCTTGAGTGCACTTGGACTGGAAAACTCTTTTACATCAACATTTTTATTCTTTGAAAACAGAAAGATAAAACTATCTAATGCTACCCTTATTTCTTCCAAGAGTCCAAATTAGATAGTTGGACTCTTAAGCTTCTCTACCTAATCTATCTATTAGTCAAGATTAAACTGTTTGACTGATTTTCATTCTCTATATTCTAAAACAGAAATTTAAACAAAGTCAAATTAGGCTTAGACTGTATGATTTTCTATGGTGTCTATGTCTGTATGTACAAGCTGCACATAGACTTTATTTGTAGAAAATTAAAACAAAATTGTGAAGGCTTAAGATCTGAAAATTAAAGACATCCTTCTTTCTTCTTGGCTTCAAGTTTTTAGCATTTTAGAACCAGCCTTTCTTTTTATTCCTGGTTCAGATTTTGAGCATATTTGAACCACTTTTCTTCTATCCTAATCTATTCTACTGATAAGCCAAGATTAAACAATTTGGAAAATCTACTTCACTAACCTATCAACAGTAAATTGAAATCTATCTAGTCATGATTAGGTTGTATGACTAAGTAGCAGCGTTTTCTTTCAGTAGTGGCATTTAAGCTTGCACACTTTAAAATTTTTCTCTTTTTTGGTATGGGGTTGTACCTTTCTTCTTTTATATCTGCCCTCTTTTCTCTTTTTCTATTGTTTTTTTATTCTTTCAATTTTTCTTTTTCAAAGCAAAAACAAAAAATAACTAAATGCTCATAGGATGAGCTTATTTGTTTTTCCTATCTAACCTAATCTAACTTTGAAATATTTAGATGTTTAGCTGGCCAATTCTCTTTTCCAATACATCCAATTAATCAGATGGTTCCATGACTAGTCTTTGCTCATCTCTTTGAGCATGCTGGACAAATAGGGCCACTCCCATTTCCCTTGTTTTTTAGCAGCAGTGCTAAATAATCTTCTTGATTTTGGTAATACCCTGCTCCTAACAACCATTACTCCCTCTTCAAATATCTTTAGTAAATGAGCATAGGGATCTTGAAATAATTCCTGGTAATGAATATTTGGAAGATAGGTTTCAACCAAGCTTACTTTTTCCTCCACTGGATCAAGATTAATATTCTTTTGAGAAAGAACTTCTTCCTCATATTCATTATTATCTGAACTGGAGGACTCATCATATATTGCAGTGTTTTCCTCTTGTAGTCCTGGTATGCTCTGCTTCAGTGGACTGTACTCTATGAAGAGATCATCATATTCTTGAACAGGGGTATCTTTTATTACCTCAATCCTCTCAGGAGAAGGATTCTTATCTTCATCATGCTCAAGAAATTCCTCTTCCTTTTCAATCTCAACATTACAACTGATAGATTGTTGATTCCCAATTATGTGAAAGCTATTTCTGATGGGATGCATTATTTGATTACTTCTTTCAAGCTGATGATAATGAAATTTATGACACTAATGTTTCCCTGCATGATTAGTTTCTATTTGGAGCTCATCATCATCATCAGACTGATAAAAAATTGGAAAATAAACAATTTCACCAATCAAGCATACTGGGTTATCAGTTTGTTTTTCTTTAAGTTGATGTACAAGTTTGTTTTTTGGTTCAAGACAAAAAGTTTTAGTAGGTAGATGAGCAAAAATGTTTTGTTCAAATGAAGTTTTAAGGGCTGGCTGTTTGTTTAATATTTGATCAATCTCTTCTTCTGTCAAAAGAGGAGGAATTTTTATTTTTCTTTGGACAAAAGTAAAACAATTCTCTTTCTCTTGTGTTAATTGATTTTGAGGCTGGATGTCTTCTTTAGCCTCTCCTAGTGAGTCTTTACTTGTGCTTGCAGGAATACATTGAGGAATTTCTTCTTTTTCCTGATCTTTTTCGCTCTCAAAAAACTCTTCTTGATCTTTGTGATGATCAATTTGAACATGGGATTCATGAGTTGTTTCTAATATATTGTCAGAATGCCATTCCTTTTTAATAATATGAAATGCGTTATAACATAAAGACAGAGACTCTAGTTGTAAAGGTAGAAACTCTAGTTGTGTTGTCTCTTCTCCTATTTCAGATTTTGTGAGTTCAAGATGGCTTATTGTTTCCTCAAGGCATTGTTCCTTGTTTATGTTTGTAGCTTGGTCGTAAAGTTCTCTTAACAACACAATACAAGATAAAGGTAACCTGTTAGGACTTTCTTGAAAACCTTCTTCATTGTTCTCTCTGTAATCCTGCTCATCATATATATTTTGTTTGTTGTCTAGGTCTTGTAGTGATTGAGTTTGTTCTTTATCTGGAAAAAGCATGGGCTGCTCCAGATCACCAATATTTAAATTAGCCTCATACCTATCCATTATCTTTTCAAACATGTATAACACTTTTTCCATCATGGCCAATCGTTTTTATTTTGGGTCTATATTTGAATCCATGTTTCTAAAAAGAGGTCACTGTATTTTTTCAACCAGTTCAGAGTCTTCTTCCAGTGGAGTCATTAGGTCTTTTGGAGGTTGTGGAGTCGCCAGGTGGAAGATTTGAACTTTTCTGTCCACCAATAGCATGATTGGGTTTTCGCAATTCATTCCTAGGGGATTTTACAAGGAATAGTGAAGTAATATGCCTACTGAAGGCCAGTGGAGTCACCAGGTGGGAATTTTTAGCTCTTTTGGAGGTAAAATATTCTATGGTCAACCACCAATGTTTATTATGAAACCAATCTGAAATTTTTTTTGGGGTTTTCTGAGTTTATATGGTTGTTGAAGGACTAATGAGTCTATAAGAGTTTGCTATGAAACTATGAAGTCATATCTCCCACCGTGATCACCATTTGTCTGTGATTTGGCAGATTGGCATACCAAGTGACAAGAAAAAATCAGAACCAGTCTTTAGAGCTCTAGGATCTAGCCCTCCTAGTCTCAGAGAGGGATCTCTCAATTGTTTGCAAAGATGTAAGCTTGTTTGCTTTTAATGGTTGATTTTAGGCTAGTTATGAAGCATGAGTTTGTTTTATTGTTTGGTTGGAAATGATGATCTAGGCAGCATAGATAGAAAAGGGAAATCTCTAAGTCATTGAGAAATGGAGTCAAGTGGAAATTGTAACAAGTTTGTAGATGAATCAGGGATATCAAAGGGAAAATCTAACTTGGATATTGGATCTAGAAAGTCTTTCAGGTGAAATGAAATGAACATTAAAGGTTTAGAATGAAAATTAGAACTAAGGGCAGTTAATAATCCTTTATTATATGTACTTCTCAATGAAGGGGCTTAAAACATTATCTGAACATGAAGAGGCATTTCATAGACAGGGCTAACCATAAATTATATAAAACCACACTTCAGCAAATAAAAATTCCAAGACAAACTTTACAAATAAAATCTAGGAGTCGAGGAATGCTCTATTTCATCCAAATATTTCACTTGCAAGGATAAGAAAACATTTAAGATTCACAAATAACTGCATTCATAAAAGAGGGAACTCCTAGACATCTTTGATTACAGTTATAAAGACCTTCAAAACAAATATTTTGAGCAAGTACAAAGGGTAAGATCAAAACATACCTCTTTGGCAAACTTTGGACAATGGTACTTTGAAGGGAGACTTCAGAAACAATTTTTAAGTAGCAACAAGTAAGCAGGGAAAACCATAAATCATTCTTGAGGCAAGCTGTATTGAACTATTTCTGAAATAAACAAGCATAAGGGTTCAAGAGAGCAATTAATAGTTCTCTAGAATACCTCAGTAGAATAAAACATAAAACGGTGAAGAGTAAACATGCCTAAGGTGCTTCTAGGAGACATTTCTTAGCCTAACATTTTCACTGTACAGTAGTAAGAAATGATGAAAAAAATGGAAAGAAGAAAAAACATTAACAGATTAGAATACTTCACCAACAGCCAAGCTCAGGGATCCAATGATAGGGCCTTCTCATTAACGCAACATGTCAAAACATCATTAGTCTTCCAAAACTTCAATTTCTTCTTAATCTTCAGCCAGACTATGTACAATTGCAAAGAGTTCTAATGCCAGCAACCAACACTTACAAATGAGTTCCTCATAGAGTATTTATAGAAGAAAGAGGAGGTGGAACTCTTTCTAGGGTTCAAATGTTATTAATGACATAGTAAATGCACTCCTAACCTCGAAAACCATGCAAGGCATAAGGTAGGAATGTCTCTCAACTACTTCGTTGTGTAATAAATCTGTCTTTACTTCCTGAGGATGAAATAGTTGAAAAGATTGACTTTGAGGCCCTTTTCTCTCTTTACATTAACTGTTCCGACAGTTTAAAATATCTTCTTTTGTGTAAAAACTGTTTATTTTCCTTTTGAGACAGAAGGTAGGCTATAGGTGGCAGTTTGATTTGTAAAGTGAATAACTACTCTGTGTTTGATTTATCTGAGGCTACTTTAGCCTAAGTTTCCTTGATTTCATTATAAAACTATTCTTTTGGCATTTTAGCCTTGGTTTTCCTGTTTAATTGATCATTGTTTTCCCTTTCCCTTTATTCACTGCTTTAAACCTTTGTTTATTTTCCTTTATCCTTTGACCTTTTAATACTTCTCGAACTTCCTTTAAAACTTATGTTCCTCTAACTTTAACTGTGTTTTCTTCTTTAGTCTGCCTTTTTCTGTTTCTGCTTCTTCATAACTGCTGTATCTCTTAATATTTTTCCTTGACTGTGTGTTCTTGTTTGTGTGCAGGGGTTTCTTTATGCGTTGGAAGTTTTCATAAGGACCTCAAGGGTCATAAAACATCGATTTCGTCCCTTTTTGAAAATCCTGAATCTCTTTTCTTTAATTCGGGTCCTTGGATTATAATCCTAGGACCTTAGTCACTAATTTTGACTGAAGGAGGGCTTTCATTCCCAATCCGCCATTAAACCTACAACAGACAAACACATAATTAATTTTAAAACCTGCGATCGGGGATTTGAAACTGTGTTTCAGGGTCCTGAGGGTTAGGAATGATGTGCAGAGGAGGAGGACGAGCAAAGGAGGGTTCCATAGGCGAAAACAGGCGCGAGGAGGGTTTGAATTTGAATTGGGTGCGAAAAAAAGGAAAATGTGGTTTTTGCTAAAACTGCGGGTGGTTTTCGCAGTGCCCATGAGCGGTTAGCGGTTTTCCCCGATCGAACACGATACGCATCGGAGGGTGACACGTGTCCCCCTAAAAATCACTTTTTTTTGTGTCGATTTAGGCCATTAAACCTCGGGGATAAATTGTGCACGAAACGTGATGTGAACCGTTGGATCTGGATAAGCCAGATCAATGGTGGGGGAGGAGCACGGTGGGGGAAGGTGCACGGTGGTAGGGGGATGGTGGAGGCTAGGTGTCAGACGGGGATTGGATGGGCAACAGAGTAGTGGGATGTGGGCCAGAGGGGGTGATGTCAGCTAATGCGTTGGGTAGTGGGTTTATGTGATTGGCGAGGTTTAAATGTGGGCCGTTGGATCACACATATTGACGGTGGAGATTGCCTCGTGGAGTGGTAAGGTGGGGGGGGGGGGAAAGGTTAATAGGTCGGGAGGTCACAAGAGTACCATAGCCGTTATATCGTCAGGTTTTGATGGTGGAGATCGCTTTCAAGAAATGAACGGATGGGGGTGGGGTGAAAAGCGAGAGAAACGGTGGCCGTTGGATCATGAAGATCCATGGTGGAGGTTGCTTTGAAGAAATGAGCGGAGAAGGGAAGAAAGAAAAGGAAGAGGGGCTTAATAAAGGGGTTGGGGCATGGTCCCGTGGAAAAGTAATGGGACCGGGAGCGAATGTCGGAAGGGGCCAAGGTTTAGCGCTCGGTCAGGCCCTCAGGTCATATGCAGAACAAAGGCAGAGGGTTAAGCCCTCGAGGGCTTAAGGCCCAATTTTTGTAAAAAGAGCGGAAAAAGGCCTAAAGAAGGCTTTTCAAGCCTTTTAAAAGCTTCCAATAGGTAAAATAGGGATTTTAAAACCATATAATGAGTTTTTAGGGTTTAAAAAGGGTTTTTAGAAGGTTTTTTTTAGGGAAATGACGGGTAAATGGTCTTTTCAGAAGGGGAAAAAGACTTGTTAGGATAGGATCAAAAATGGGAAAATGGGGGGAATGAAATGGAGATAAAAAATGGTGGAAATTATGGCTTTAAGGGAGATTTTAATTTTGAATCAGCAGGATAACTTTTCAGGAGACATAGATGAAGATTTTTGGTGAACTGATAGACTTAGAATGATGAAGGCAGTGAGATTTCTAGAACTCATAATGCTTCTTTGATATATTATTTCTAGAAATCTAGGATTGGAAATTTAGTCATCTTTGGATAAAATAAAAAATTATGGATGACTAACAGTATGAATGTTTTGTACTTTCCATGGTGATGTCATTTCTATAATGTGTTGATTCTTAAGTGAGATAAGAAAAATTCATGTTTAATGCTCTATTTTAGGAGAATCATCATACTCGTGTTCATTTCCTCAGTTTAAAAATAGGTCATGTATCTCATGCTCTTTTTAGAACCTCATCAATCTATTCATTCCATAAAAACATCCTTAAAGTGTTAAAGTACCTTATTACCTTGCCCCATCATATGTATGCAATTATTGGTCCTTTTTCCCTGACTTAATTTCCTCTTTGACCTAATTCACTCATCCCACACCCTAATCAACCAATCAAAACCCCTGTGCTACTATACCTAGCCTAAAACCTAATTGATTCAGCCCTATTGGACGTGATCCCTTGGAGACATCCCTCTCTTGCCTAGTAGGGCTAGCTATTTGGCGAAAGCTTTCTTTGTCTATGGTTACCTTTGTTGGTCTCTTCTCAGCCTCGGAGATCCGGTGGAGTGTTAACAGAATCTTCAGTGGTCAAGTTCTTCCACTTGATGAGATACTCTGAAATTGATCGATTTCATAGCTGTCGAGTTATTATTTCCATGACTGCTTTAGGTTCCAATATGATTTTTCCTTCCTCATCAAGTTCTGAAAATATTTTTTGAACTGGAATTTTTTCATCTATAACCTACTTTAAGCATCAAACATGGAAAATTGTGTGCACTCGAGAAGATGCAAGAAGCTCCAATTTGTATGCCATAGTACCAATATTTTGCAAAACCTTCTAAGGACCATGGTACTTTGACGATAATTTATTATCCTTCTTATCTTGCTTGAGGGACATTTATTTTTATGGTCGTAGCCATAAAAATACCCACTTGCCTACATCAAAACTTCTCTCGCTGCGATGTTGATCTTCCTGTTGTTTCATTCGATTCTATGCCAAATTTAGGTTATCCTTTAAGATTTGGAGAACTTGTTTTTGATTCTCGATGTGATATTCCATTGCCTAAACCTTAGAATTTTATTTTAAATATGATGTGATGGATGGTGGATGATATCCATAAAGTGCCATAAATGGGGTCATTTTTTCTGCAGTGTGGAAGGAAGTGTTATACCACCATTCAGCAAGAGGTAACGACTTGACCCATTGTGTTTTTTTATCAGATACAAAGCAACGAAAATATCCTTCCAAATTTTTTTTGACTATCTTAGTTTTCCCATCGGATTGAGAATGATAAGATGAGCTATGAGCTAGTTGAGTACCCAAACAAGAAAATAATTTCATCCAAAAACTTCTAGTTAAAATGGGATCTTTGTCGCTTACAAAAATATTTGGGTTTCCATGTAGCTTTTGAATTGTTTCCATAAATGTAGTAGGGACTATACTCGCTTTAAATGGATGAGATAATGCACAAAAGTGTGCATACTTGGTAAGTCTATATCAACTACCACCGTGATGACACTCTTTCCTTCATACTTAGGTAAACCTGTTGTTGGTGCACTAAGATGACTATGAAAACCAATTTTAATACCTACATTAATTATCAACCAAGGATTCGTTTTTTTATTTCAAGAGTGTTGGAATTATTTATGCAGAGTGAAATCAAAATATATTTAGGAATGAATGATTCTAAATCGTTGCAATAATTAATCTCTAATTCTCGAAGTTCAATCTAGAATAAATCAAAAGAAAACCTTAATGCATTTACAAACCATAAATATTGATCTACTCTCAATTGATTTGTAAAGAAACTGAATCCAACTTATGAATTGAAAGAATCACACTTAAAGAATCACTTCTTAACAATTATCTACTGAAAATAGAAATTACAGTAAATTAATAAAAATCAACTATTCAAACCTCTAATGAAAAATAACAGTAATCAAGCATCAGATATCTATGATAACATCACTCTAAAGGAACAACAATTAATTGTAATTATATTTTGAGCAATTCATTAAAGAATGATATACAACGGTAAGAGTAACAACATCTAAGATTTATCTCAACGGTAAAGGTAAACTATGCAAAAAAATTCTATCACACAGAAATCGAAATAATGAGATACAAAAATTAACAATCGCGGAAAGGACATAAATGATTATGGCACAAAATAAGCAGTAAGTCTCCTAGTGACCGGGCCCAAATCATCCAAAAGCTAATGCTAAGCTACTGCTAGGAATACTCATAACACGATTATAAATAAAGCATGTTTTTTCTCATTAATCACAGTATAAAAAATATAACATCACCGTAGTGAAAATACTATGTCTTAGCACAAATAATGATGTCCAAATGAAAGTTACAACTCAGAAATTAACCCCTCTTCTATTTCACCTATCAGCCTTATATAACCAAATGGCATACTAATAGATGAGAGTGAATCCTCATGATCAGGAGATCCTGAGGATTTCACAGATAATAATTAGATTTTCACTATACAACTAGCTTGATTCTTATTTTCTTCTACTAGCCCGTGAAATCTGTTGATCAGCGGTTGTCATTGATGTCAACCCAAGCAGCACCAGGGGCTAACCCAATATTGCATGGGAATTTTAACCTACCAAATTACTATATTCTGGTTCAAGAATGATTTTGATGGTTTCTACTTGTCAATATGTTTCCGTTGATATATGGCACGCCACGTAATTCTTCACGGTTTGAGAGATATTCATGTTTGAAGTTTATACCCCCAATTAGTGGGCTAAAACCCCGTAGGGTTGTGGCATGGGTAATTGACAGTCATAATTAACATTTTTTTAGCTCCTAAAATCCCTCTCACATTCACTTGTTGAAGCCCCTCTCAACCTAAGCATTTATATAAATTGTGATCCTCATTTCCTCCTTATGCAAGGGATTTCGCCATCTGAAACAGGTCATCATGGAATTTTCTCTCTAACAATTTTTCTACAAAGGTTCATAAGCTGAAATTTTTATGAGGCAAAGCCAAAATCCTAAGGAAGCGTCTATGAAAATTTCAGATCAAGGTGCACAATATTTTCAGAGATATGATCTGTGGAAGTCAGGGTTTTTGCAGGCTCCTGAAATTCATCTCAAAGAAGTGACCTTGGTAAAATCTTCATAACTCTCTCTCTGAGTATCGGATTGGAATTCCATAAAAAATTTAATATAGTGCACAGACTTTAGTTTGTGCTCTATCAATTTTAGAGCCGAATGAAGAAACAGTAACACGTGTCATGCTGTACAAGTTCGCTCTGCTGAAACAGTCCATAATTAGGGCATTGCGAGAGATTGGGTATAACTCTCTCTTGAAGAATCGAAATTGGATCATACCTGTGGCATTGGAAATCTGAATCAGAGGAAGAATATAGGACCAAAAATCAAATATTGGGGATCTGAAATAACAGATATACACTAGATTCAATATCGAGCTCCTAGAAGGCAAGAAAAAGCTAGATCATGTGTTGCCAAGGGCTGCAAAGGACCATACTTTCTAGGGAAGCAAAGAAAAGCAAGGTGCAGCAAAGGGTAGCATGACAAGAGCAGCAACCAAGGTGCATAACATCAGCAAGAAGTTCATCACGTGAAGTCTTCAAGTTGGCAGCACTGCATACAATCATTGTAAAGGTATCATTGTACTAAGTCATTGTAAATACATTATTGTAAAAATTGTACACATGTCTATCTGCCAAGAGTTGAAGAGGCAGTGTCAGGTGGTCTAGGATCATCATTAGGTGGTTGTGTCATAGTTGGGGTTATTTTCTAGTGTGTATTCTTCTTCTACATCATTCTATATCATTGTAAAGTGGACCATTTTCCCTAGTACGGGAATCCATTCTTCTTTTATTCTTCTACAGGGTGGTAGGGTGGTGCTAGGGTGAGTTGTAGCTCATTGGGTGTTGGGGGATCCATTCAGTTTACTAATAAAAAATCTCGGGCGTTGGAGCATCCATCCAGTGGGAGCTGGAGAAGAATTCTTTTCTAGATTCTAGGAAGTTGGAGGTTTATTTTCAATTGGAGTTGAATATTAAAGAATTATTAGAAAAGCATTAGGTGGTTTTTATCCCGGAGTGGGTTTCCACCTTAAAAACTGTGTGCATTTGTGTTCCTTTTGTTTACTTCTATCATTGTACAAACACTGATAATAATTTAAGATTAACTAATGCTCTAATTGAAAGTAATACTGATTCACCCCCTCTCAGTATTTCCAACAATTGGTATCAGAGCTTGGTTCCTTCAATAATAGTTTAACAGCTGGAAGGAGGTCATGGAGCATACCAAGAATGGTGTACCTCTATTCAATGAAAATAATTATTCACTCTGGAAAGGAATAATGGAGGTCTATCTCTTGGCGTAAGGTTACGAAGTATAGGACACTGTTCAAAATGGATTTACATCAACCGCAGATGAAAAAGGTAAGAAGAATTTGGTAAATGATGCAAAAAAAAAGAATATTATTATTACTAGACTTATTGAATCTACTTATCATAAGGTGTTGGGTTGTAAAACCGCTAAAAATGTATGGGACAAGCTTGAGAATATATATGCAGGTGACTCAAATGTCAAAGAAGGAAAACTTTAAATCTATAGAGAAAAATTTGAGCAACTCAGAATGAAAGAAGATTGCAACATTGTTGCATACTTCCAATACGTTGATGAAATAACCAATACTCTAGAAAGACTGGGAGAGCCAGTTGAAGAGAAGACTATTATTCGAAAGATTCTTAGAACGTTACCAGGGAGATTCAACCCAAAGGTATCGGTCTTAGCATACAGTGCAAATCTGGACAAACTCAGCAAAGAGTAATTAAATGGAGTTCTCATAGTATATGAAATGAGACTTGATGAAGAAGAGGGTACTTCAAATATAGAAGCTACGTTTGTTGCATCTAAGAAAACCAATAAGGAAAAACAACCTTCAATTGAAATGACATGCACCTGCAAGTGTGAAGAGAAGGGAGATGATGGAGAAGGTCTTTCAAATGAAGAATATGCTTACTTTACGAGAAAAATAAAAACTGGTAAGGGAAAATTCAAAGGTAAACTTCCATTGATATGTTTCGGTTGTGGTGAGGTTGGGAATTTTGCAGCAAAGTGTCCGAACAAAAGTGATGCAATTCAAAAGGAAAGAAAAGCTTTAAGAAATTCAACAATCAAGGCAAAAAGAAAGGATCCAAAAGGAACTTTCTCTCTAAAGAAGATAGCTCATCATCCGATGAAGAAAGTGACAGCAAAGAAGAAGCCAATGAGAAAGTATTGTTTATGGCCAAGCACAATAAACAAGAACTATCAAACAATGAAGAAGAAGGGTTGACCATAGAATAGTTTTATGAGGGGGAAATCAAGCTTATAAAAGAGCTCAATACTGAGAAGATCCATTCCAATACTCTTGAAGAACAAGTTCAAGGTCTCAAAATTGAAGTTGAAGAACACAAATGTATTGAAGAGTCACTTCAAAAGAAGTTGGAAGAAAGAAACCAAGAAAGGGAAGCATTAGAAGCCAAAGTAGTATCGTTGCATAAGGAAGTGAAGGAGGGAAAACTGTCCAAAACTATGCAAACAGCTCAAGGTCATTGGAAGAACTCATCAAAAATCAATGATCTTACAACGATAGAACTGGCCTCGGTTACAAAGAAGAAGAAGCAGGATCTTCTACAACAAAATATAATGCACCTATGAGATCTGACATACATGTAGACTTCATTGGACAAGATTCGCAAGCAAATCCTTGGAAGATTATTCCTCGACGAAGATTTCCATCCAGGTGCCAACATATTTTTCATGGCTATTGTTATTCATGTGGAAAATTTGGTCATAAAGATGTAGAATGTCGCACGTACCCTAGGAACCAATACAATTCCAGGAGATCCTTCAAATATGAACCTCCCAGGGCTCGACGAAACATCAATAGATTTTAACATTTAAGAAATAATATGGAATGTTACAAATGTCATAAATTTGGACACATAGCCAGAGATTGCAGACTTGAAAATCCTCCAGAAGAATCTTCAAATTCATAAAATGAATGAACATGGAAGAAGAAGAAGACAGATAATTGTGCTCTCGCTCTCAAGGCTCAAAACAACAAAGATGTGTGGTATGTTGATAGTGGTTGTTCAACAGATATGACTGGAGATAGAAGGAAATTTGTGTCTCTAAAAGAGAAGAAGAATGGAACCGTATCCTTTGGAAATGATGGATCTTCAAATGTTATAGGATCAGGTACCGTCACTCTCGGAAGCAAAGATGTTATAGCCAAGAATGTTCTATTCGTCGAAAACATGAATCACAATCTGCTCAGTGTTGGACAAATGTGTGATCAAGGACACACAATGCTATTCAACTCCACAAAATGTGAAATCAGGAAAGGCGGGTATGGTAAAATTGTGGCTACAGCAAGTCGAGCTCCAAACGACATATATGTTCTGGATGAAGCAACTAAAGCATGTCTACTAGCTAAAGAAGATGAAAGCTGGTTATGGCACAAATGAATGGGTCACATAAACTTTGACAATCTTGTCAGGATAAGAAAAAAGGAAGCAGTACGAGAAATGCCGAAAATCTCAAAACCTTCCAACACACTATGTGAGGCATGTCGGCATGGCAAGCAGACAAAAGTCCAATTTAAAACAAAAGAACACTTTGCATCACATCCATTGGAATTGATACATACTAATCTATGTGGTCCTGTGAGAACAAAAGGCTTAGATAGAGAATTATATTTCATGTTAATGATAGATGACTATACCAGGATGATAGCCATCAGTTTCCTAAAGAAAAAATCTGAAGCATTTGAGTGCTTTAAGATCTACAAGGAGTTGGTTGAAAATGAAACTGATTTGAAAATAAAGTGTCTAAGATTAGATACTGGTGGAGAATTCACTTCCAAATTATTTCAGAAATACTGAGAGTAAAATGGATTAAAAAGACAATTTTCAATAGCACGAACACCTCAACAAAATGGAGTTACTGAAAGAAAGAAGAGAACCGTACAGGAAATGGGTAGAACAATGTTGAAGGACTCAAAATTGGATGAAAAATTCTGGGTTCAAGCAATTGATACAACAGTCTTCATTATCAACCGAAGTCTTCTCAGAAATAATTGCAACAAGACTCCATATGAATTATGGAAAGGAAAAATAGCTAATTTAAAATATTTCAGAATCTTTGGAAGCAAATGTTATATCAAAAAAGAAGATCAAAATTTGGGTAAGTTTGAATCACGTGTTTATGACGGTATCTTTTTTGGTTACTCACACAAAAGAAAGGCCTATAAATGTTATAATCTAAGACGAAAACAGATAGTGGAGAGCATAAATGTTACATTTGACAAAGATGGTGTTCTAGCGAATAATAATGAGGATTTAGAATCTTTGAAACTTGAGACAGAGGCTGAAAAAGACACAAATAAAATTGTAGAACAAGAAGCAACTATCAACAAGGAAGAAGTAAACAATGATCATCAAGATATACCAGAACAACAACAAGAATCTCCTCCAAGGAGAACAAAATAATGGAAAATAATCATCCATCAAATCAAATCATTGGTGACATAAATGAAGGGCGACAACTTCGTTCATCACAATAATCTCACATTGCTTTTCTAGCAGCCTTTGAGCCTAGTAGTTTTGAGGAAGCCAGCCAGAATGAACATTGGGTAGCAGCTATGAATGAAGAATTGGATCAAATTGAGAATAATAACACCTAGGAATTAGTTCCACGACCAAAAGATAAAAATTTCATTGAGACTAAATGGGTTTTCAGGAACAAATTGAATGAAGATGGGCTGGTTACCAGAAAAAAAGCAAGATTGGTTTGCAAAGGCTATGCACAAGTAGAAGGAATTGATTTCGACGAAACATTTGCACCAGTTTCCATAATGGAAGCCATCCGAATGTTTCTCGCCTATGTGTGTTCAAGAAAAATCAAATTCTACCAAATGGATGTTAAGTCAGCATTTCTAAATGGAGAATTAGAAGAAGAAGTTTACATCGAACAACTTGAAGGTTTTCTACTATCAGAAAAAGAAGACTATGTTTGCTGGTTAAAGAAGGCTCTATATGATCTCAAACAGGCTCCTAGAGCATGGTATGCTCGTCTTGATGGATATCTACATCAACAAGGGTTCAAGAAAGGTATTGTTGATAGCAATATTTATGTACAAATAGATAAAGATAATTTAACAATCATTGAGGTAAATGTGGATGATATAATATTTGGTAGCAATGATGATCGACTAAGTAAGAAATTTTCTACAAATATGCAAAGTGAGTTCGAGATGTCTTTACTTGGTGAGCTGACATACTTCTTAGGGCTTCAAATATCTCAGCAATAGAAAGGAATATTTATATTTCAAGCCAAGTACATCAAGGAAATGCTCAAGAAATTCAAAATGGAAGATTGCAAACGTGTCCTTACTCTGATGGTAACAAGTTGCAAATTTAGCATAAACGACTCATCTAAGGATATGGATCAGAGGTTTTATAGATCTATGATTGGTAGTATTCTATATGTAACAACCTCTCGGCTAGATGTTATGCAAGCAGTTGTACAAGTATCAAGATTCCAAGCAGCACCAAAAGAATCACATATTATTTCCGTCAAAGGAATTCTTCGATATCTAAAGGGAATAGAAGAATATGTCTTGTGGTATCCCAAGGGTAACAATCTCATTATTCAAGCCTTTACAGATGCATATTGGGCAGGAAGCGTTGATGATCGTAAGAGTACTAGTGGAGTAGCATTCTATCTAGGTGGTTGTCTTGTATCATGGTTGAGAAAAAAGCAAACCTCAATATCGTTATCTATAGCGGAAGCAGAATACATTGCAGCAGCATCATGTTGTACTCAAGTCCTTTGCATGAAAAAAAATTTGTGAGATCTTCAAGTACAATTCAGTGAGCCTATTCCCATATTCTGTGACAACAGTAGTGCCATCAGCATCTCCAAGAATCCTGTCATGCATTAAAAAAAAAACACATTCCAATCAAATATCATTTTGTTAGAGAACAAGTCGCTAAAAAGAATATCAAACTTGAGCATGTTTGTACAAAAGAACAAATTTCTGATATCTTCACTAAACCTTTACCTCGTGAATCATTTGAATGTCTTCGTCAGAAGCTTGGAATTCTCCCAAGTTCTCATTAGATTACAGGTCTGCAGGACGGTTGTGTGTCAGGGGGAGTGGAAGTGTGTACAGGTCCGCAGGATGGTTCTGTTTCAGGGGGAGTTACCCTTTTCCATTGATTTCAAAGGGGGAGAGAATGTTTTAGGAAGAGGTGTCATTATTACAGGGGGAGTACTTGTGTTTCCATCAATGCCAAAGGGGGATATTTTTGATCAGCAGTTGTCATTGATGTCAACCCAAGAAGCACCAGGGGCTAACCCAATATTGCATGGGAATTTTGACCTACCAAATTACTATATTCTTGTTCAAGAATGATTTTTATGGTTTCTATTTGTCAAGATGTTTCCGTTGATATATGGCACGCCATGTAATTATTCACGGTTTGAGAGATATTCATGTTTGAAGTTTATACCCCCAGTTAGTGGGCTAAAACCACATAGGGTTGTGGCATGGGTCATCGAAAAGTCATAATTAATATTTTTTAAGCTCCTAAAATCCCTCCCACGTTCACTTGTTGAAGCCCCTCTCAACCTAAGCATTTATATAAATTGTGATCCTCATTTCCTCCTTATGCAAGGGATTTCACCATCTAAAACAGGTCATCGTGGTATTTTCACTCTAAATTTTTTTCTACAAAGGTTCAGAAGCCGAAATGTTTATGAGGTGATGATAAATCATGAGATTGCATTCTATTAACAAGATATACATATTGATTTTTTTCTAAGGCATGTTTAACTTAGAGACAATAATGAGAAGAGAATGAGGAGCTCTGTGCTAAGTTTACTTTCCACCAGTTTACGAGAAACCACGACATCCTTGCGAGACATGTTCAGCCTTGACACACATCAAAGCACGCACAACATCTCCTGACCCGACCATAGCAACAAAATCGGGACGACCAACCCCACAAACAATATAGAAGTCGTGTAACCTACCGACCAGATGTTGAAGCCAGCCTGACAAGAAGCGAGGATAACAGCACCTCGGGAGATCTGGAAGCCACGCGGGGAGAATCGGGGCCTTGTGCTTACCACATCCTCCACATGCAAGCCTATTGCTCCAGAAAGACCCAATATCAACTTGCCAAGCCATCGTATAAATGCTCGAATCTAGTACATGAGGGACCATGCCCTCATAGGGAAATTTATTGGCTTCTGGCCAACTAAAAAAGCTCTGCAAGGGTGGATCACTTCCAAATGGAAGCCCAAGGGACACGTTACTCTCCAGCTTGGACCGAAAGGCTTCTTCATCGTTGTTTTCAACTGCATTGGGGACCGAAATAAGGTCATGGATGAAGGACCTTACTTCTTCAACTCAACAGGGTTGTACCTTAGGAACTGGGTCGAAAGATTCAACCAGAGATAAAGAAAATTTCAGCTGGGCACTAGTATGGATGTTACACCATTTTTGGTCATCTAACTCTTCATCATTAGATGGACCCAAGTACACCATGTAAGACCAGTTTTACCCCAAGTAAAACTGCTTTCACTATGTTAATTAGGAAACCCCAAAAGGAATAATTAATTAAACCATAATTTAATTATTATTCCCAGTCATGTTTAACCCAAAAACAAAGAAATTAGTGAGATAAACCCATAGTTATCTTATTATTTTCTAGGAATAATTATTTAAATAATATTCCTTGTTAAATATGACCAAATCAACCACCATTAATTAAATAAATCATTATTTATTTGATTATATCCCAACCACTTCTTTAAAAAGATAAATAAATCATTTATTTATTTATTCTTCACTAATCAAGGGATTTGACCCAAGTCAAAACACCCTTTCCCTCCAACAAATAATAATAAAATATTCCATAGAGGTGGATCTAGATTTGATTAACATTATTTTAATCATGCACCAATATCTAGAATGACCCAATATTTTGTTATAAATAGGAGGGTTTTCCCCATCATTCCTCACCTTTTGTTGCATACTAGATCACTCTGGATCTATACACTCGGTCTCATTTTCTGCCATTGTTGCTCCCATTGAGCTCTACCTTCTACATTGGGTTTTCTACATCTACAAGAAAGAGAAAGCTTAGATCTGAAGTGCTGAGGACTACAAAGAACCCATCCCATTGAGGAGATCTGGATACACCTTCTTGTTTCCTCCCAGGTGCCCTGTAATATAAAAATTCATTCAAAAAATCGCGTTCTTGTCTTGTCTGTTGGATGCATGGAGCAAACTCTTTACTTTTCTGCTTAATGTCTTTCCATTTATAGATCTGTTGTTGCAGCACTTTAACTACTAATTGCAGATCTGAAGATGTTTTGCAGCCATTATTGTTGTTAGGGCTATTAGTTATGCGTAGCTAAAGTGGTTCTTTTTCGTACGCTTCGACAAAGAATTCATACTAACAATGGATACGTGTATACTCGCTGCCACTTGAATAATGGGATGAAGACTCACTCCAAGAAATTGGAAGATGATTAGGAGAGTTTATCAAGATAGCAGAAGAGACAAAACTCCGCAGATACACCTCCTATGCAAGAATCTGTGTCTACATGCATTTGGAGAAAGCCCTACCAGATGCGGTAAGTCTGTTTCATGATGATTTTGAATGGATTCAACCTTTAGATTATGAAAATGTTCCATTCAGATGTCGCAGGTGCCATGCTCATGGGCATTTGTTCAGAGATTTCCCTCTCAACTCTCAGTCTCTGAATAAGGAAGCCGAAGATAAATCAGAACCAGATGGCTTCACCAAGGTTTCCTCTTGCAGGAAGCATAGTAAGAAACCCTCAGCAGCTGGGAAGAAACCTACCCCCTCCTCCAATACTCCTTCCACCAGTAATAGTTTTGCCATTCTCTCCAACTCGGATCCATCATCTGAGACTAACCATATCTCCCCTGATCCCTCCCTTAAACCCTCTGTTCCCTCAGGCATTCGCGATCACCCTAACCCCATGTCGACTCAGAATGAGAAGCATTTAAATGAAGCCTCCGAGCCCAAATCCTCCCCTGCAACTAAACTCCTAACTTGGAACCCCATCATCATGGACATTGATGATCCAAAAGCCAATCCTAAAACAACAAATGAGGAGAATCCTGGAAGCAGCTAACCGAGTCTCATGGAAGAGGACTCATAAGGTATCGACTTTGGGGAGCTTGATATCCTAGGACTAGAAGATGCTTGCAGATGAAAGGATTTTGACAAAATCAATCCACGTCAAATTGAGAAACTCGAAGTGGTCTTAACCAGAGTCCAACAGCAAAAGAAACTGGGCATTCAGCTGGGCAGCCATTGGGACAGCCTAAAAGTCATAAAATAATCTAAGAAGAGAGGTCGAAAACTAGATTTGCAGCGCGCCATCACTTTAGGGGAAATGTTGGTGGAGTCAGGATGATACCCCAAGCTAACTAGGTTCTTTAAACCTCTTGCAAACAGTTCCCCATGAAACTCATCTCATGGAATGTTAGAGGGCTCAATAGCCCTGGGAAATACAAAATGATCAAAAACATGATTCAGAAAGAAAGACCTAATATTCTCTTTCTTCAAGAAACCAAGTGTAATAGTGTAGCACTAGGCTCAATCTTATCCAAAGCATGGCCTAGCTGTAATTTGGTAGCAGTTGATGCCTCAGGTTCTTCAGGAGGACTTGTGATAGCTTGGGATACTCTGTCCATAATGCTCTCAAATTTTCATGCAGCGCATAATCTTATTCAAGCTACTTTCATCCTATTGGAACAAATATACATGGGCACCTCTCAAATGTCTATTTCCCCCAGGACCAGGCCAGGAAAATAGCGCTTTTGAACACCATGGAAGTCCTAAACTCCAATAGAACTCACCCTCTTTGGATTGTAGGGGGGGACTTCAACATGATTACCAAGCTAGAAGAAAAGACTGGAGGAAGGCTAAGACTGGATCCAGAATTCTCCCACTTCAAAGATTTTATAAAAAATAGCTGGCTAATAGACCTTCCTTTCTCAAATGGCTCCTTCACTTGGAACAACAGAAGGACAGGTAATCAGAAAATTGCCTCAAAAATGGATCGCTTTCTCATTTCGGACAATGCCATATATTTGGGGGGGGACCTCTCTGCTTCGATACTTCTATTGGCAGGTTTGGACCATTGGCCTATCTCGCTTCATTGGAAAAATATTGGCACCCATTTCAAAAGGCCTTTCAAATTTGAGGCCTTTTGGCTCTCTCATCCTTCATTCAAATCCATGGTCAATGCTGCTTGGAAAATTTTCACTCCACCAAAAGGGTCGAAAATGTTCCAGTTCCAGCAAAAGCTAAAACATCTCAAATTCCTCATCAAAGATTGGAACTCTTCAGTCTTTGGGAACATATTCCAGGAGATAAAGATACTCGAGAACAAAATGGCAGAAATACAACAAAAAATCATCCACGAAGGAAGAACAGACTTCCTGGCTTCCAAAGAATAGGACCTACAGAAGCAGCTGGAGGAGCGGCACAAACAAGAGGAAATCCTTTGGAGACAAAAATCTAGAATACGCTGGTTAAAGGAAGGTGAAAGAAACACAAAATTATTCCACAGCTCCACATTTCAAAGAAGAATGCAAAATCGCATCACCCACATCACCAATCAGCAAGGAGAACAAGTGGAGCAGCATGAGGAGATTGAGCAAGTGCTTCTGGAACACTTTAAAAGCATACAACAAGAAGAGCTCACTATAGATAGGTAACCGGCCATCGACAAAATAACACAGCTGATCCCCAAGCTAGTCAACGCCAAACACAATCAGATGTTATTGCGCCCAGTTTCCCTTCAGGAGGTTGAAATAGCAATGGCTCAATCTAAGGAAGGCAAGGCTCCAGGTCTCGATGGTTTCACTTCTAACTTTTTTCATCATTTCTGGGATCTCATCAATATGGAAGTATGGTATCTAGTAGAGGAATCAAGAGCTTCACATTGGCTTCTCCCCTCTCTCAATGCAACTTTCATAGCACTGGTTCCAAAAGAAGAGCACCCACTCACTCTAGAAAAATATAGACCCATTTCTCTCTGCAATGTGATCTACAAAGTCATATCCAAAGTCATAGCCAATCGACTCAAGCCTCTTCTTCTGCTTCTAATATCACCTGAGAAAACTGGATATGTGGAAGGACGTAAAATAATGGATGGCATCATTTTAACTCATGAAGTCATCCATTCCTTAAAGAGTGCCAAGAAGCCAGGTATGCTCCTTAAAATTGATATTTCTAAGGCTTTTGATAAATTATGTTGGCATTACATCTAGCACATCCTGAGCGCTTTTGGCTTTGATCAGATGTGGATAAGATGGATAATGAACCTCATCACAACCCCCTTTTTTTCCATCCTCATCAGTGGTATCCCTTCCACTCCTTTTTCCCCGTCTAGAGGCATTAGACAAGGGGATCCTCTATCCCCCTTTATTTTTGTTCTCATGGCTGAAGGCCTCAGCAAGCTTATCCATCATGCTGTCCTTACCCATAAATTACATGGCATCTCCCTTCATGAATCTCCCACTACCACCCACCAAAAATTTGTAGACGATAATATGATCTTTGGATACCCCTCTGTCCAAGAAGCGTGTACATTTAAAGCCATCCTGAACCTTTTTTATGTAGCCTCTGGTATGTCCGCCAATGAATCCAAATCCCATATCTTCTTCTTTAATAATCCTCCCCAAACCCAAGCCAACATTTCTCGAATTCTTGGTTTCTCAATCACTTCCCTCCCTTCCAAGTACCTGGGCATGCCTCTCATAGATACTGCCATTAAACACTCTTCCTGGAACCTTCTCTTGAAAAAATTGGAAGCCCGTCTCTCTTCTTGGACTTTCAGAGCTCTCAATATGGCAAGCAGACTCATTCTCATCAAAGCAGTGCTGCAATCCATACCCCTCTATCTCTTCTCTGTTCTTTCAGCTCCGAAATGGGTTCTCAAACAAATCAAGATTTTGCAACGTAGATTCCTTTGGGGGTCTTCTGGCCAAAATCGGAAATGGGCCTTAGTCAACTGGAACACGGTATGCTCCCCAAAAGAAGCAGGGGGACTCGGGCTCAGAAATCCTCTTCACAGCAACAAAGTCATGGGAGCTCGTATTTGGTGGAAATGGCTCTCGAATCCTCACACGCCATGGGCAAAACTTTGGACAACCAAGTATGCCAACAATAGACCCCCTGAAGATCTGATAAGGCTCTCCCCAGAAAATTCAGGCTCCCTTATCTGGAATGCAGCCAAACAACATTTTTCTCTCATACAGCAACATAGCTTCTGGGAAATATGCAATGGGAACACAGCCAGATTCTAGGTAGACTCTTGGAAGAAAAACCCAAAACTGATTGATACTCTCACCTTCACCAACAGCGGGAGCATCACTGGACCTGAGGAAGTCAAGGTCAGCCAGTACTGGCTTCCCACAAGTTGCAATGAACTCAGACAATGGAAGCACCCGACTCATATTATTCCTCACGCTTAGGACGCTACATGGTAAGCTCTCAGTGAGGAACTACAACACAGAAAAATCAGATGTTCAGAGGATCCAGATATTCTACGATGGGGCTACTCGACTAGGGGCATGTTCTCCACAAAGGAAGCCTACTCTCTCATGCATCCTATACCTCTCCCCCGTGACCCGCTGTGGCAATTTGTTTGGGCTCCTGTTACTTGGCCAAAAGTCTCAATGTTTCTTTGGTTACTCAGTCACAAAAGAATCCTCACTTGGGACAACCTACTCAAAAGAGGTTTCATTGGTCCTTCTCAATGTCCAAATTGCAAACAAAGTAACGAAATAATTCAACACCTCATGATCTCCTGTAAGCTAGCTAGCACTCTTTGGGAGAAAATCTGTTTCAGGTGTTAAAAAAGTAGGCCGAATGGGGACTTAACTAACATCATATGCAACTGGCCCAAGCATCCTTACAGCAGCTCTCTTCTCAATGCTCTTTGCCAACTCATTCCTGGTCTTCTCTTTTGGTCTCTTTGGAAAGAGAGAAACAAGAGAATATTCAAAAATCAAACTACTCCTTTGGGCACCATCTGGAACAACTTCAGCAATAACCTCCAAGAGTCTCTTGCTCTCCACCCCTGGCAGGAAGAGGACCTTCCCAAATAGCCAAAGGAAATAGCCATATGGCAAAACTGGCAGCTCAAAATTTCGACCATCTCCATCTCTAACAGTCGGAAAACTCCTAATACCCCGCTGCATTGGACTCCTCCTCCACCAGGAATCATCAAGATGAAATTTGATGGAGCCTCAAAAGGCAATCCAGGACAAGCTGGATTTGTTGGCATCTACAGGAATTCCAAAGGAGACATCCTTGCTATCTACTTCAGCTCCATAGTTTGGGACACCAACAAATCAGCAGAACTGGAAGGGCTTTGGCAAGGGCTGAATTTAATTCAATTCTACAACTTCTCCCCCACCATCATTGAAGGGGACTCCCAGATTCTCATCAATATGGCTAACCAGCTGCTTCAGGGCACTGGTTCAACGAAAGCAGCCACAAGTTGGTGAATGGCTACCAGAATCGAAAGAATAAGAAACTGGTTGAAAAACAACCAGGCAATCTCCTTCACCCACACCAAAAGGGAAGGTAACAAAGTAGCAGATCTCCTAGCTAATCTAGGAGCCGACAACATCGATACTCTCCATCATGGCCCCCTTAAAATGATCCATGACAGAGATCTTCTACAGAATTGCATCATGCTAGTGCACAATGATCGCCCAGTTCCGGATGCGAATGGTAGCTTGGTTTGATGGGACGTCAGTCCCCAGACACATCCCGAGGAGGCTCGCATGGGGTGGCCATATGGCCCCCTGTGGCTCCATTAACCTCGCAATTAATCCGCCAGCTTGCTCTGCATTTAATCTTCCTCACCGGCTTATTCTTCTTCCCGTCCCGCTCAGTTGGTTAACAATAGCTTTCATCCCGGGCAGTCTAGACTGTTCCTGCTCCGCTTGCCATTCTCTGCCTCCCCTGTGGAGCGCTTGCCTTGCTGCTTGTGCTGAGCCAAGCACTCGCACATAGATGGGGCGACGCTGCTCTCTTTTGAGTCGTTTAGAAACTATATCAGGCCATCATTTCTCCCATAGCACCTTTTGCTGCTCCAATTCCTGTCTACAATCTCAATTTTTCAATCACTGCGAGATCCCTTCGCCTCCTTCTTGTTCTATTTGTCTTAGGCAGCTTCAAACGATTGCTTTCGCCATGCCAAGGCTCCATCACAAAATGCGGTGTCGCCGTGGTGAGAGTCGAGGCCAGTCTACATGCTCTCGTCCCTCTACCAATTCGGATGCAGAGACTTCCTCTAAGGACATTGCGTGGGGGCGCTATCCAGACACTCGCAGCCACAGAGGTCGCGCCTTCCATCCTCAAAATTTCCACACATCTCAGCCCTCCCCGCCTCCTTTTGCTGATCTGCGTAGACCTGTCTCCCCTTCCTCTCATGCTTCTGACAGTCACACCCTGCGCCAGACCTCTCAGAAGGCGGAATTCTGCTTTGAATGCTCCTTCAATTAGCCCATTGTCACTGCCTTTGTTACTGTCACCCTAAGAGAAGAAATTCCTAACTTGAATTTTCCTCCTATGCCCAGTCCAACTCCCCCTCCCCTTGGTCTTAATCCCGCCCTGGCTACGAATATTCCAGTGAGACCGGTCGCGCCCCCAAGTCCAGCACCTTCTGACTTGGGTAAGCAACCCATGCAGGTGGACGTGGGCATCCCAAGCAAGGATGGCGAACAGAAAGAAGATTTTGAAGATCCAGAGGATGAGTACTAGTGTTGCATAGTGGAGGAGCCGCCTTCTCCAGCTCATGAGCAATAATTCCCATCTGCCTTGGTTCAACATGGTACATTCGCTCTATCGTTTTGGGAGATTTACTGATTTTCTTTGGTTTTCTACAGCAGCAACAATTGCATGCTACTCTAGTCTTTTTTTTTTTGTATGTTGTATGAAATGAACAATGAGCTGGTTTCCCTCTCAAGGGTGGTGAAACTCTCCTTAAAAGAACTGGTTTCCCACTCAAGGCAGTTCGTTATTTTGTTAAAGCATGGACATCAAGCCCAGTCTTCAGGCTCCCATAGCTGAACTGAGGCAGTTTTGTAACAGTATGTTTTCATAAATAGAATTAGTATAATTTAGAAAAAAAAAAATGTTTATGAGGTGAAGCCGAAATCTTGAGGAAGCTACTGTGAAAATTTCAGATCAAGGTGCACAATATTTTCGGAGATATGATCTGTGGAAGTCAGGGTTATGGCAGGCTCCTGAAATTCATCTCAAAGAAGTGACCTTGGTAAAATCGTCATAACTCTCTCTCTGAGTATCGGATTGGAATTTCGTAAAAAGTGGAAGATAGTGCGCAGACTTTAGTTTTCTCTCTATCAATTTTAGAGCCTAATGAAGAAACAGTAACACGTGGCACGCTGTGCAAGTTCACTCTGTTGAAATAGTCCATAACTAGGGCATTGTGAGAGATTGGGTATAACTCTCCCTTGAAGAATCAAAATTGGGTCAGACCTGTGGCATTGGAAATACTACTCAGAGGAAGACTACAGGACCAAAAATCAGATATTAGGGATCTAAAATAACAAAGATACACCATATTCAATATTGAGCTCCTAGAAGGCAAGAAAAAGCTATATCATGTGTTGTCAAGGGCTGCAAAGGACCAGACTTTCTAGGGCAGCAAAGCAAAGAAAGGTGCAGCAGAGGGTAGCATGACAAGTGCAGCAACCAAGGTGCATAACATCAGCAAGAATTTCATCACATGAAGTCTTCAAGTGGGCAGCAGTGCATACAATCATTATAAAGGTATCATTGTACTAAGCCATTGTAAATACATTATTGTAAAAATTGTACAAGTGTCTATTTGCCAAGAGTTGAAGAGGCAGTATCGGGTGGTCTAGGATCATCATTAGGTGGATGTGTCATAGTTGGGGTTATGTTCTAGTGTGTCTTCTTCTTCTACATCATTCTATATCATTGTAAAGTGGACCATTTTCCTTGGTACGGGAGTCCATTCTTCTTTTATTCTTCTACAGGGTGGTAGGGTGGTGCTAGGGTGAGTTGTAGCTCATTGGGTGTTGGGGCATCCATTCATTTGACTACTGAAGAATCTCGGGCATTGGAGCGTTTATCTAGTGGGAGCTGGAGAAGAATGTTTTTCTAGATTCTAGGAAGTTGGAGCTTTATTTTCAATTGGAGTTGAATATTAAAAAATTATTAGAAAAGCATTAGGTGGTTTTTGTCCCAGAGTGGGTTTCCATATTAAAAACTGTGTGCATTTGTGTTCCTTTTGTTTACTGCTATCATTGTACAAACACTGATAATAATTGAAGATTAACTAATTCTCTAATTGAAAGGGATACTGATTCACCCCCCTCTCAGTATTTCCAACACGATCAAGAAATGATATTTTTATTTCTTTGGCCTATGTTGTCCCATTGTTTGAACAACAATTTTCGAATTCTGATTTCTACACATAAAGGCAAGAAAAAGTTAGTTTTAATGCTAAAATCATACAATTTTTTGACAATTTATTTTATTCATCTTTCACAATCTTTTCTTCTAGATTATTCCCAAGAACAAAGATAAATACATGAAAGTAAATGATTAATTAAGCTAGTATGAGGATAAAAAAATACATTTTCCATGACCCAACATACTCCCATGCTTTCCTTTTTTCATTTCCTCATGAAATAAGATAGATGAGGTGTAATTATGTCAAAGAGTAGGCAGGATAAACTTCTTCCTGATATAGCCTAAAACCATTCTTCCTTTTAAGCATTGCAAATGCAAAACTCACATGAAATTTAGGTAAATCATAATCAAAATAATATCCCTCAAGGGGATACCAGATAATACGACACCTATAATGACATCCTATCAAGGCAGGGCCCTTGTATAGGATGATATTGTTGTACACATTTAGATGAGCAGCAATAGCCTTAAAGTTTCTGTAACCGAATGGCTCCCAGTTTTTTACACTGTTAGTGGAAGCTTTCCAACTTTTCTTTTCTACCACCAGAGAATCATCTTTAATGTCCTGGAAATATTCTCTTCCAACATGTATAACATCTTTATGGAGGGGTCCCAATGTGGCCACAACTCCTTGTTGTTCCATAAACCTTTTGTTTTGGATGAAAAAGGTGTAAAGGTTTAGTGGATTCTCCTCTGACCCATAAATCCAGACCATGCTCCCTCTTTTGAAAGGTATTATAGGCCTTGGCCTATTCAAGCTAGTTTTTAGCAAAAGAGAGGAAGGCTTGGAATTGAACATATCAAATAAAGGGACTTGGATTAGCATCCCTTTCATCTTCCAAGAAAAAATTGTGCAGCTCTAATTCATAGAGAAGACGTTTTACCTTCTCGTCCTGTTCCTTGCAGCATTGAAAACAATCTGAGGCAGATCTGAATTCAGTAGGTTTACCAACCCTGACATCTCTAATCTTCAGTAATAAGTACCTCTTGAGTAAAAAAAATTCATAATTATTGGTTGGAGATCGACAAGACAAACCTAAGATTAAATTGAACAAATGGTTTCAGTTTGTTCCCTGGCCTTTTGACTCTAGTTCTGCATTTTCTTTACTTACTCCTACTCATTTATGAGACTAGAAAAGGTCTCATCTTCAGTTGCAGTGAGTGTATCTAGCTCCTTTAATAACTCTTGGTGTGTCTGTAAAGTTGAGCCAACACCTGATGGGTCCTTGTTAATTCATTTTGCAATTTCAAGATAAAATCTTCCCTTACCAAGGGGACATAATGAGGTGTTTCCTCTGTCTAAGCTACATTGTCACATGTTGTCACCAAATCAGTTTGAACAATGGTTTCTGTTAGGGTCCTATAATAATAGGGTTCATAAATTTTGAATTTACTTTGATAGTCTTGTAAATATGTACATACCTTGCTTTCTGCAAGTTTTTTTCCCATATTTTGAAAAAATGAAAAATAATAAAAAAGCCAAAAAGAGGGTAAAAAGTCCTAAAAGAAAAATCAAAGGACTTAGAAAAATATAAAACCCAAAAGAAAAAGAAATAAGACTTGAAAGTGAGAAAGTCCAAATGCCACTACTTTTACTTTACTACAAGAATAATGATTATGTGCAGAGTGTCAATAAATGCCATAATCCATGATCAGTTAAACAGTTAAATCTTAACTTTTCATGCTTTCAATTTCATGTTTTAGATAGAGAATAAATATTTGGAAATAAATTTAAACTTGAAAAATCAGTAGTTAGACAGAGAATAATGAGGAGCTCAACAATTTAATCTAAGCCCTCGAATGAAATAAGGTAGATTTAGATAGTTTTATGCTTTGAAAGAAAATTGTTTTAAGGTTGCAAGCCTAAATGCACCTACAAAATGAACAAAAATGTTAGAAATAAATTTGGGTAGGTAGAAAGCAGTTGGGAAAACATGTAATAAAGCATCATCGGGCAAAAATCACTAATTTCCCCTCCCCTACAAGTATTCAGTATTCTAAACTATCAGTAAAAAAGGCTCATATCATTTCTCTGACTTTCGTTAGGACAAGACCCAAGGCTCGATGATTGGTTAGTTAAAAATATCGAGTTCTACATTAAATCCACATTTCTCAATATTTACCCTTCATTCATACATCAAAACCCCTTTTTCCTACGTAAATACATATTCTTACTTAGTAAAATTTAAAACCCTAAAATAATTTATTTCATTCCCTTCAAAATCATTCATAAAACCCTCAAAATTACATTTATCCTAAGTATTAGTGAAGTAATATAAAATATGAGCAATGTTTTATTTTTTACACTTTACTTAGAGATAACATGTGTTTTACTTCCATTTCACTACCCTTTTCATATTAAATTTTAACCTATTTTTATTAAATCCCTAAAAATACCCTTCCGTATGTTATTAATACCCTTATATTAAAATAAACTCCCAAAAACCCACTATTTTAAACTTTAGACCAAGGTTAAATATCCCCATTTGCGTAAAATAAAAACCTCGCCCTACAAACCCCTTGGTCTAAACCTATCTCTATTGAAATAATCTCACCCCCTATAGTTTTTACAAACTGTCAAAAGGTTGAAAACTATAAAATAAAGTAAAGCCCGCACCCGCATATGTTTTTATTAAAACATTTCATAAAAATGTTTTAATTTAATGTATATTATATTTTTTCCCCTCCGTCATTATAAAACCTATCCCGTCGCTATATCATAAATTTTAACCCATCCACGCATATAACGCATCTCAGCCCCACCTCCCATTTCGATGCATCTCCCAAATCAATCTGGACCGTTTGGTTTCAAAGCCCAAATGCTACGGCGGAAATCTAATATCGCGTAGATAAGTTTCATGATCACCCAAATGCCAAAGCTGCGTGAAATGGGTTGTTTTGCGACGAACTCTCTCCTCCACATGCCCTCTTTCTATTCGATCGCGTGGGTTGAGCCCAATACCACTTACCACCAAATTTCTAGATGATAACCACTGGTTGTTTCGATCCATTGAACTTTGAAACCGTCATCCTGCCCGATGTGACTCTAATTGAATTCCTTTTATATTAGATTTGAATATGCATACAATACATTCAAAATACATTCATTCCATGACTTTCTTGTGCGTTAACACTACAAAGCCTCCCTAACTATAAAAAAACTATTTTTCGCCATTTTTATGCCAGAAAAGCCTGTATAATTTGCCCTACAACCTTTGAAGACTGCTGAGGAGTTGCACATTGCTCCAAACAGTTCACAAAAGTTTCCAACTTGTTTAAAAATCTCAAAAAACATTTCGAAGCCCGATACCTGCACACTACAGGTATTTATCTAAAATTTGAACCTGCAATCGAATTTTAAAAGCCTTAAAAAGAACAAACACTCTCATAATTAAAGAAATCGATTAAAATAAACTACCAAAAATCCCCCAAAATAGGCCAGACCATGTCAAATTTTTCCCAGAAACCCTGTTTTTATTGTTACGCACTATTTTGAAGAAATTTGTGAGTTTTTCACAGTTTAATGATCAGTTTCAAACTCTAAAATAAGCTAGAAAGCCTCTGCAGGTACCCTAAGCCTCTGCGATCCTTTTCAAAAGAGTTTTTCAACCCTATTTCTCAGTCAGAGACTCAGGAAACCCTTGCTTTCTGTTTTAAACCAGTTCTAAAGCCTCTAAACCCTTTTGACAGGCCTAATTGGACAGAAAACCCAAAGAAGAGACTACACTTTGCCTATTTTTCCCATGAAGCCTCTGTTAAAAGTAAATTTCTTCTGCAAACTGTCTAAAGTTGTAGAAGTAGATCAAAATACCTAAAAACATAGTGCAAGCAAGCCTGAATCTTCGAAAGCACCTAAACCCACCCCTACCATGACTTCAAACATTGTTATTGTTGTCAATCCTTTGCAACCACCTATTGTTGATATTGAACACATTCCACTAGCTGATACTGATTATAAGTTAGTAGATCCCATTGTTGAATTTAACCTACTAGATATCCATAACGGGTGCTTTGAAAAGTCTTTATATGATCAAGAAGAAGTCCATATTTGGGAATCCCATTTGCCCAAATATGTTGTCCCATTAACTCACCCATGTCAGGAAGTTATTATATTCTGTCAGCAATATTATGTTCCTGAGAAAAGAGCCATTGTGAATGCCAATAAAGATGTGCTTTTTACCATCACTGCAGAATCAATTAACCAGATGTTGCAGCTTCAGCCTGAACCCCAAGCAGTCCCTTTGTCTATAGAGGCCCTCACCAAGTTATATATTGGCCTATATTTTCCCAAGAGGTTCATGATTTTTAATACATTTATTCCTCTGCATGTAGAAATTCCTAAGCTAAATCCTCCATATTCTAATGTTCAAGACATGTGATTTCCATGCTTTCCTTTAGCCTTGGATATTTTACTGATGAACACACTGATGAGTCCATCTTGGGATTATTATCCACCTTTTATCCAGGTCAACCACCCTCAGTAATCTTTGATTATGTTGGTTTCATTGCTGATAGTATTCATTACCAATTGACCAATTTGCAAATTGAGGTAGTACTCAGATATACTTCCTACCTTTTCCATATGTTTCTATACTTCCAATCAAATAATTTTTCAGTTGATTTCCAAAAACTTGGCATAGAGGGAAATCCTCTATCTGTCATATTTTGGACATCCATTCTCAAGAAATAATGTACAGATTTCAGTTATTCATAATTTTCAGAGTTATTTTTACATCCAGTGATCATAATGTTGACCAAGATAGAGAAGCCAAGAATAAATGAAGAAATGAAAAAGATATTTCAGTTATCAGAGCAGAGTAAGGTTGGTGACTGGTATTTGTATGAGAAATATACTGAAATCAGAGTTTTTGGGTCAAACTTGTTACCTTACAAGTTACCCAAACATCCTTCAATGAGGATCTTTTCCTTGGAGTATATCAGGTAGATACTAAACTCTGATTCAATAAATTTCATGGCAGCTAAGAAGAAAACCCAATTCAAACTGAAGAATCAGATTGGGCCATTCATATGTAATCACACGGATGCAGAAAAAGAGGCAGCTAATCAGTTATTGGAATATAAATTTGAAGACAGTTTCCCTAAGAAATATGATCCACAAGGGATCTTGAGAAAGCTAAGGGTTAAATGCAAGTTAAAACCCTTTATTCATGAAGCTAAACCAGAAATAGAAAACTTTTCCAATCAAATTGAATGGACTGAAAACACTTTAATAGATGCAGTGAACAAAGGTAATACTAGTCATACCTTAGAGATTGCAAATCAGCCAGATAAGTCCATTAAAAGAGCAAGGGAAGAAGGAGCCTATGTGGTATAAACTACAAATAAAACCAAGTTCAAACTCATATATAACAAAAGGCCAAAATTAGCTGCAGCAGGTAAAGGAAAAGAGACAATAGATGTAGAAGAAATAGAGCCTTTAAATACCAATACAGATTTTCCAGAGATAAATGTTGCTACTGTGATTACCAATGAGCCAAATACAAAAAGTCAGAATGAAGGACAAATCAATAATGAAGATACACAGTTGATGGAAAGACAACAAAGCATGGAAGCCAATTCCTCACTGGAAGCTGAAGAAAAGGATTTGGATATCAAAGAGAAATATAAGCAGATCAAACTGAAGAATGAATAAATAAAGAATAAAATTTATTCTCAATATATCAAACAGACTCCTAGTATACAAAACATGCTCCTTTTTGCATTTGATTATTCTAATAAAAAACTAATCATGTCAGTTTTACAGCCCACAGTCAAAACTCCTAAGACAGTGGCAGATTATAAAAAAGTTGATTTGGAAGTCCAGACAGATAAGATTCATGCCCTTGATTAGATTGAGTTTCATAGGCAGACTTCATAGATGCTTTATTCTACAGTCACAAATAAATCCATGAGTGCTCAAAAGCTCCAAAATACCATCTCTAACATGCAAGATCAGATGAAGTTTGACAAAGCCTCATTGTATGCCAAGGATCTAAGGATAAAAGCCTTCGAAGAACTAGTTTTGTAGGTGGGATATGATCCTACTAATATCAAAGCAGCAGAATTGTTGGTGAAAAATAAAAATGTAGATATAGCAACTTTGGGGAAACAACTCAAACTTCCTCAAAGTGAACATCCTGAAACAGAGGAAACCATACAGGAACAAAGTGAAAAAGATGACATGAGGAATTTAATTCTTTAGTTGACAACCCAGATTAAAGAGATGGAAATATAGACGGACAAACTTGTCCAAGAAAAGGAAACAGTGAAAGAACCAGTGATTCCTGTTGTGGATCATCTGCATATCCTTTTCTATTTTATTTTGAAAATTAAAAAAAAAACAAAACAAAAAATCAGAAATTCAGAAAAACTATATGCTATAGTATAATGTTTTTTATACTGTAACATAAAAAAGAAATGTGTCTAAAATCTCGATGCAAATTAAGTTTATTGTTAAACTTTATTTGGATGTATATTATAGTTTCATGTTTAAACGTCGAGCAATTCTCCAAGTGGAAGTAGCAAGTATTGAAGATCATAACCGAATGCTAAAGTGCGGAGGCGCAAAGAGCTCGTGAGTTATTGAATCAAGTGCCCCCGCAGTTGACCTGTTTGACCACACGGTAAACAACGATCAACGGTGTAGATTCATTGCGGGGGGACTAGCCAAAGTTTGCTGCCATACTCCAGGAGCCTTCGCAATGACGTCATGAGGAAAAGTGGAAGAGAGCTGTAATCCATGATAAACCTTGTCAACAGATTTTAAATTAATCTTTATCACATTTTCAATTCATTTGTAATTTTTTTCCCCTTTGAGTCGTGTCATCGCCACCTTTTCATTCTCCACTACTTTACGGGTTGCTTCTGTTGTCTGTACAGCCATGGCCAAGCAATTTTCACTACCTGGTTCGACTAGCCACATTTCCCTCATGGACAGTGAGAGAGACATCCAAGATACCGTGTCTTCCATAAACCATCCCCTCTTTTATCATCAAATAACCCTAAATGCTGAGAATTCCCTAGTTTTTTCTGCCATGAAGAAATCCGGTGTCCTGTTTGCATGTATCCCAAAAGCTCATTTATTTTCCGAATTTATTTGTTGGCTAGTTTCTTTGTAATGGATCCCGGTAAGTGCTTTATAATGAATTCGCAGGGGGATAATGTTCTACAGGTGTCGACACAGTTGATTCGCCAAGCGTTTTTCTTCTCCAAAGACAAGTCACCACTTCAATTCTCAGAAGACTCATTGGCAAGTTATTTTGAAAACCTTTTAGGAGAAGAATTTAATCAGTGTATGTTTCATTTGAGACCAAATTCAAAAGAATTTCAATTAGAAGGTGAAGAATTAAATTTGGAGATTTTTGATGCTGAGAATAGACCAGTTCTGAGTTGTATTGCAGAAATTCTGGGCAAAGATAATGACCTTACAGTTGACAAATCAGTATTAGGAATGTACGCAATGATGATGAAACCAGGGACAGTTCTGGATATTCCATCTTTCTGGCAAGAGATTTTTAACTCTCAGTTGATGAGCTTTTCTCTCACAGGTTCCTTTAAATTCCCCTCGTTGATTGTTTATTTATTATTATATCAAAATGTTGAGGAATTTATGAGTTTGGGGTTAAATATAGTGGATGTCAACAAACAGAAGCAGTCAATTATATTTTGGACTGACATAATTAGAAGAGAGGGAAATGAAGCAGGGTTGTTTGATTTTTCCAGTTAGTATATGTCAATTGCTTATAGAGTATTGAATGGGGTTTCTCCCCCTTGTTTTCTACCAAAAGCCATGGAGTTTTTACAGTTGGGACCTAGTTTTAGGTTTGGGGATTGGTTTGTGTTTGAGGAATATTCTGAGATAAGATTGTATGGAACTAATATTGAGCCTTACAGGCTCCCAAATTTTGTGCCAATGAGGCTTTTTTCCCTTGAATTCATCAGACAGAGTCTCAATGTAGATCAGGTGCATTTTGTTCCCATGAAGAAAGGTCTCATGTATAAGTTTCCCATGAGTGTGGGACCCTTTGTAGTAAATACGAGACAAGCATTTGGTGAAGTGTCTAAGTTGTTGGAAGAGACACATCTGTTACTGGGTGAAAAATGGTCATATGATCCTTATGGAGTAATTTCCCAAAGGAGAGCTGAAAATGGATATTCTGCTTTTACTCATGAAAGCAGACCTGAGCAGGAAAAGTTGGCAAACCCAGGAGAAGTAAATTCATCAAAAACAAGCATTCAGACACCTATTATAATTGAAAAGATAAATAAAAGAAGTAAGGATTATGTTGTTGAGTTAGATGATGAAGAGCTAAGAGAGGAGAAAATAACTAAGTTGGCTGAAGATCATTCTTCAAATTCACCAGGTTTTACCTTCCATTTAAATGAAGAGAAAAATGCTCCCTCTTCTCTTGGAGGTCATGAGCATTACCAAGAAAAGGTGCCCTCAGTCAAACAGGTGTTTACACAGATTGAAGAAAAGAATCAAAGAATAAAAGCTAATGTGGAGGCTCAGGAAGAGCATCACATAGCTACTAATCAGACTAGGTTGCTAACTGTGATGGATCTCGAGAAGGATCAGTTCAGAATGGCTTTAACACATCCAACAGGGATGTCTCTTGGATCCTCAAGCGGTTTCAATGTTGTAGATATAACTATGGATGTTAAGAAGATCCCATTGTTGGATAAGATGAATCTACATATGCAGACTGGACAATTAATTGTCAATGATCTAACTAAGACCAATGCCACGGCTGTTAAAGCTGAAAATATGCTAGCAAAAGTTATCAAGCAGTTCAAGTTGGAGAAGGCCAATTCAAGGGCCTTATCAGTTCAAAATGAGGAGTTGAAAAATATTATCATAAAGGTTGGTGTAGATCCTAGTGACAAAGGTGCAGTACAGAAGTTCATGGAGAATGCTGAAATAGAGATATCCACCCTGAGGAAAAAGCTGAAGTTACCTGCTACAAAGCATTCAATGGTTGCAGAAGTGGCAGAGGTGGAGAAGGAGAAAGAGGAACTCCGTCAGCAATTATTGCATAAAGATGAAGAATTGTCTAAAACAAAGCAGACTACCATCTCTTTACAAAAACACATTGAAATTCATACTTGTACCTTTGTTTTTCCTACAGGTGATACAGATCCCCAAGCACAGATTGCTCAAATCAACACAGAAATGAAGATGGCAGAAAGAGATCGCAAGCAAGCTCAAGTAGAATTAGAAACAACCACAAAGATCATATGGTCACTAGAAAATGAGGCTGATCAGAATAAACTGAATTTACAAAAGGCTGAAGCTGAGATTAAAGATCTCAAAGAGAAATTAAAAGGAAATATCTCACTTATAAAGGCTAAAGATATCATATGGGGTGAAATTATCTCAGAAATGAAGTCCAATTGGAACTTCTTGAATATAGTTGCAAAGGAAAAAAGTGTTATCTTAGAATATGAAGAAGAGATCCTATCTGATAAGTAAACAACAATTAAGAGAGCCAATTGGGCTATAAAGTTCATAAACTTTATTAATTCCAAGAGAGATGAGGAATTAGAAGACATTGGAATAAAGGATAGATATTTTTATGCTGTGGAGGTTAATAAGATGATAATTAGGAATGATCTCCGAAAAGTTATAGAAAAGAGACTACTCGGAATCAAAGAGACAGTGAACAAGTTTGATATATCATTTGATAAATTGATAAGAATAGGTTTACCTTCATTTTGGACAGAGAAAGGAAACATTCTGTCATGGAAATTTTATGAAGATTCATTAATACTGGCAAAAAGCAAGATGGATAACAGGCATGAAAAGACGCAGATTTTAAAAGGAGAAACAATGTTTAATTTCTTGCAAAGGCATTTCAATTTGTTATGGATGGTGAAGACTCTCTTCACAGAAAGAGCTACACACAGTCAGATTGTTGCATTCAGGTTGGAGTATCACAGTTTCAAGAATTCATCAACAACCCAAAGTGAGATATGGAAAAAGTGCAAAACATTCTCAATGGACTCAACAAAAGGAATTCCAGAATTTCAACAAAAAGTAGTCGTTGACTCAGCAACTGTATCAGAAGTGGCTGTTCCTATAGATTAGGAATTTTCAATTTTACGCTATTTTATTTTGTCAAAATCATGTAAATTGTAATAGGACCTTTTTTAGGCATGTACCTCTGTAACCGTAAGTAGTTAAAGTAGTTAGAATTAGTTTCATCGCTGGAAACTGTTTTGTTATTTTGTATTTAAAGAAGATTCCAAGAAAGGAAAAGGTTCCGAGTTTTGAACCTGGAAGCCAAATTTTTGTACTCAAGAATGGAAAATTAATGGATGAGTATGCAAGTTTCTATCATTCTGTTTATGCTGAAAAGTTTTCCAGTTTACACAATGCTTTCTTATCTGTGAATAAAATAGAGTAATGAGTAGCAGGTATCTTTATACATATGTATTTAAGATTTAAACAAACCTTAATGTGTGCTCCTTTGTTTTAACTTTATCTATACTTAATTATTCAGGGTTTTAAAATGATAGATTCTGTTTGAAACAACATATCAGATTGAAATCCTTTTCTCTTTTTCTTCCGTTCATTCAATTCAGCATAAGTGAAATATAGCATTGCAGAACATGCATGGATTTTATATTTAAGGGTTACATAATCAATTTTTAAGGGTTTATAAGACGGAGACAGATATATATTCATTTGTGACATAATCAGATAATGTCTTAAGCACTGATTCCTTATCACAGCTAAGGAATTGTCTCTTAAGGTACAACAATTCCTACAGTCATTCCAGTTATCAATGCAGCAGTGCCTTCAACTTTAGGTGAAAATTTGGCACCCAAAGAACCACTGGCTACTGCAGTGCCAATGAATTCTTCCACAACATCAGCCACTGAATCATGTACAATGGAAGTATAGTCTACTGATGAGGCTAGAAAGATAGTGAAAGCAATGGAAGAAATGTCTTTAAAGTCAAATGAGATTAACAAGTTGACAAAAATAGTTGAAAATCTTGAGAATTCAAATAATTTGGCTCAGATAAATGCAAAGACACATGAACAAAATTCCATCAGATTGAGTGAAGAATTAAATAAATTGCAAAAGGAGTTAACTTTGAAGGATCAGATATCATAAATCAAAAATTACCTTTGGAATAATGTCATTGAAGCCATCCATGATGTATGGCCTTCAATTCAGGTAATTTTTTAGCAAAGAGAGTTATTACTAGCATCCCAAGCAAAAATTCAAAAGACTCAAACTGAGTTGGCTGATAAACTAGAGCAAGCTGTAAGGTTGATCGCCTTCCTTAATAGTAAAAACAGACAGCAGTTGGAAGAACTCAAAATCACAAACAAAACTGCAACTATCCTAGAAATTAGGAAAGTCACAACAAAGAAAAATTTGATGAGACAACTGGAAGAAAAGTGTGAAGGTATGAATATATCCATAACCAGGTTTATGGTTAAGATCACAACTTTGAGATAGAAAGAGCTTCTTGATATTATGGTAATTAATGATAAGTTGATGCCTCAAAATGACTATGACAAGAAGATTAGAGAGTTTGCAAAAGAGAAGGTAAATAAACCAATAGGTCAAGGCATCCCAACAGGATAAGTGTTACTCAAGAGTTTTTGAGACTTATTCTACTTGCAGCATGAGATCAAACACTTGTTTGTCATCAAGCCAAATTTTTCTAGATATACTAAAACTGATGAGAACTTTATGAAATTAAAGAATATACAAATTCCTAAAAATGAGGATTGGCAAGCGCTCACAGATTTACTGTGAAGGATAAAAATAAGCAGATGAAAGGAAGACAAAAACGGTTTTCAGATTTACAGTCGAAATAGATTTTACAGAAATAAACAGTTTTTGACTAAAGGTTAAAGAGTATCAGTTTAGAGAGTATCAGTGAATAAAGAGTATCCGAGAAAGAGTATCAGACAAGGCAGAGTAGATTTCAAAAAATATCTAAGAGCCAGCAAGGAAGACACCTAGGCAGCCAGCTACATCTTATCCTAAAAAATGTTTCTATTTCTTTTGGATAAAATAGGACAGCTTGCTGATTTATCAAGCAGTTATCCCTATTATTGTTGTAAAGATATTTTATTTTCCTAAGATAATTCCTAGAATTTTTCTAGGATATTTTGTAAATCATTATGTATAAATACTTCATATTTACAAGTATTTTGTGTGGAATAAAATGTTGGGATTGTTATAGTCATTTTTTCTTGGACTTCAAAGCTTTTGTGTGTCAAAATTCGAGTAGCAAGGCTGGATAAAAAAAAATTGGCATCATACTTCAGGATTCCTATGATAAGATATTTGGAGCGAAGTATTTCCTCACTTGTCATTGTTTTCTTTCTTTGTTACATGCATCCATTTATGTTTATGCTAAATCTGAATGTATAACTAGGAGCATTACTACAGGATTTGTTAAAAGCACCATGTTTTTAACTAGTTATCATTTATATGTTTTCCTGTGATTTCCAGTGTAGGGAACCCTTAATTGCTCCCTCTCTCGTTTGACCTCTTCCTACTACTTCCTTTTCCGAATCAAAGGATTCTTAAGTGCCCTTTATCCCGATCATACCACCCCATAAAAGCAACTTTCCAAGATCTCCAAGGGTTATCTATCTTGCCCTGAAAACATTTTACCTTTTTTCATTTTATCCCAGTCATGTTTACTTGATTTTGACTCCATAGCCCAATGGAAAAATATATTTCCCACTATCCTTCATTTCAAGTGATTTTTCCCACCAAATCTACCAAAAAAGAACCAAATATGCACATTCATAACTAGCCTAATATTTACAAATTAAAACAAAGTTAAACTTTAAAGAGAGAGCCCTCTCTGAACCCTAGGAAGGCTAGGTCGTAGAGTTTGAAGTTGGTTTGTGGTTACCTCTAGAATTCTTTGACTAAAAACCAAAATCCCACAACATGAGAATTACTAGAGTGATAACATTACTGGCGACCATACTAGGGAACTAACCAATACTCAGTCATAAAACTAGTCTTAAAGGAAATATTTTATTCATCCTTTTACTTTAAGATTTCTTTTATAAGTTGTGTGTATTGAAAACAGTAATTCTGGCTTCTAGGAAAGTTTATTATACCAGGTCTAACCCAGATCCTAAACCTGTTGTTATAGTAGACAACCCAGACCGATTTGGTAAAAAGAAAAAACAGTTAGAAGATTTAGAAGCTGAAGTATCATTAAAAAAAGTCAATTCATTACCACAAGAGTTAGTAAGTATGTAAGATATTGATTTTGATCTGAAATTTGAGAATTCTTTATTTAGAAGTAAATCTGAAAGTAATCTGAAAATTGTTTTTTTAGACCCTATTTTCATTTCATTCTTGAATGCAAAACAAAAAAATATTGCAGTAAATTATAAATCAAAGAAAGTTGAATATCAGACTAAAATTGAAGAACAAGATGTTACTATTCTCAAATATATTGATGAATCTATTGAATTAGCTCAATTTTTTACCTATGCAAACAAACCTCTAGTTTCTCAGTTACATACCACGATAATACCAGCTAGAGATTCATCTCTGTATGTTGCTACATCATATATAAATTTTGTTAGCCCCCTATAAATTTTTTGACAAGCAAACAGGGGGCTAAAATGTTTTTGAGCCTTCAAGGAATGCATTTCCCTCTGAAAACACATCATCCTTGAAGCCTCCTTATGCCCTTGTCCTTTGATAAAATCGCCACTGTTGTTTCCAGTTACAAAGCCTCCCTGTTTGTGAAGAAATGCTCAAAGGCCTCCTTTCCCCTCCTTTCCCCTCTTATTTTATTCCCTCTAAGCCTTTGCTTCATCCCCTTTTACTCCTCTCTATTTCCCTCATTAACCCTCTAAACCATCTCAAGTTCCCCTTTAAACCCTTTCCCTCTCTATCGTTACCCTTATTTGGCCTCAAATTGCATTAAAACGGGCCAAAAACCCACTTTCTACCTTATAATAAGCCTAAGCCCCTTTCGGCTAAGCCCCGCAAACCACTTCCCCACATGCCTAGGCGCTGGAACCAGGAACTAAGGTCTTAAGCGCTTATCCCAATCACAACCGTCGAGCGGGCGCAGCTCTTTGTTACACGCAAAAATCCCGATGCGATTGAGTTTGGTCTGTAGCGTCGCGGATACAATCTGCGTCGTTGATCTGAATATATCAGACGGCCCGACGCTCAATCGCATCGCTCGCTCTAATCGCAATCACGATTGTTAATCGCTGCCACTTTCTTCCCTTCGTGATTGCGATCTTCCGATTACAATCTCCGCCGTCCATTCCATTAGATTCGACGGCCCAGCACTAATCGCTGCGCGCTCGTTTCCATTCCCCTTTTGTCCCTCCGATTACGTTTGAACCGTCGATCTCCCACCAGATCCGACGGCTGGCGCTTAATCGCTCCAACGCAATCGCAATATCGCATCGCACCCCCCCTCTGCGCCTTGCGATTGTGATCCTCCGATCCGATCCTGACCGTTCATTCCTTTTGATCCAACGGTCCAGATTTCTCCCGCTCCGCTCCTTTGACCCTTCTCTCCCCCCCCTCGCCGATTTAATCTCCACCGTCAATCCCTTTCGTGATCCAATGGTTGGTGCTCAATCGCTCCATTGCAATCGTAAAGGTTTAAAAGTGTCACCCTCTGTGCCCCTGATTTTGATCCGCCGATTCGATCTTGGCCGTCCATTTCTTCAGATCCGACGGATGGGATCTGATCGCGCCCCCCCCCCCCACATCAGTTTTCTTCATTGGAGCACCTTTTGACTTCAACTTTCAATCTCCGCCGTCGATCTCCTCCTGAGATCCGACGGTCCAAAACTAATCGCCCTCCACTCTAGCTGGGTCCCACCAATAAAGGTCTGGCTCCGTTCACTTGACCCATCTCCTTTGTATTCGCCCGGAACCAAAGAACCTTGGGCATCACGTTATTTCTCCGTCCATTTGACTTTAGCACCTCCGTTTGCGAATCCTGACTGTTGATCACCCCTCCAGCATATGATCAGACGGTCTCCGCCCAGTCTCACCCCAAACCTTCATCAAGTTCCATTTCTCGCCGTTCTTCCACTATTTCCTTAGTCGTGTCGCTGTTCCTCCGGGCCTCCGCATCATTTCTCCACCACTGCCCGAGTTTGTGACAGGCTTATTTTATTATGTAGAGATCACAGAGAGGCCATTACAACAGCAACAAAGTATATCAGTAGAAGATATTCAAGGGGTTAATGCCTATTATCGAATGTTTAAATGCTTAACCCCGTGTTCAAAGGGAAAGGACGCAGTGTGAAGACTAAGTACGTAGAACAACCATATCTGTGTTTAATGTCAGCAGAGCACCGGTTCTCCAAAATGACACCTTCCTACAGCAGTTTCCATGCCTCCTCGAGCCTGAAAACAGTTAATTACTCTGACAAAAACTTCTTAAAGATTGTTAGGACCGAAATTATGGAAGCATGGAGACCTAAAGACCTTATCAGTCACCTTACTTGCTTCATAGGACAGAACAGAGGGCCTTACAACCAGAAGGACTTCACGAAACATCCAAGGTCAAATCTGACCCGACAGAGATCTCTAAACTAGTCTACAGGGTACAGTGCAGAGCTATTAAGCAGAGTGGGCTCGGAATCTTCCACCACTTTGTCTTAATCGATCCATTTAATTTGTATCTACTCCTGCTATTATTCATTCTCCTATAAGAATTCTCGAGAACATATTGTAAGGGTTGTTGTTCGGTTGTTGCTGATTGCTGTTAGAGGGATTCATTTGGACTGTTAGAACAATCTTGGGAGGGATTAGTAGAGTAGTAGTTATGTAGTAGGCTGGGAGGAGAAATTTGGATTGTATTCAGCCATTGAGCTTAGTGTATGTGACTAGTTTTGCATCAATTAATCAAGCACATTTCTTTGGATCCTGGTCTATTACTACGGTAATGTTTTTCCTATCTTATTGTTTTATTACATTTTCATGCTGTTGATTGGTCTTCTGGGCTCGCATCATAAATATGGCATAGGATTTACCCTTGTTAGGTACCCTATGTCTCTGTTATCCTTGCCTTCAATGTTTTCTGCTGTATGTGTTATCTAAGAGTAAATTAAGCTAATTTAACCAGTGTAGCAGTTCCATATGCTGCTAGCTGATGTATGAATTAGGAGATTGGATGCTTGTATATTATTGCTGGTGTCAAAGCATTGATGGTTCAAAGTCATTCTCTGATCTATAAACCCTGGCTCTGTTAAAATTATCTTTGTTTTCCCTTGGAGTATGCTAAAGCTGACCTGGAGTTAAATGACCTCTGGTCCGATCTATAAGCTACCCCTTTGTCCCTCCTTTGAGAGTTGCCTATGAGTATGTCCAATCAGGACTGGAGTTAAATGACCTCTGACCTGATCTATAGACAGAAAATTGGGTTGCTTTCCTTCTCTCACTTTCTTTCCTTAATGTTCCATTCCACCATCTATCTAAAAATATCCTTTAGTTTATATGACTTGCCCTCTGAAAGCCTTGGCTAGTTGTGTGCAAGTAATTCCCTTTCATGACTCTGTAGCCCAATGGATGGCACAGTTTTGACTCATTCTCTTTGGACGAAACATCTTGCTGCTTTTTTCCTTTCTTTCCACTACTTTCTCAGCCTATGATCTCATGACCAACCCAACAACCAACCAAAAAAATCATTTTAAAACCCCATTTGTGCTTCATAACTAGCCTAATACCTCATCTTGAGCTTTCAAAGAGATATCATTCTTTGTTTTATTGGAGAGATCCCTCTTCGGGTCCAGGAGGGCTAGATCCTAGGGCCCCAAAGTGGTTTGATGTTGTCTTATCTTTTGGTATTGCAAAATCTACCAAAACATAGGAACCCCAACATAATGGCGACTCCGCTGGGGAAATAGAAAAAAAGCTTGATTTGGTAAATCACTGTGGTGGATAGTAAAATTGTAAATCATCCACCTGGCGAATCCACAATTCCTGAATGATTAAAGGACTCCATTGGTGATCAATAGGCTGCTGATTATATGTGTGTTCACAAGAATCCACTGGGAGACCATGTCATAGTACAACATCATCCATGCCAAAGACCAAGTCACTTCACTAATGGAAGACCCTGAACGGTTTGCAAAAATGTATCCAGATTTCATAGCAGAGTGTCGTGATACAATTTCTAGTGACTTGGTAGATTTGAAGGTGGAGGACCTTCCCAGGGTTATTCCTCTCAGTTCAAAATTCATACCCGTGCTCAAGAAAATTTTCTTAGAAGTGGTGGTTGAAAGGTATGAAGCTGAGATTGAACTTTTGAACTCACAAGAAAAATCATATCAATTCAGAGACCTGAGAGCCTTTTTGGAAAGTCTTCCTCCTCCTAAAAAAGAAGAAATTCCACTGCTTTTTGATGTGCAAGAAGAAGATGAATGAGCTTTCAAGAGCCACCTTGAGGATGTAGTGGAAGAAGAAATAGTCAAATCTGCCCAGGATATAGACAGCCTACTAGTCATGGCAAGCATGAAAGAAGAAAATGTACATCATCTATTCATTGATCCTGTGGCAGAATACATGGAGGCCCTGATCAGTCTAAATTCTACAGCATTGATCTTTAGCACGGACCAGATTCATTAGGAGTGGTCAGTACTGATGGTGACCTCAGTTTTGAAGAACTACATGTAGAGCACCCTGTGGTTATCTCTGGCAGGCAGTCAATGCTCATATCATTTTTTGCTACTGCTTGACTGGTTGCGTTGGCATTATTGTATCACCTAGAACATCAGATATTTCCAAGTAGAGTAGGGTAGGTAGGAAATATCAATAAAGCTCAGTGTGTGAGTATGTAGTTAGTTTTTTTTAATTTCTGCAAAGTCCAGCAAGCCAGACAGTCTAATCCTGGTTTGACTGTTTTCAATTTCTGTCTTAGAATGTAGAGAAGAAGTCTGCTAGACAGTTTAATCCTAGCAGATATTAGTTTAGGTAGAGAAACTATGAGACCAACAGTCTAATCTGGTCTCATGGAGTAATAAGGGTAGAAGTAGAATAGGTTTATTTTCCTTCTTGTAAAAATTGATGATGTAAAGGTTCTGCAAGCTCAAATGCACCCTAGAAGAAAAAATGCTAGGATTGTAGGATGGGCAGGTAGGTTGTTTGGGAGAAATTTTACTGCTGATATGATGTCTTCATGATTTGTGGCAGCTGATCCAAGAAAGAAAATGGATGGGTCAAGCAGCAGGCATATGGCCTACTCCAAAGATTTATCTTCTGAATTCTTGACTCCTTCAAGAAGAAGCCATCCCCATGTGGAGCCACTGTTAGCCCCCTATAAATTTTTTGACAAGAAAACAGGGGGCTAAAATGTTTTTGAGCCTTCAAGGAATGCATTTCCCTCTGAAAACACATCATCCTTGAAGCCTCCTTATGCCCTTGTCGTTTGATAAAATTTCCACTATTGTTTCTAGTTACAAAGCCTCCCTGTTTGTGAAGAAATGCTCAAAGGCCTCCTTTCCCCTCCTTTCCCCTCTTATTTTATTCCCTCTAAGCCTTCGCTTCATCCCCTTTTACTCTTCTCTATTTCCCTCATTAACCCTCTAAACCATCTCAAGTTCCCCTTTAAACCCTTTCCCTCTCTATCGTTACCCTTCTTTGGCCTCAAATTGCATTAAAATGAGCCAAAAACCCACTTTCTACCTTATAATAGGCCTAATCCCCTTTCGGCTAAGCCCCGCAAACCACTTCCCCACATGCCCATCCTCCGGAACCAGGTGATAAGGTCTTAAGTGCTTATCGCAATCGCAACCGTCGAGTAGGCGCAGCTCTTTATTACACGCAAAAATCCCGATGCGATTGAGTTTGGTCTGTAGCGCAGCGGATACAATTTCTGCCATTGATCTGAATAGTTCAGATAGCCTGGCGCTCAATCGCATCCCCCGCTCCAATCGCAATCGCGATTGTTAATCGCTGCCACTTTCTGCCCTTCGCGATTGTGATCTTCCGATTACAATCTCCGTCGTCCATTCCATTAGATCCGATGGCCGAGCACTAATCGTTGCGCGCTCGTTGCCCTTCCCCTTTCGTCCCTCCGATTACGTTTGAACCGTCGATCTCCCGCCAGATCCGATGGCTGGCGCTTAATCCCTCCATCGAAATCGCAATATCGCATCACACCCCCCCCTCTGTGCCTTCTGATTGCGATCCTCCAATATGATCCCGACCGTTCATTCCTTTTGATCCAACGGTCCATATTTCTCCTCCTCCGCTCCTTTGACCCTTCTCTCCCCCCCCGCCGATTTAATCTCCACTGTCGATCCCTTTTGTGATCCAACGGTTGGCACTCAATCGCTCCATCGCAATCGCAAAGGTTTAAAAGTGTCACCCTCCGTGTCCCCAATTGCGATCCGCCGATTCGATCTTGGCCGTCCATTTCTTCAGATCCAATGGCTAGGATCTGATCATGCCCCCCCATCAGTTTTCTTCATCGGAGCCCCTTTTGACTTCAACTTTCAATCTCCGCCGTCGATATCCTCCTGAGATCCGACAGTCCAAAACTAATCGCCCTCCGCTCTAGCCGGGTCCCACCAATAAAGGTTTGGCTCCATTCACTTGACCCATCTCCTTTGTATTCGCCCAAAACCTAAGAACCTTGGGCTTCACGTTATTTCTCCGTCCATTCGACCTTAGCACCTCCATTTGCGAATCCTGACCGTTGATCACCCCTCCAACATATGATCAGACGGTCCGCACCCAGTCTCACCCCAAACCTTCATCAAGTTCCATTTCTCACTGTTCTTCCACTGTTTCCTTGGTCGCGTCGCTGTTCCTCTGAGCCTACGTATCATTTCTCCACCACTGCCCGGGTTTGTGACAGGATTATTTTATTATGTAGAGATCACAGAGAGGCCATTATAGTAGCAGAAAAGTATATCAGCAGAAGAGATTCAAGGGGTTAATGCCTATTATCGAATGTTTAAACGCTTAACCCTGTGTTCAAAGGGAAAGGATGCAGTGTGAAGACTAAGTACGTAGAACAGCCATATCTATGTTTAATGTCAGCAGAGCACCAGTTCTCCAAAAGGACACCTTCCTACAGCAGTTTCCATGCCTCCTTGAGCCCGAAAACAGTTAATTACTCTGACAGAAACTTCTTAAAGACTGTTAGGACCATAGTTATGGAAGCATGGAGGCTTGAAGACCTTATCAGTCACCTTACTTTCTTCATAGGACAGAACAGAGGGCCTTACAGCCAGAAGGACTTCACGAAACATCCGAGGTCAAATCTGACCCGACAGAGATCTCTGAACCAGTCTACAGGGTACAGTGCAAAGCTATTAAGTAGAGTGGGCTCGGACTCTTCCACCACTCTGTCTTAATGGATCCATTTAATTTTTATCTACTCCTTCTATTATTCATTCTCCTATAAGAATTCCCGAGAACATATTGTAAGGTTTGTTGTTCGGTTGTTGCCGATTGCTGTTAGAGGGATTCATTTGGACTGTTAGAACAGTCTTGGGAGGGATTAGCAGAGTGGTAGTTATGTAGTAGGCTAGGAGGAGAATTTTGGATTGTATTCAGCCATTGAGCTTAGTGTATGTGACTGGTTTTGCATCAATTAATCAAGCACATTTCTTTGGATCCTGGTCTATTACTACAGGTGATGTTTTTCCTATCTTATTGTTTTATTACATTTTCATGCTGTTCATTGGTCTTCTGGGCTCGCATCAGAAATATGGCATAGGATTTACCCTTGTTAGGTACCCTATGTCTATGCTCTCTTATGTGTTATCTAAGAGTAAATTTAGCTAATTTAACCAGTGTAGCGGTTCTATATGCTGCTAGCTGATGTATGAATTAGGGGATTGGTTGCTTGGATATTCTTGCTGGTGTCAAAGCATTGAAGGTTAAAAGTCCTTCTCTGATATATAGACCCTAGATCTGTTAAAATTATCTCTGTTTTCCCTTGGAGTATGCTAAAGCTGACCTGGAGTTAAATGACCTCTGTTCTAATCTATAAGCTTCCCCTTTGTCCCTCCTTTGAGAGTTGCCTATGAGTATGTCCAAGCAGGTCTGGAGTTAAATGACCTTTGACCTGATCTATAGACAGAAAATTGGGTTGCTTTCCTTCTGTCACTTTCTTTCCTTAATGTTCCATTCCACCATCTATCTAAAAATATCCTTTAGTGTAGATGACTCGCCCTCTGAAAGCCTTGGCTAGTTGTGTGCAAGTAATTCCCTTTCATGACTCCGTAGCCCAATGGATGGCACAGTTTTGACTCATTCTCTTTTGCCGAAACATCTTGCTGCTTTGTTGCTTTCTTTCCACTACTTTCTCAGCCTATGATCTCATGACCAACACAGCAACAAACTAACCAAATCATTTTAAGACCCCCTTTGTGCTTCATAACTAGCCTAATACCTCATCTTGAGCTTTCAAAGAGATATCATTCTTTGTTTTATTGGAGAGATCCCTCTCCGGGTCCAGGAGGGCTAGATCCTAGAGCCCCAAAGTGGTTTGATGTTGTCTTATATTTTGGTATTGCCAAATCTTCCAAAACATAGGAACCCCAACATAATGGCGACTCCGCTGGGGAAATAGACCAAAAGATTGATTTGGTAAATCACTGTGGTGGACAGTAAAATTGTAAATCATCCACCTGGCGACTCCACAAATACTGAATGATTAAAGGACTCCACTGGTGATCAGTAGGCCACTGATTATCTGTGTGTTCACAAGACTCCACTGGGAGACCATGTCGCAGTACAACATCATCCATGCCAAAGACCAAGTCACTTCACTAATGGAAGACCCTGAACGGTTTGTAAAAATGTATCCAGATTTCATAGCAGAGTGTCGTGATACAATTTCTAGTGACTTGGCAGATTTGAAGGTGGAGGACCTTCCTGGGGTTATTCCTCTCAGTTCAAAATTCATACCTGTGTTCAGGAAATTTTTCTTAGAAGTGGTGGTTGAAAGGTATGAAGCTGAGATTGAACTTTTGAACTCACAAGAAAAATCATATCATTTCAGAGACCTGAGAGCCTTTTTGTAAAGTCTTCCTCCTCCTAAAAAAGAATAAATTCCACTGATTTTTGATGTGCAAGAAGAAGATGAATGGGCTTTAAAGAGCCACCTTGAGGATGCAGTGGAAGAAGCAATAGTCAAAGCTGCCCAGGATACAGACAGCCTGCCAGTCATGGCAGGCCTGAAAGAAGAAAATGTACATCATCTATTCATTGATCCTGTGGCAGAATACATGGAGGCACTGATCAGTCTAAATTCTCCAACATTGATCTTTAGCATGGGCCAGATTCATCAGGAGTGGTCACTACTGATGGTGACCTCAGTTTTGAAGAACTACATGTAGAGCACCCTGTGGTTATCTATGGCAGGCATTCAATGCTCATATCCTTTTTTTCTACTGCTTGACTGGCTACATTGGCATTATTGTATCACCTAGAACATCAGAGATTTCCAAGTAGAGTAGGGTAGGTAGGAAAGATCAATAAAACTCAGTGTGTGAGTACGTAGTTAGTTGTTTTTAATTTCTGCAAAGTCCAGCAAGCCAGACAGTCTAATCCTGGTTTGAATGTTTTCAATTTCTGTCTTAGAATGTAGAGAAGAATTCTGCTAGACAGTTTAATCCTAGCAGATATTAGTTTAGGTAGAGAAACTATGAGACCAACAGTCTAATCTGGTCTCATGGAGTAATAAGGGTAGAAGTAGAATAGGTTTATTTTCCTGCTTGTAAAAATTGATGATGTAAAGGGTCTGCAAGCTCAAATGCACCCTAGAAGAAAAAATGTTAGGATTGTAGGATGGGCAGGTAGGTTGTTTTGGAGAAATTTTACTGCTGATATGATGTCTTCAGATTTGTGGCAGCTGATCCAAGAAAGAAAATGGATGGGTCAAGTAGCAGGCATCTGGCCTACTCCAAAGATTTATCTTCTGAATTCTTGACTCCTTCAAGAAGAAGCCATCCCCATGTGGAGCCACTGTTAGCCCCCTATAAATTTTTTGACAAGAAAACAGGGGGCTAAAATGTTTTTAAGCCTTCAAGGAATGCATTTCCCTCTGAAAACACATCATCCTTGAAGCCTCCTTATGCCCTTGTCCTTTGATAAAATCCCCACTGTTGTTTCCAGTTACAAAGCCTCCCTGTTTGTGAAGAAATGCTCAAAGGCCTCCTTTCCCCTCCTTTCCACTCTTATTTTATTCCCTCTAAGCCTTTGCTTCATCCCCTTTTACTCCTCTCTATTTCCCTCATTAACCCTCTAAACCATCTCAAGTTTCGCTTTAAACCCTTTCCCTCTCTATCGTTACCCTTCTTTGGCCTCAAATTGCATTAAAATGGGCCAAAAACCCACATTCTAGCTTATAATAGGCCTAAGCCCCTTTCGGCTAAGCCCCGCAAACCACTTCCCCACATGCCTAGGCGCCGGAACCAGGCGCTAAGGTCTTAAGCGCTTATCGCAATCACAACCATCGGGCGGGCGCAGCTCTTTGTTACACGCAAAAATCCCGATGCGATTGAGTTTGGTCTGTAGCGCCGCGGATACAATCTCCGCTGTTGATCTGAATAGATTGGACGGCCCGACGCTCAATCGCATCCCCCGCTCCGATTGCAATCATATTGTTAATCGCTGCCACTTTCTGCCCTTCAAGATTGTGATATCTCGTTTACAATCTCCGCCGTGCATTCCATTAGATCCGACGGCCCAGCACTAATCGTTGTGTGCTCGTCGCCCTTCCCCTTTCGTCCCTCCGATTATGTTTGAACTGTCGATCTCCTGCTAGATCCGACGACTAGCGCTTAATCGCTCCATCGCAATCACAATATCGCATCGCACCCCCCTCTACACCTTGTGATTGCGATCCTCCGATCCGATCCCGACCATTCATTCCCTTTGATCTAATGGTCTAGATTTCTCTTTTGACCCTTCTCTCCCCCCCGGCCGATTTAATCTCCACCGTCGATCCCTTTCGTGATCCAACGGTTGGCGCTTAGTCGCTCCATCACAATCGCAAAGGTTTAAAAGTGTCACCCTCCGTGCCCCCGATTGTGATCCGCCGATTTGATCTTGGCCGTCCATTTCTTTAGATCCGACGGCTGGGATCTGATCGCGCCCCCCCCATCAATTTTCTTCATCGGAGCCCCTTTTGAATTCAACTTTCAATCTCTGCCATCGATCTCCTCCTGAGATCTGACGCTCCAAAACTAATCGCCCTCTGCTCTAGCTGGGTCCCGCCAATAAAGGTCTGGCTCCGTTCACTTGACCCATCTCCTTTTTATTCACCTGAAACCTAAGAGCCTTGGGCTTCACGTTATTTCTCCATCCATTCGACTTTAGCACCTTTGTTTGTGAATCGTGACCGTTGATCACCCCTCTAGCATATGATCAGACGGTCCGCGCCTAGTCTCACCCCAAACCTTCATCAAGTTCCATTTCTAGCCGTTCTTCCAATGTTTCCTCAGTCGCGCTGCTGTTCCTCTGGGCCTCTACATCATTTCTCCACCACTGCCCGGGTTTGTGATAGACTTATTTTATTATGTAGAGATCACAGAGAGGCCATTACAGCAGCAGCAAAGTATATCAGCAGAAGAGATTCAAGTGGTTAATGCCTATTATCGAATGTATTAAACGCTTAACCCCATGTTCAAAGGGAAAGGATGCACAGTGAATATTAAGTACGTAGAACATCCATATCTATGTTTAATATTAGTAGAGCACTGGTTCTCCAAAAGGACACCTTCCTACAGCAGTTTCCATGCCTCCTCGAGCCTGAAAACAGTTAATTACTCTGACAAAAACTTCTTAAAGACTGTCAAGATCGTAGTTATGGAAGCATGGAGACCTGAAGACCTTATTAGTCACCTTACTTGCTTCATAGGACACAACACAGGGCCTTACAGCCAGAAGGACTTCACAAAACATCTGAGGTCAAATCTGACCCGACAGAGATTTCTGAACCAGTCTACAGGGTATAGTGCAGAGCTATTAAGCAAAGTGGGCTCGGAATATTCCACCACTCTATCTTAATGGATCCATTTAATTTGTATCTACTCCTGCTATTATTCATTCTCCTATAAGAATTCCCGAGAACATATTGTAAGGGTTGTTTTTCGGTTGTTGCCGATTACTTTTAGAGGGATTCATTTGGACTGTTAGAACAGTCTTGGGAGGGATTAGTAGAGTAGTAGTTATGTAGTAGCCTGGGAGAAGAATTTTGGATTGTATTCAGCCATTGAGCTCAGTGTATGTGACTGTTTTTGCATCAATTAATCAAGCACATTTCTTTGGATCCTGGTCTATTACTACGAGTGATTTTTTTCCTATCTTATTGTTTTATTACATTTTCATGCTATTCATTGGTCTTCTGGGCTCGCATCAGAAATATGGCATAGGATTTACCCTTGTTAGGTACCCTATGTCTCTGCTCTCCTTGCCTTCAATGTTTTCTGTTGTATGTGTTATCTAAGAGTAAATTCGGCTAATTTAACCAATCTAGCGGTTCCATATGCTGCTAGCTGATGTATGAATTAGGGGGTTGGCTGCTTGGATATTCTTGTTGGTGTCAAAGCATTGAAGGTTCAAAGTCCTTCTCTGATCTATAGACCCTGGATCTGTTAAATTTATCTCTGTTTTCCCTTGGAGTATGCTAAGCTGACCTGGAGTTAAATGACCTCTGGTCCGATCTATAAGCTGCCCCTTTGTCCCTCCTTTGAGAGTTGCCTATGAGTATGTCCAAGCAGGTCTGGAGTTAAATGAGCTCTGACCTGATCTATAGACAGAAAATTGGGTTGCTTTCCTTCTCTCACTTTATTTCCTTAATGTTCCATTCCACCATCTATCTAAAAAGATCCTTTAGTGTAGATGACTTCCCCTCTGAAAGCCTTGGCTAGTTGTGTGCAAGTAATTCCCTTTCATGACTCTGTAGCCCAATGGATGGCACAATTTTGACTCATTCTCTTTTGCCAAAACATCTTGCTGCTTTGTTCATTTCTTTCCACTACTTTCTCAGCCTATGATCTCATGACCAACCCAGCAACCAACCAACCAAATCATTTTAAAACCCCCTTTGTGCTTCATAACTAGCCTAATACCTCATCTTGAGCTTTCAAAGAGATATCATTCTTTGTTTTATTGGAGAGATCCATCTCTGGGTCCAGGAGGGCTAGATCCTAGGGCCCCAAAGTGGTTTGATGTTGTCTTATATTTTGGTATTTCCAAATCTGCCAAAACATAGGAACCCCAACAAATTCCACTACCAACTCATCTACAAATCCATTTATCCCTAAATTACCTTTACAACCTAGAGTACTATTTCCGCCACTCTCTTCATCCAATATATCCATTAGCCCACCTTTTCATTTCCTAAACACATCATCCTCATTCCCTGGTAGTTCCATATACATTCCAGTTTCGTTTCCTAGCACTTCAACTACATCTTTTAGTTCATCAGTTATCATTTCCAGCACAGCCCTAAGCACTTCTACTTTGCCTCCTAGCCAAGCTAAACTTCAAGCTATGGCTACCAGATATGCTCCCCTAGTCTTACCACAACAGCTTCATGATATGCCTCAAGGCTATCAGAGTAAGATACCACAGTTTGATGCCACAACTCATTACACAGCTCAGCAACACATAACTAAAATGACATATTTCTTTGAACTCCATGAGATTGATGATTCAGATGCTCAAATGAGGTTATTTGCACAAACATTGATAGGATAAGTTAAGAAGTGGTTTAAAGGTCTTTCTGTTGGTAGTGTAACTGATTTAGTTGTGTTTCATAGACTATTTTTAAATTAATGGGAAAAGAAAAATAATCCACTCCAGATATTGTCTGAATTTGATGCCATGAGAAGAGCTCCAAATGAGTCAGTCCAAGACTACTGCACTAGATATAATAGTGCTTACAATTCTATCCCTGCAAATATAAAACCCACACCTGATAATGTCCTACTCAAATTCCCTGATGGATTTGACATGGATATGGCTTATCAATTGAGGGAAAGAAATGCAGATACCTTAGAAAGAATGCAAACAGATGATGTTAGTGTATAAGTAAATATTTTGGCCAGAAAATATAGGCTAAGAAATGAGAGAAGGGTGACCATTAAAGAAGAAACTTCCAATTCAGACTAAAAAATAGACATGTTAGCTAAAACTTTTGACAGGATGATGGATAGATTAGATAACATAGAGAGAAGACCTTCATGGGATAACCAACAGCAAATCAGAAATCCCAATTTTAGAAAAACACAAGTCCAGGAAAAGAAAAAGAAACAACCCCAAACCAAACAATAAGGGCCCCCTTCCAAGAGAACTATGAAAAAAATTCTCAGAATAATGATGATGATGAGGATGCTATAAATCTAATGGGAATAGATGATAATAATACCATTTTTCTCACTCAGGAAGATCAGGAATTATTTGAACTCTAACAACTCAAATTAGATTCAAGTGAATCCTTTGATTATAAACAAGGTTATGATTATGCAATAAATGAAATACACAATCAATATAACCTTAGAAATAAGAAAAACAATGAGTCTTATACCAAGAAAACTACCCAAACTCAGAATAAGAAAACAGTGGAAGCTCCCAAAACAAAGGTTCTGCAAATTCTCCCAAAGGAAAACAAGCAAAACTGTAGTTCTTCCCAAAACATTTCTAGTCCTAAAATGCACAAATCCCTAAGATTTTTGATATTACTGAAGAATTTTCTCAAGCTACTAAAGATTCACAAACATCCATTGCTGCAAAAGCTTCTAATTTTGTTAAAACAACAAATTTGGCTCCTAAAATACCCTCTGATGATCCTAAATCAGTGGATCCAAAAACTGCTACTTCAAAAACACCTGCTGATAATTCTAAGTTTTAAAGAACATCTAATACTTCACAAACAATCCCTAAAATGAAAGTTAGGAGTATTAAAGTACAAGAAACTCAAACAGAGAATGTCAAAATAATTGAAAATGAAAACATAGCTGTAGAAATACAAGACAAACCAACACAAACTATAGTTACCAAAGAAGAATTCATTCAAATAAGTAAATCACGGCCTACTTTCAACATATGATCTGAAATTTCAAAACTAAAAATACCAATTCCTCCAACAGAATTGGTAAAACATGAATTTTATAAATCAACTATAGCTGAAACATTAAACATAAATAATGGAGAAGATTCCATAAATCTGAATAATGATCAACCCGAATCGATTTTTGGCCCATATGTGAATGGAAAACATGCAGATGGAGTAATTCCACCATTTTATATCACTCTTACCATTCATGATCAAATTTTACACAACTCAATGCTAGAATTCATGAGCTTCCTATAATTTAATACCCAAAGCCATAATGGAAACTCGGAATCTAGAAATTACAAGACCCTACAAAGATTTGTTTTCATTTGATTCAAGTAAATTTAAGTGCCTTGGTTTAATCAAAGATTTTTGTGTAACACCAGTTCAATATCCTGGTAAGAGTATATTAATGGACATTGTAGTAGCTGATATCCCACCTAAATATGGAATGTTACTTTCTCACTCATGGGGAGCTAAGTTACAGGGATATCTACAATTGGACATGACTTATGATACTATATCAGTTTTTGGTCAACCTAAGAAGTTATATAGGGAAGCATTGATGAAGTACATGGTCAGTAGTGCAAAAAGATCTATAAATTACCTGATTTACTCTACACCAACTGAATTTGATTCTTTTATCTTATGTAACTATGAAACTAATGAAATACAAACTAAACTAATAGAGAAAAAGAAAGCACCAAACAATGATAATATCTTTCATGAATCTTTATGGAATTTAGACTTTGATGGTTTAGTAAATAAGTTAGGAGCAGGAGCAGGAGTTTTGATGACCAACATGGAGACTAATCACTCAGAAGGCCATGCTTTTAGGCTAAATTTTAAATTTACCAATAATATGGCTAAGTATGAAGCCCTCATTCTAGGACTCCAAATTATTAGGAACTCAGGAGGCAAAAGAATATTAATCATGGGAGATTTAGAGTTGATCATAAAACAAGTAAATGGTGAATATTATGTTTACAATCCTAGACTAAGTAGATACAGAGACACTGTGATAGATTTAACTGATGATTTATTGGAATGTAAATTTGCTGCTATACCTAGAAAACAAAATATACAGGCTCATTGTCTAGCAACCTTTTCTAGTACATGAAATTTACCATTCCAACCTAATCACAGATATACTGCTGAAGTCAAACATAGGCCAATAATTTCAGACAACCTTAATTATTGGAAAAATTTTTCTCAGGATGAATAGATTTACAAGTTTATGAACAATGAAGGTGAGTTTTAGAACTGTAAGATAGACACATATTGTATTATAGATCAAGACTTGGATTGTGAAATAGATTTAAACAACTTAGATGTAAATAGAATAAAGTTTGCTAAACCAGCTAGGTTTAGTCAATCAGATGTAGATAGCTTAGAGAAAGTAGAGATTGAAGAAATAATTGATGATGAATCAAATATATTGAATCTTAAAGATAATTTCTTACCCAAAGGTTTAACTCCCTTAGAAGATCTTTTTGACTCAAATGATGTAGCTATAAAACCTAAAATGGAGCTAGTTAGATATGATATAGAAGAATGCAACATTTTTATAGAGTTAAAACCCAAAATAATCAAACTTTCCAAAACATTACCTCAATAAGAGAAGGAAAAATACATTAGTCTTTTAAAGGAATATCAAGACGTTTTTTCCTGGAGTTATGAGGATCTCAAATCTTATGATACCAACACAATTCAACATAAAATTTCAATAAAAGAAGATCAAAAGCCCTTCAAACTAAATTTGAGAAGAATTAACCCTGTTTTATTTCCTTTGATAGAAAAAGAAGCCTAAAAGAATGTATGATGCACAGATAATTGCACCAATAAGATATTCTGATTGGGTTTCAAACCTAGTTCCAACAAGAAAGAAAATAAGATAAATTAGATTATGTGTTGACTTTAGGAATCTAAACAAAGTTTCCTTGATAGATAATTACCCTTTACCTAAAATGGATCATATATTAGAAAGGGTAGTTGGCTCTTCTAGGATGTCACTTTTAGATGGTTTTTCAGGATACAACCAGATTTTAGTCCAAAAAGAAGATCAATCCAAAACAACATTTACTACTCCTTGGGGCACTTTTATGTATGTAAAAATGCCTTTTGGACTAATGAATGCAAGGGAAACCTTTCAAAGAGATATGGACATAGCTTTTGCAAAGGAAATACATGATTTCTTAGTGATTTACTTAGATGACATTACTATGTTTTCTAAAACTGACAATAAACACTTGGATCATCTGAGACAGGTTTTTATTAAATGTAGGAAATTTGGCATCTCTTTAAACCCTAAGAAAAGTTTATTTGGATTAGAAGAAGGAAAGTTACTTGGACACATAATTTATAAACATTGAATCGGAATATATCCTACTAGGATAGAAGCAATTCTTAACATCAGTCCACCAAGAAACATCAAATAATTACATGCATTTTTAGGTAAGATTAATTTTTTAAGAAGATTCATATCTAATTTAGTTGAGATAATTAGAGAACTAAATAACATGCTTAAAAAAGATTCAGTTCTTAAATGAACTATTGATGCTAAAAAATCATTTGAATCCATTAAACAAGCCTTAACCAAAACTCCAGTCCTAATAAGTCCTGATTTTAAGAAAGATTTCATATTTTTTTCATTTGCTTTAGAACATACCATTGCTACAGTTTTACTGCAGAAAAATGACCAAGGATTTGAACAGCCCATAGCTTTTTTAGTAAGGCCCTTAGAGATGCCCCTTTGAAGTACAATATTATGGAGAAATAAGCCTTAGCTTTGGTAAAGGCCATTAAAGACTTCAGAGTTTATATTCTTTACTCTCACATTATTGCTTATGTCCCAAATTCTGTAGTAAAATACATTCTTAATCAGGATGGTCCTGATGGAAGAAGAGGTAAGTGGATTGCCACTATCTTAGAATATGAAATAGAAATAAAACCCACAAAACTCATCAAAGGTCAAGGATTAGCCAGACTTATGGCTGAATCTAACTGTAATGCCCTAGATATAAATTTTATTTCCCAGGTAGATGATTAGGAAGAGATGGTGACTCCAACGATCAATGAAGCCTTCTCAGACTCACCTTGGTATACAAATATCATATTTGTACTCCTAAACTTACAAGCTCCTCCTAGATTGTCAAGAACCAAAGCTAGATTCTTAAAACTAAAGGCAGTAAGATTTTGTATTTTAGACAATGTACTTTTTTGGAGAGATAATAGTGGGATTTTATTAAATTGTTTATTAAAAGAAGAAGCTGACAAAATACTTGAAGAATTTAATGCAAGTGATTATGGAGGAAATTTATATTGGGAAACTACTGCAGACAAGATCCTAAGAGCTGGCTTTTACTGGCCTACTTTGTTTGTTGATGTCAAAAAGTATGTAACTTCATGTCATAAGTGCCAAATTTTTGAAGGCAAGAAGAAATTATTACCCCTCCCATTAAAGCATATTTCAACTGAAATTACATTTCAACAATGGGGTTTAGACTTCATTGGTGAAATTCACTCTCCTTTTTCAGGCCAACATAAGTGGATTTTGACAGCTACTGATTATTTTACCAAGTGAATTGAAGCCATACCCTCCAGATAAGCCACAGATACAGTCATTATTTCCTTCCTAGAAAACAGCATTCTTTCAAGATTTGGATGTCCCCAAAAGATAATTACTGACAATTCAGCAACATTCAAGTCCAATAAAATGATTGAATTTTTCCACAAATACCATATTACCTTAGGTCATTCTACTGCATATTACCCCCAAGGTAATGGCCTAGCTAAATCCTCAAACAAGAGCCTTGTAAACATCATCAAAAAGTTACTTGAAGACAATAAAAAGACTTGGAATAAGAAGTTAGTCAATGCCTTATGGGAAGATAGAATTACTACAAAAAAAATCCACTGGTACTTCCCCTTACTAGCTTTTCTATGGAATGGATGTTGTTTTTCCATCCTCCCTAGGTGTACCAGTGATGAAAATTATCCAAGAGTTACAAGTAGAACAAATGACATTCAAAGAAGGATAAATCAAACTATTCACTTGCAACAAACAAGAGAAGAAGTTTATATCAAGTCTCAAGTCATTCAGGATAAGATCAAGAAATTTTTTGATAAAAAGACTAAAGAGGATGATTTCTACATTGGAGATAAAGTGTTAAAGTGGGATTCCCAAAGAGAAGAAAAAGGAAAACATGGAAATTTTGATTTTCTATGGAAAGGAGCTTATGTGATTTATGGATATAGAGGTAATAATGCTTTATTTTTGAAAGAAATTAATGGAACAAATCTGCAAGAAGGACTAGTAAATGGTAGAATGTTGAAGCACTACTACTCTCCTTAGTTAAAAAACGGTTAGTTTTGTATTCACTTTGATCATTGTACATATACATTGCAGATTTTAGATTGGATTGGATGTTTGCCTAGCAAAGTTGAAGCCCAGAGAGAAGGCCCTAAGCTTTGAGAGGTAAATATCATAAGTATGAATAAATTGCAGATATCAGAAGATATTTACAAGGTCATCACAGTCAAATTCCAAAGGCTACTAGTCTCAAAGTTGATATTTCACCAGGAAATGTCATCCCCATGTGGAGCCACTATTAGGGTCCTATAATAATAGGGTTCATAAATTTTGAATTGACTTTGATAGTCTTGTAAATATGTACATACCTTGCTTTCTGCAAGTTATTTTCCCATATTTTGAAAAAATGAAAAATAATAAAAAAAGCCAAAAAGAGGGTAAAAAGTCCTAAAATAAAAATCAAAGGACTTAGAAAAATATAAACCCCAAAAGAAAAAAAAATAAGACCTGAAAGTGAGCAAGTCCAAATGCCACTACTTTTACTTTACTGCAAGAATAATGACTATGTGCAAAGTGTCAATAAATGCCATAATCCATGATCAGTTAAACAGTTAAATCTTAACTTTTCATGCTTTCAATTTCATGTTTTAGATAGAGAACAAAGATTTTTCAAACAGTTTAAACTTGACAAATCAGTGGATAGATAGAGAATAATGAGGAGCTCAACAATTTAATCTGGCCCCTCGGATGAAATAAGGTAGATTTAGATAGTTTTATGCTTTGAAAGAAAAATGTTTTAAGGTTGCAAGCCTAAATGCACCTACAAAATGAAGAAAAATGTTAGAAATAAAGTTGGGTAGGTAGAAAAAAGTTGGGAAAACATGTAATAAAGCATCATCGAGAAAAAATCACTAATTTCCTCTCCCCTACAAGTATTCAGTATTCTAAACTATCAGTCAAAAAGGCTCAGAGCATTTCTCTGACTTTTGTTGGGACCGGACCCAAGGCTCGATGACTGGTTAGTTAAAAATATTGAGTTCTACATTAAATCCACATTTCTCAACATTTACCCTTCATTCATGCATCAAAACCCCTTTTTCCTAAGTAAAGACATTCTTACTTAGTAAAATTAAAAATCCTACAATAATTAATTTCATTCCCTTCAAAATCATTCATAAAACCCTCAAAATTACATTTATCCTAAGTATTAGTGAAGTAATATAAAAGATGACCAATGTTTTATTTTTTACACTTTACTTAGAGATAACATGTGTTTTACTTCCATCTCAATACCCTTTTCATATTAACTTTTAACTTATTTTTATTAAATCTCTAATAATACCCTCCCGTATGTTATTAATACCCTTATATTAAAATAAACTCCCAAAAACCCACTATTTTAAACTTTAGACAAAGGTTAAATATGCCCATGTGTGTAAAACAAAAACCCTGCCCTACAAACCCCTTGGTCTAAACCTATCTCTATTGAAATAATCCCGCCCCCTATAGTTTTTACAAACTGTCAAAAGGTTGAAAACTATATAATAAAGTAAAACCCGCACCCGCATATTTTTTTATTAAAACATTTCATAAAATTGTTTTAATTTAATGTATATTATATTTTTTCCCCTCCGCCATTATAAAACCTATCCCGCCGCTATATCAGAAATTTTAACCCATCCACACATATAACGTATCCCGACCCCACCTCCCATTTCGATGCATCTCCAAAATCAATCTGGACCGTTCGCTTTCAAAGCCCAGATCCTATGATGGAAATCTAATATCACGCAGATAAGTTGCACGATCACCCAAATGCCAAAGCTGCGCAAAATGGGTTATTTTGCAATGACATCTCTCCTCCACGTGCCCCTTTTCTATTTGATCATGTGGGTTGAGCTCAATACTGCTTACCACCCAATTGTCGCGCGATAACTACTGGTTGCTTCGATCCATTGAACTCCGAAACCGCCATCTCGCCCGATGTGACTGCAATTGAATGCCTTTTCTATTAAATTTGAATATGCATACAATACATTCGGAATACATTCATTCCATGCCTTTCTTGCGCGTTAACACTACAAAGCCTCCCTGACTGTAAAAAAACTATTTTTCACCATTTTTATGCCCGAAAAGCCTGTATAATTCGCCATGCAACCTTTGAAGACTGTTGAGGAGCTGCACATTGCTCCAAATAGTTCACAGAAGTTTCCAACTTGTTAAAAAACCTCAAAAAACATTTTGAAGCCAAATACCTGCACACTACGGGTATTTATCTAAAATTTGAACCTGCAATCGATTTTTGAAAGCCTTAAAAAGAACAAACACTCTCAGAATTCAAGAAATCGATTAAAATAAACTGCCAAAAAGCCCCAAAAATAGGCCAGACCCTGTCAAATTTTTCCCAGAAACCCTGTTTTTACTATTATGTGCTATTTTGAATAAATTTGTGAGTTTTTCAGAGTTTAATGATCTATTTGAAACTCTAAAATAAGCCAAAAAGCCTCTACAGGTACCCTAAGCCTTTGTGATCCTTTTCAAAAGATTTTTTCATCCCTATTTCTCAGTCAAAGACTCAGGAAACCCTTGTTTTCTATTGTAAACCAGTTCTAAAGCCTCTAAACCTTTTTGAAAGGCCTAATTGGATAGAAAACCCAAATAAGAGACTATAATTTGCCTGTTTTCCCCATTAAGCCTCTGTTAAAAGTAAATTGCTTCTGCAAACTGTCTAAACTTGTAGAAGTAGATCAAAATGCCTAAAAAACATAGTGCAAGCAAGCTTGAATCTTTTTAGCCCCCTAATTTTCTCTCTTTTTTCCATTTTTCCCTCCCTAAATCATAACCATTTACCTCTGTTTTAGCTCTTTTATGCACCCTCATCTTGCACAAGTCCAAGCACGGTGAAATATTTCGTATGAAATTTATTTTTCATATTTTCAATTCAACTTAGCATTTATTAATTATTTCTTACATGATTTCTTACTTTTAATCATTCTTTGTAACTTATCGATATCTCCTATGTTTATTTGGTAGTTAGAGTACTTACCGTGACCGTTGATCCTAGTGCAGGATCAGATCTTGCACCGTTTCCAGCACAACAAATCCTTGCAACAGATCTAAACCTCCTTGATCACCACCTCATCTTGAGCTGCTTCAGCCACGACAACAGAGTGATCCAAAGGTAGTCAAGACCAAATCTGTGAAGGGTGAAACCTGGAGATTAGCTACAGCCAGTTCTGCTAACTGTCTGATTTTGAAGACCGAAAAAGCTAAATTTTGGGTTTGGTTATGTAATCAGTTAAAGGATCTATTTGGACTTGGCCAAAGGTCTATATAATGTAGAATGTAAATAGGATTAAGGGGGGAAGATTTTTTTATACTAGAGGAGAATAGAAACACAACCGAGAGACGGCAGTAGGTCGTTGTATTTTGTTATCACCCAAATCTGGGTTGGACGATGCATTGATGTATGTACTTGCCTCAGTGAATTAATAAAAGGAGTTCCGCCTCATGTTTTGAAAATTATGTTTCTGTATTGAGTTGATGAATTGATTAAGGTAATGAGAAGCATTTCTATTTAAAAGGGAAACATGTTGGTTGGCTAGGGCCTAGCCAACCCAGCACGTTTACCCCATTTCTTGTTTTCTTGTAATTTGTGTTTACATTGTCAAGTGTGATTTAATATTAGGCACATGTATTCCTGTCTGAGTGCAAGCGGATCCGTTGTGTGAAGTAGATAACTTTCCTTTACCTGCAATTTATGTTCCTACACTTGATTTCAGATTGGTTTTCCTCCACGTGGTCCAAGTAGGAGAAATGAACCTGCACCAGTGCACGTTGGTGTGATATCTCTTTTTCTGCAATTCTGTTTGGTTGGTTTTTCCCACCTGGTCTAAGCAGTAGGAATGAACCTGCACCAGTGCACATTGGTGTGATGTAGAAAACTTTCTTAGTTTAACTTCCCGTAACCCTCTTTCTTTCATTAAATGCTTATGACAGGATACACACACACACACACACACACACACACACACACACACACACACACATATATATATATATATATATATATTGATTATTTCTTTATTTCTGCATTCTTTTAAAACCAGAAAAATTCACTTTTTATGTGTGCAATTTGATTTAGCAGTATAATAGCACTTGCAATAATTAAACACTCATTCTAAGAATTAAATGCTAAGTGCAGGAAGCTCTGATCCGGTGCAAGAACTCGTTTCTTGCCACGGGACCTGAGTGTTTTGAACCTAGACAAGTTCAAGCCCTTGCATGAAGTAGAAAAGCCTTTAGTAAAGACACTATCTATACCTTCTGCATAAATCTCTATTCCTGCACAGTGCAACCAGACTGCGAAAGTGCAAGACAGATTAGTACAAGAAGGAAATATCTAAAGGAGTAGATTTAAGGGCCCATCTAATGAGACTGCTAAGTGTCTCTGCTAAAGAAAAACATACACTCAGTAATTAAACAATAATTATCTAGAGTGATTTCCTTTTATCTTTAATTCCCTCTTGCAAATGCATTATTTCTTGTTCTAGTCTTAGATTATTTTTGATGATTCAAGTTGCCTTCTTTTCTCTTTTTAATTTGATTCTGCAATATTTCCTTTAAAGAAAGTAGGGATTTATATTAAAGAGGTTCATACCATCTCTGGCATTTCCTGTGCTTCATCTCTAATTTTACGGATCCCCCGGGTTGACAAATTAAGTGTTGAGGAGTTTCCTTAAGTGTAATTCCTGCACCCAACATTTTGGTGCCGTTGTCGGGGAGGCAATTTTATTTGGTAAGAATTTTTCGATTATACAATAGAGGTAATTTTTCCTTTATTTTTGTAGTATTGTCTGGAAAAAGCTTCTTTGAAGGAATTTTACTGGTGTTAATTGATTTATGATAGCATTTTTACTAGAAGTTGTTGTTATTTTTCTTTTCTTG
>CM076571.1:277084140-277300318 GCA_034641835.2 Pinus albicaulis
GGAGACTGAGTAAGGGCCATTCTCTGCCACATAGGACGCCCGACCCTCTCCTGCTTGTGAGGGCACTGAAGCCGGAATAAAACCGCTCTCATGTTTCCCTTCCCTGCGATCTAGGCTAGCCAGCACAGGGATCGACCCAAGAGGCAGGTGGCTGTCTCTGGACGGAGGCGAAGGAGCTAGAGAGGAATCTCTCTGCGAGATAGCAGAGAAAAATGACCGAGACGCCTTACGAGTTTGGAGAAGGCATCGAAGTAGAAGGCCAGTGACAGATGGATCTGCCCTCAGCCACTAGTTCGAAGAAATCATTATGCATGTAGAAATTATATGAAATATGCATGCATATGTCCAAGATTCTCCTGATCACACACTATTTTAACTTCATGCACAATACAGAATCTATTCCACCATTGATCATCACATGCGGAAATTAAATCAATTGCATGCACACATTGAAACCATAAAAATTAACACATATGAACACAGTGTTTTAACGGGAAAGCCTGAAGCTAAAAACCCCAACTATATGTATATAATATATGTCATAGAGATCATGTAACAATCCTCATACAAAGCTTATCACAAGCTCTCAGTACAATCCAATCGCTACACACTAATCGGGCCTAATCTTGCAAATCCATGCATCGATCTTTGCCAGCCTTTAACCTGCCTCTACTGCGCAATCCCTGCTGAAGAATGGCTCTGGATGAACTCCAATTGCTCTAGCCTTGCTCACGCAATCCTTAAAGGTGTCTCCACTAAATTTGTGGTGCAAACAATGCAACACTATAGTGACAACCGATAGTCACACTTGCTCTTTCACCTACCTCTCCACTGGTCTCCACTGAACTGTCCATGCACTGTAGTTAACTGATGTATTCTTCAGTTGATTAATGAGTTAATATTTAGTGAATTAATTATTAATTAATTCACACCACTCTCACTAGTGTATCAATTAGTTAGACTAGATACAACTAGCTCAACTGAGTCTAATTGAGTTAAACTAAATACAACTCCACCAACTACTTCTATAACTCCACTAAACTCTGTTACATGAGTTCTAACTGAATTCCTCCATGCATTAGCTCCAGTAAACCCTCAGGAATAGTGTAATTCCTTTTGTCAGCTGCTTTGCCACATCTGTGCACTGAACTGAAGTGCTCCAAGAGAATAATTTGTTGTTTAGAGTCTGATTATTATTAAGAGCTAATAATAATTGTTATGCATCTATTTTTAGATTGACGATCTATAAATAGACTTCGCCCAATATTCTAAAATAGAATTTCATATATTTTTCACATTTGACCAACCATCTAAAAATAGCCTCCTACTACATATAGAATATGCTCACCATGTTTAAAAATAGACATACACCTAAAAATAGCCTGTGTGGGCCCCACCTAGTTTAGGTGATTATTTTCCAACTAGGATCAAGGATGATGTTTCAGGATGCCTCCTTCACTATTTCTTGTTGCAATCTTCAACAATGCAGAGATGGGATCCTGAGCAAAGGGTATCCAATGATGGGGGGCCTGATCTATAGGCCCAACATACCTGGCTTCATCAAGATCGCCTACAGTGGGTAATATTTATCCTCATATCTAAATTTATTTTTTGTTGTCTTAGTTGTATCATCTTGAGTAGGTTAAAAGATAGATGGGGCTGCCTGATCGATGCAAGGGTAGCACAGGGGATTGAAGCCCACTAGTTACCTCAGTGGCACGGAACATTGGAAGGATGTGAGGCTGCTTCAGTATATGGGCCTCCTGTGCACACTGACTCAACAAACCTGAGACAAAGTAGACACTTTGACAGAGAGGGCAGCGTAGGAAAACCCATCCCCTGCAGCCGAGTAGGGGTAAATGATCCCCATACCAGTTTCCAGATCTTCATTAAAACCCTCGATGAGAAAACAAAAACCCTATGGGTACAAAAGGAGGAATCGGTCACAGATCCGAAAAACAGGATCCAAGTAGCAACAGGAATTCCAACCACACAACTAAGCCTGATTTACTCAAGGAAGGTATTACAGGAAGCAAATCTATTAAAAGAACACCATATTCAAAGGAACTCTTCCATAGTCATGAACTTAAGGCTAAAAGGAGGATCCCTAGGAGCAAAAACAACTGCAAAAGCTAGTCAGAACAGAGATACAGGACTTATGAGGGGAACAAAAGCTGGCACCTCAAGTGGGCCCTCATACAAGAAAATTTTGCAAGGGAAAAACACAACACCAACAACTACCGAACCGGTGGAGAACACTCCCAAACCATACATAGTGGAACAATTGAACTGTGAGCCAGAACTAAATATTAATGCAACAAAGATCGAAAATTATCGATCCACTTTTGAAACAAAGGCAGTAATATGCAGTTTTAACTGCCTTTGGCCCAAACTAATGGAGCTTTTCCACTGGATCTTCGCCAACTGGACCATGGAGTGTGATATCCATCTTTTCTCCAAGGGGTATCTCATTGTCAAGTTCACCTCTACAGAAGCGAGAGATATAATACCCAAGGCGGGACCATGGCTTTGGGGATCAACAAGACTCTTCATCACACCATGGTTCCCAGAGTTTGACACAAAAGGAGATTACCAGAATGCTGGTATGGGTCTGTGTTACACAACATTTTGTCACCGTCCCTGCAATCCCTCGTCCCGTACATTGGAGGACTATTCCCGTGACCTGTGAATAGTAAAATGTCCTGAAAAAACCTTGATGGCATCCTTCTGCATAAGGGCAAGAATTATCCTCAAGAACATTTCCTCTGGAAAACCCTAAAAACCCATGTTTTGGCATTGGCGCGGGTAGCTATTTCATCCCTCGCGCCAATGGGAAAAATATACACTAGTGGGCATGCCAGCTGGCGCTTTGTCCCTGTGTTGTGCCCGCACCAAGCCTATTAAGGAAATTTTTTTAACAATAGAAGGCGGAAGTTTTATTTTAACAACTTCAGAACTAATCATCAAAAAGAGGTTGGGCTATTTGGCTCCGGATCTCCCTGATTGGGAAGTGGTTTTCCACCTCTCATGGAACCTTCCTAAGGGATAGGACTCTCCCCCATGATTATAGGGAGCCTAATCTCTCCTTCTCCCTCTATAAAAACCTGCCCTCTCCATTTACAAGATAGCTAAACTTTTGGGAAGGAAATTATAGCTAAGTGACAATCAAGAGCAGAGCTAAGGAGAACCCTGTGAGAGAGAGAGTTTTGTCAAATCCCTGACGAGCTTTGTGAGACACGTCCCGCTGGAATCATGTCGAAGGAAGATCACGACGTCAGAACACCGGTTGTAATCATCCTCTCGTATCCTAATATACATGACTCTGCTATTGGTTCCATGATTGCTTTTGTCCATTATATAATGAAATTTCATTCGTTCCTCTTTAACTGATCGATAGTTATAAAGTGTGAAATATTATGTTGCATGTTGTCTCTCTTCTTTGCATGTGCAAATGTATCTGGACGTAGCAAGCTCACGGATCGTGACCTGTCCAGATAGGAACGGAAGCGCCACTTCTTCTTCGAAAACAGCAGCGAAGGGATCACGGTAAGCGATCTATCGTGATTCTATGTTTTGTAACTAGGAATCAATAGCTTTGCGTGTTTCGATTGTTGCTAGACCCACTCTAGGGCTAGTGGGATCACCTCTGTCTGCAGAGGGTATTTACCTCCACAACAATTTGGCGACTCCGTTGGGGAACAATGGGAGTTGGTACTTCCTCCATTGGGTTGTTTTTTTGCTTTTTGTTTGATTAGTCTGCTTTTCTGGTTCACCTTCCTTGGTGTTAAAACCTTGTTCAGCCCCTAGAAGACCAGATCTAGCCTCTGTTTGTTAATTTTCATAATTTTCTAGGGTAAACCTGATTGGCGCGGTTATCCCTCTGACAGTTGTGCCAAAGGGCGCGAGTTGCTAGTTAGACACCCGTGCCATCCCCTGTTTGGCGCAGATTACATCCAGACAGGCGCATCAACCCTGCTTGGTTTTAGGGTTTGCCTGTTCTTGGACTCTCTGAGCTTGAGTTTTGGTCCTGGTTTGTTTTTTATGATTGTTTGAGTGCTTTGAAGTCATTTTTGACTGTGTTTAGCCCTTGCCCTCCGGTTTTTTTCCCTTTTCTGTAATTTTTTCATTTTAGCCCTAGGGCTTCGAGGTGCTTCAGTGTGCTGAGCCTCCCGTGGGAGTTTTGGGTCTTTGCTTTCCCGGTCAAATTTGTTTCTGCTTCTTTGTATTCATCTTGCTGAATCCAATTGAGTCATTGCATTTATTGAGTGATTGTCCTCTCTTTCGTTCAGTTTTGTTTTGTGTTGCTCCAAGCCTAGATCACAAGGCTTTTTTGAGTCTCTTTCGAGATTGTTCTTCGCTTTGAGGGATTTTGTCATCGATTTGAGTCTTGATTGTTCTTGTTTGAGTTGAGTGAACTTGTTTGGTTTCGTCTCTCTCTTTATCATTCTCAAATTGATGTTTTCATTAGTTTTTCATTTATTTAGTGCATTTTCTCTAATATATTGAAAAATAAAAAATAAAAATCTTTTGAATTTTTTGGTTGGCATATTGAAAATTTAAAACTCTTTCGCATTACTAGTGTTGTTTAAATTCTAGAGAAAATTTTTCTAGTTTCATTAGCTTGCATTGAAATCGATAGTGGATGTTTTTGTGTGTTCATTTAGCTATCATTTGAAAGCTCTCAACTCTCCCGTAGATAGCTCTTCATTGAACGAAATGCTGTTTTGTGGCATGTATTTTGCATCTAGAGGTTTTATGAGATCCAACATTCGATAGGGCCTTGAAATCGAAACGTAAATTGAAGATCAACTTTAAAATTTACTGAATTAACCTAAGGCAACATTGAAACTTAAAGGAACATCTAGTAGTCTAAGGTAGAGACGTGTTCTGACGTCTTTAAGCCTAGCAGCTATCGCTCGCCATCGAGCTACAGACAATGCTAGTACGGACTTGTGCTCCCCGTACCGTTGCGTATATAAAGGGAGACCCCATTAGGTTGCAAATCCTTTATCCATAGGAAGCCGAGTCTGCCGCCTTTTACCCGTGATACACCGGATACAACATTTGGAGAGATTACTTGCACGTACGTTAAGTCCTTGGTTGATTTCTCTTTCATTTTTACCAAGGTGTATATGGCAGTTCACGGATATCTGGTACACCCATTTACGTAGATTACCAGAGCAGTCATTTTGATCTTTACTGACTCCCTAACTTTGAAAAGATCATCAAGTGCTTGTCCTTTCATGCTTGTTTCCAAACTGAAAGTGATAGAGTCATCTTTTACTCGTTTCTAGACTCTTAAAACATGAAACAGTAAAGTTTCCAGTTTCAATGTGGTAAAATTAATCACCTACGATCACACGCCCATTTAGAGATTGATTTTTCGACCTGTTTTTGTTTGCCTTGGTTTTTGCCCGTGTGTCTTTGTTTTTGATCTCTTCCTCTTTTTGCTATAGTCACTGTGGCAGAACCATCAGTTTCGTCTACTGGTAGTCCTTATACAGACAATTCATCAGAAGTCTCTCAGACCTCTGCTGAGCATAAGCAGCCCGTTGTATCTGAGCTTCCCTTTGGGGGACTGGTAATATCTGAGCTTCCCTTTGGAGGACCAGTTGAGTTCAATTGGCCCTTTTCCAACACTTGGTTTGGATTTGGAGTTGGGGAACACTTCCCTCCTCTTACATCGGGATCACCATTTTTGGCTGCTGTCATACCTCCTAGTCCCCATCGTCTTTTAGAAGATCTTATGGCAGGGTCAGATATGGACTCATCTAGTCCTATTCCTAGTGAGGGAATTCCTACTTCTGGTGAAGACTACCAGCTTTTTCCCGAAGACATCCCCGAACCATCTGTTCTATCTTCACCTGGTCCATCGCTCCTAGTTGGATATAGGTCTTGAAGTCAGGTCATGGCCACTATTGCCTCTATGGGAATATCGACTCTGTCCACGGAACCGACCATTCCCTCGTTAGGGATGTCACCATCGACACCTCTCACGACATCTCCTTTTGTCACATCGGTACCTATTAGACCTACTGTCTGCATGGCTGCGTCTATGCCTGTTGTCACCACTCAGTCAACTAGGACCTTGTCAGTTCCTAAAGACGTTTATATAGCTTCTGCCATTCCTAAGAACCTTTCTCCCGAAGAGTATCGAATGAATTTACAGCAGCCGATCTCCCAAGTTGATCAGTCATCTCAGGATCTTAATCGTCCTTACTTTTCTCATTATGGAGCAGATGGTACCCCGATCTATTCATTTCCATTTCAATATGATGAGCACGGTAACCCCATTCTTTTTCTGGCTCTTGAGGCTTATCAGTATATTAACGGTCTTATACCTACCCTGCCTGTGCAACCTTCTAACCAACAAGGACAACCCTTTCAGGGACAACCTTTGTTTCAGCAAGGATATGCTTCTGGCCCACAAGGAAAACCCTTCTAGGGACAACCTTCGGCCCAGCCAGGGTATGCATACAACCCGCAAGGACAACTCTTACAGGGACAACCTTCGTTCCAGCAGGGATTATTTTACAGCCCGCAAGGGCAATCTTACAATCCTCAAGGTCAACCTCTACAACCTCACCCTGTGGTCCAACCAGGGCAACCTCAAGGACCAACAGGGAAACCGATGTATCAACCTAGACCTTCATACGGTCCTGGGGGGCAAACCCATCTTTTTCAACCATTGGTGCAACCTCAGCAGCCTCATTTTCCAATTGGTCAAAATGTTGCACAGCCAGGGCCATCCTATGTTCCTGTCCTAGGTCAACTTGGTTATCAGGCACAACCCGACCCACTCCCGCCATCAGGCCAACCTGCTCAACCGGGGCAACCTGGTGTCCCTCATTAGCTAGGTCAACCTGTTCAACCAGGACAACCTGCACAATCTGTTAACCCTGCTTAGCTGCCGATCTATTCTATGCCATAGTCGAATCCACCTGTGTGCCCGACTTATTCGACTCAGCAGGGCCCCACTTACCAGTAGCCCGTTCGACGCCAAGGCGGCTATTACCCTCAAGGTCAGTCTCGACCGGTTTACAACCCGCCTCAAGGTTCTGGTTATTACCCTCAACAGCCAGGCTATACTTATACTCCGCAACAAAATCCTTACACTGTTCAATTGGGACCCATGTATACTCAGAATTAGTATCCTGGTTATCAAACCATGTATCCTAGTTTTCAGCCGCCCTATCAACCCAATTATCCGGCTTATACCCCCTATGGTTAGAATCCTCCAGGACAGAACCAATGGGGGCAGAATTATGCTCAAACAGGATGGAGTATAGGTACAGGTCCTTATCGAGGGCTTGGCATGCCTTTTAACCCTCAATTACCTTTTCTCGCCATGTTGGAGTTACCGGGCATGTCCAAATCGACCAATGATCCGATTCTTCATAATCCATATTGGCCTCCGGTTCCGACGAAGGTGCCTGGTGATTTTCCTAAGTTTGAGGGAAAATCTGGAGAAGACCCCCAAGCACATGTCATGACATACCATTTATGGTGTTCTTCGAATTCTTGGGTGGATGACTCGATTCGTCTGCGTCTTTTCCAGCGCACTCTCACTGGCGCTGCTGCTAAATGGTACATAGAACTGTCCCGTGGTATTTTTCAAGATTTTAATACTCTAGCTATGGCATTCCTCATGCATTTCCAGTTACCGGTTCGTTACGAAGCCGGGACGCATCTCTTGACATCTCTGAAACAGGACAAAGCTACTCATATTTCAGATCACATTCACGAATGGAGACGTCATCGTCATCTGATCAAGTTCAACATTCGTAATCAGCTTCTGACTCACTGGTTCACTACCTCCTTTGTCAATAAGATTGCACAGGACATTGCTATGGGGGCATGTGTAACCAAGGAACATGCCATCGCTTGCGCCCAGTACCTCGATTTAGTGTACTCTCAATCGGGCACATTATACGACATCTTGACTGATGCCCCGCGACGAGGGACCTCTAAAGCACCGACTACTCCATCAGTAGATGATGTTATTGGTTCCGTCTCTCAGACTTCATGCAAGTCTTCCGATGGGAAGCAGAAATCGAATTATTTCAATACTTCTGCTTCTCAGCCTGCTCCAGATTCTGGTAAAACCGCGGAGGTCAACATCGTTCAGGCCAATCCTGCGGACAAGACCTCCAAAGGGAAAAATAAGGGCAAATGCAAGAGAAAATCCAATTCCCCAAAATCGAAATCATCTAAACCCCGTGCTGATGATGGTTCGCAGTGAAAACCGAAGTATCCCTGCCTGATTTGTGAAGAGGATCACTACACTAAGGATTGTCCTCGACGAAACGAGGTTAGTCAACTATTCAAAGGCGCTAAGGGAACTCCGACAGTCCTTAAAGAACCTTTCCCATCTCAGCATACCTAGATGGTCGATCAATCTGCACCATCTGCGTCGTTCGACTCTCAAGTTTTCATGATGAATGGTTCTGCACCCGTTTCCATCGCTACTCGGTCGAAAGATTATCTCAGATCACGTCAAGCAGCCGAGAAGGAGGTCATTGATGGTCCTCCTCCCCCACCTACCTCTGGTCCCCTTGAAATTGAGAAGCCCAGTGTTGAACCCATTATACGACCACCTTCTAAAGGTGTTCTCTGGAAGTCTTCCTATAATCCTAATGCCCATGCTGCTCAACATTGTAGTATTTTTGAGGATTTAGCACAGGCTCCGTCCGCGATTTCTGCATTGGAATTCCTCCAGAGTTGTCCGTCTCAACGGAAAGCATTGTTATCTGCGATCGACGGCATCGACCCTGCCGATTCTAGTCTTCTCACTTTCGACTTAGAGAATTTCGTCCCCTGACTTCCGCACCAAATCGCGCTTGTTATACAAGTCGGTATTAATGATCTCAACATCCATAGGGCTATGGTGGACGAAGGTGCATCTACCTGCGTCATGTCATCCGCTTGCTGGAAGGCTATTGGCTCTCCAGCCCTCAATTCGTCACCCAATGCCCTTGAGGCATTTGATGGAAGGGAGTCAAAACCCTTGGGTGTTCTCGCTAGCTTACTAATTACATTGCAAGGAAAGACTGTCAACATTGAAGTGGAATTCATTAATGCAAAACTCAACTATAATATTCTACTCGGTCGCAGTTGGAATCACGCTATGTTGTGCGTTCCGTCCACCCTCTTTCGACTTCTGAAGTTTCCGCATGAGGGCAAAATCATTAATGTTGATCAGTTGTCATTATTTACCTCGTCTTCTAAGAACAACATGCCATATGTGGACCAAATTCCCAATCCCCCTTACAGCATAGGGCCAGGTCTTTTCAAATATCCCTCTCTTATGGGTATTTTTCCCTTTCCACCACCCAATACCGTTCAAGTTAATGTGATCTCTAGATCGGATGACCCATGGATCATCCCTTCTCCTGAACAAGTTTCTTCTTTTGGAGAATTGATGCCTCTGACCCCGGTTGAAATCAATTATTGTGAGATCATTTCCGCATCAGATCCTCCTCCTGTTGATAATGCTCCTTTGGGCATGGCTCTTGATGTTTATTCTCAATCCCCTTGGCTCAGTGATGTTGATTCGCCCGATCCTTTGAGAGAAGTTTTTCCGTCTGATGAAGCTATTTTGGAGACTATGTCTCTCGAAGGTTTGCCATGGAGCGATGGGCATCATCATTCCTCGTTTATGCCTAGCCTGGGGGCAATGTCTAATTGTCTCGAGCATTTTGCATCTCAGGTTCCCTCTCCGCCGTTCCAAACGCCCATATTTTCTCATGAAGTTTTCTCGGAAGGAAACCTGAGTAACATTACCCAAACGATGCCTATCAACATCTTCGTTAAACTGGGGGTTGTCAAGAACATCCATGTGGGAGTCACTTGTTCTCCCAATGAGATTCAAGTGTACACTAGTCTCTTCCGTGAATTCCGTGATGTTTTCTCTTGGTCTTACGAAGAGATGCCTGGAATTGATCCCAGTATCATCGTGCACAAAACTCCCACCTATCCCGGTGCGAAGCCCGTGCACCAGTGTCTGCATCCAGTGCATCCTCAGAAAGCCGCTGCTATAAAAGCTGAAGTTGAGAAACTTCTTAAAGCGGGTTTCATAGATTCAATCCCTTTGACAGAGTGGGTTTCTAATATTGTCCCTGTGGATAAGAAGCAGGGCACAATTCGAGTCTGTGTTGACTATCGAGATGTCAATCGGGCTTGCCCTAAGGACAACTATCCCACCCCTTTTATCGATCAGATCATTGACGATTGTGTGGGGAGTGAGATATTTTTCCTTATGGATGGCTTTTCAGGTTATAATCAAATCAATATCCTCCCATCCGATCAACATAAAACCGCTTTTATCTATCTGTGGGGAACATTCGGCTATAAGAAACTCCCTTTCGGCTTGAAAAACACTGGGGCTACCTTCCAGCGTGCCATGTCTTATGCCTTTCACGACATACGTAATGTTGTTCAGCCGTACCTAGATGACCTTCCAGCTCATTCAGCTTTGTGCAAAGACCATCCGGAACATCTCTGCCAGATTTTTCTCTGTTGTAGACATTACAACATCGGGCTTAATCCTCACAAGTGCATCTTCTGCGTCGACTCTGGTCGACTTTTAGGATTCATTATCTCTAAGGACGGAATTTTCCTTGACCCTCTTAAGGTTGAGGCTATTGTTAATCTCCCCTCCCCATCCTCGTTACATCAGCTTCAAAGTCTTCAAGGGAAAGCGAATTTCTTATGTCATTTTATCCCGAACTGTGTGGAGGTAGCCAAAGGGTTTGCACGACTTCTGAAATAGGACGTCCCTTTTTGTTGGGACGAGATTGCTCATCAATCTTTTGATAACCTTAGGACGTTGCTTGTCAACAATCCATTAATACGTCCTCTGAATTATCATCGCGACTTTACCCTCTATTTGGCTACCGCATTCAATACAATTGCCATGGTTCTGGTCTAGGATGATGATGACGGTAACGAAAACGTGATTTATTACCTGTCTCTGAACCTCCTCGACACTGGAACGCGTTATGCACATGTCGAGAGTTAGCGTTGGCCGCGGTCCAGGCCGTTCAGCGATTTCGTCATTACACCCTGTTACGCACGGTAACCGTGATTTCCAACTGCAACCCCATGACTTACATTTTGTCTCGACAATTACTGGGGGGAAAGTACTCAAAGTGGATTGTGATCCTCCAAGAGTTTGATTTGGAGTTAGCTACTGCCAAATCTAAGAAATCATTGGTTTTTGATGATCTCATTTGTTCTCTCTCTACCGACTTTGTTCCGTCTCAATCCAAGGATCATATCCCATACGAAACTCTCTTCTTAATCAACACTCTTGATCCATGGTATGGTGATATCATCGTGTACCTCCAAAAATCTACCTTCTGGTCTGAGTTAACAAAGGATGCTCGACGCCACGTTCGACATCAGTCGCAACCATATTGTATTGTCGGAGATACCCTATATCGTGTTGGAGTCGATTTCGTACTCTGCCGGTGTTTGACCTTAGAAGAGGCTGAGAAAGTTCTGAATGACTGTCACAGTGGCGCCTGTGGCGGTCACATGTACGGTTATGCTACCGCACAGAAGATTCTTCATGCGGGTTATTTTTGGCCATATATATTTAAAGACTGTATTGTTGCAGTATGAAAGTGTCATGCGTGCCAGATCTTCCAACGCAAGATGTGTGCGCCGATTCTCCCATTACATCCTATCATTACCGTGAGCCCTTTTGCCAAATGGGGCATTGATTTTATGGCGTGTAACCCTCACTCGGCCGGGGGGCATGCTCATATCATTTTTGCCGTAGATTATTTCACCAAGTGGGCCGAAGCAATGCCTACACTGGCTGCAGATGGTAAGACAGCTCCACAGTTCATTTTCAACCATGTGATCACTTGTTTCAGTGTTCCTCAAGCCATCGTCACTGATCATGGCTCTCATTTTCGGGACTACATGATGGCAGAGCTAACATATAAGTTGGGCTTGTGTCACGACAGCTCAATGCCATATTACCCTCAGGCAAATGGCCAGGTTGAAGCCATGAACAAGGTGCTTGTCACAATGCTTCAACGAACAATTGGTATACACAAATCGAGTTGGCATCTCTAGTTGTTTTCAGCTCTTTGGGCCTACCAAACGTCAGTGAAGAGTGAAACTGGATTCACACCATTTTAGTTGGTGTATGGTCTAGAAGCTATTCTTCTTGTTGAATGTGAGATCCCTTCACTAAAATTGGCTGTGGAATTACTGCCCGATACTCCACCAGAGGAAGAACGTCTCCTATATCTCGAGAGATTGGATGAAACTCGCCGCTTGGCTAATTTGGTTATCGAGGCACAGAAAAAATGGGTTAAAGCTCATTTTGATCAAATGGTTTCTCCGCACTCTTTTATCGAAGGGGACCTCGTCCTCTTGTATGATCAAGTTCATGACAAGCTTGGGGCAGGAAAATTCCAACGTATGTGGCATGGGCCCTATATCGTTAAATGTGTATTAAAAAATGGGGCTTATGAGCTGATCGATTATGCAGGTCTTCCTTTGGCGCAGCCCAGAACTGGGTTGTACCTGAAGAAATATTATGCTTGAATTATTCTTGCGTAGTATATGTACATAGGTGATTTTTTTTCATTTTTGTGCATGTGTGGTGTGGTGTGCTTTGTAAGCGTTTTTCTGCTTATTGGGAATTCCTGATTGTGCAGATGTATATTAATTCTTATGTCGGTTTCACGGATGGCGCCTCCCGCAGTACCAGGAACCTGTCTTCGACAGCTTGGGTAATTTACAATCTTGCTGGTGAGTTGGTTAATTTACAAGGTGTTTGTCTAGGGCCTGCTACAAATAATGTCACGGAATATAGTGTCGTTTTGGAATTATTAAACAAGGCTGTTAACCTCAGCATTCCCACGTTACTTGTACATTTGGACTCACAGCTTGTGGTTTTACAGCTCAATGGTCATTATTCAGTTAGAAACCCATGCATTTTAAGACTGTATCTACGTATTCATTTACTTGAAAGAAATTTTGATTACATCACATATCAGCATATACCAAGACGAATGAATACACTAACCGATGCAATAGCCAACATGGTATTAGATAGACATTTACGAAATTTGTAAAACATTATCATATGTAAGCAAGATCCATGTAGAAAATAGATGTATATATATATGTCGAGTGTTTGCAGCGTGTGCATCATATAAAACCAAAAATATACATGTTTGTTTCAGTTACGTCCGGAGACGATATGTCTCTCAAAAATGTGCAAATAGAAAGCCTAGGTGACTAATCGGTATGGTGCTCATGGTAGCACGTCACTGCCCACACCAACCACCTTAGTAAGCGATGGAGATGACTCGGCACCCCTACGGTGTGCCTCTGATAAGCTAGGGGAACATCAGCCAAACGAGCATAATCCGGAACTCCGCGAGCGATCCCCTCTAGGTTCTGTACGAGATCGTCCCCCTCGCCCCCCTCACCTTGAGGGTCATGAGCGAGAGGGGTCCTCCTCACTATTGGTGACATTCCGGCGGGCCTCTCTGGGCCAACATCTGCATACATATAGGATTAGCTGTTAGAACATGCATATATACCAAAAAATCATAAAACTCATAAAATAAAAAATGAGTCTTACCCAACTCCTCGTCCCAGTCCTCTCCCTCCAGGAGTGGAAGGTCTGGGTCTCTGGTAAAATTGGTGCCCATATAAGGCTAGTCCTACACGACAATCAACTGTTGTCAGAGCCAGTCAAAGAACTCGGGCTGCTAGGACATCTGCTGGCCGCCCCCTGCCCTAGGCATCAATGCCGCCCATCGAGCCATCTGTGGTTCTCTCAGTGGTGGATCCGGGACTCTGGCCTCCTGGCGCTGAAAAATTGGTAATCGTTCTAGGAAGAACGACACCAGAATCAACCCATATCCAAACTGTTTCAGTTTGTTCTGCTTGCATTTTGTGAGTTGTTGTTTAGTGTTCATGGTCACGGCTGTGGCCCAGTAAAATATAGTTGGGTTCATACACTTCGATGCAAGCAGTAGCTGGGTCTTTGTGGCCTTGTGTGGTGCCTGCGATCCCGCAACTCGCGTAATGGTGTGTAGCACTACTCTCAATGCTAGATCGGGGACGGTCTAAATGTCTACTTTCTCACTTCCTGTTCCTTTGCGTGCCCCTAGGCACACCCTATCCATGACCATTGCCATGTTTTCTCTTGAAGGCCTGGTACTGGTCAGAATAGGGACTGGACCCCTGCGTGACAATCCAGTGATGAAGTACACATCTAATACTTTGAGCTCAAGTTCTTGGTATTGAAGTTTGAATTTCTCCTCATTATCATCCCAAATGCTAATGAGATACTGTAGTAGTTCGGACTGAGCCTAGAGACATGGCATTAGAAAGAATTTTTTCAGCCTGCAATTTCGGAGAGCATTCATACAATGCTCGTTTCCCATTGCCAGTTCATCCTCTTCGCTATGCTCTCTCTCTTTCCATTCAATGACCATCCTTTTTGTTGGATACCTGCATCAATCAAACATAGGAACATTATAAACGTCCTTGGGTATTCAAAATCACATTTAATTGGTTGTTTTTTGAGGAATTGTAGCCGGATTTTGTGTTGTGTCGTTGGCGCGACTGTTTGGCTAAGAGTCACGCCAGCTGGCGCGACCTCTGTGTAAAACAGAGCAGATTGGCGTGGGTTCGTGCCCGGAACCTGCGCCAACCGCGGAGCCCTAAAATTTGAAAATCCTTCCCTAAAGGACCTCAAACAATAATTAAATATAGTAAAATGCAACTTAAAAGATGGACAAAGAAGTCAGATCTTACCTGAACCGGACAAAAGTCGATTTGGTCTACTGGATTGGTCGCACTCGTCGCCTGAAGATCGAAGTTCAAAAGGGTCACTGTTGCTCTGCAAAGAGGTAAAAAATGAAAAGTAAATATTTTTTACCACTGTTGGTCTTTTATAGCTTTTCAAAGTCAAAAGTGGGTTTTTAAACATGTTTTTCAACATATTTTTACATTATTTTCGTCGGATATGTTTTACACGCACCTTTTTGTGCAGCAGCAGGTTTTTCACGTGGTTTTGACGAAGAGATGAGTTGTATTTTATACTTTTTAGGACTCGGTAAAAACATGAAAAATCACTATTGGAGTCACCTTTCAGCTCTTTTCTGACTCTATAAAACTGAAAAGATTGTCGAGTCACTTGTCGCTTTAAGCTCGTTAAGTTGGCTGCGAAGCGACATCTACCCAGTATACAATTACCCCTTTTGAGGTTGGGATAGATTATTTACGAAAAAGGAATACCCTAGCCTATTGCGACTAGGAGGTTCTCTCAAACATAGTTTTCTACCTTTTCGGATCTGTGGGACTACCTGGGAAAAGGGACTGCTAGAGTTTTATTTTCCGCTGTCTTTTCAAACTCTCTAAATATGAAAATATGCCGAGTTCTTCCTTTGTTAGACTCATTAAAAACTGATGACATCGGACTCCGTCGTAATGAAATTACTCGAGTTCCTCCTTCCTAGGGCTCGTAAAATGTACTAGGTTGGATTTTTCCGAAGGACAAACTTATATCGCAAGCACATGCTATCCCCTTCAAGCTTGTTTCCAAAAAATAATGGGGGTACTCGCCAAAAATGGTGGGGGAAAATGGAACCAATATTATAGTCATGTCGGCAGTATGTCGCTCTTGAACATGGCACTTGTCTGCATTCGTGTCCGGTTGGGGACATCTCATCTCGTTATCTGCTTGCCTTCATGGGTTTGGGTAATCTCTTTTGACCGCTCATTTGCTCTTTGCCACGTCACTATGACCTTAGATCCCTTGATGTCAAATACTGCCAAATCCAGTATCGTGCTGCTGGTATGTTCAAGAGAAGTTGGCCTCGACAGTTTTCAGCCTCCCTCTGATTCTCTGTTGGTCTTGATTCAAAAACATCATGTTCCTCTGTCTCGTGTTGATGATGTGGGAAACATTATGGCCCACCTTCGATCAAGGTCACTTCCTGTCGACTTCAGTTAATTATCCAGGAAGCTGATCTAGAGACTCCCTTCAGGTGCCTTGCAGCTTTCATGCCTCAATGGCAGGTTCTTCGCATTTGACGCAAGGTTTTCATTATTGGCCTTCGGTCGGATGGTTCTGCGGATGTTCGACGCTAACTCACTGATCACATTCCGTGGATTGTACCTCTTGTACCTTGAGAGCCATCATCATTATTGGTGGTTTCTCTCATGTCTGTTAACGACTTTCATTATTGGTTGATAATCAAATTATTTTCTTTCATGTTCGACTTTAGCTCACATATTCGCATGCTCGAACTTGTACTCTGTTTGGGTCGAGATGGAGCGCAAGACCTTGTATTTTGTCTGATAACAATCCAGGCTGTGGGTTCTTTGTGGATTATTATGATTTATTACATGACTCTTTTGATTGGATGGCTGCGACCATACCTGAGTCTACTTGTTGATGCTCATTTTACTGGATGGTTGCGTCCATACCTTGGATCTCATTTTGTACACTTTATTATGGATGGCTGCGCCCAAACCACATATCATGTATCAGAGATATCAGTTGTAGTTGTATTCGTAGGTCTTCTGACGGCAGTGTTTTCAGTTGGACACATTCTCATAAAGAATTTCACCCCTCCCTCTCTCTCGGACCTCATGCTTTAGGGGCATCTGTTACACAACATTTTGTCACCGTCCCTGCAATCCCTTGTCCCGTACATTGGAGGACTATTCCCGTGACCTGTGAACAGTAAAATGTCCTGAAAACACCTTGATGGCATCCTTCTGCATAAGGGAAAGAATTCTCCTCAAGAACATTTCCTCCGGAAAACCCTAAAAACCCATGTTTTGGCATTGGCACGAGTGGTCGGTTCATCCCTTGCTCCAATGGAGAAAATATACACTAGTGGGCGCGCCAGCTAGCGCTCTGTCCCTTTGTTGTGCCCATGCGAAGCCTATTAAGGAATGTTTTTTAACAATATAAGGCGGAAGTTTGATTCTAACAACTTCAGAACGAATCATCGAAAAGAGGTTGGGCTGTTTGGCTCCGGATCTCCCTGATTAGGAAGTGGTTTTCCACCTCTCATGGAACCTTCCTAAGAGATAGGACTCTCCCCCATGATTATAGGGAGCCTAACCTCTCCTTCTCCCTCTTTAAAAGCTTGCCCTCTCCATTTGCATGCTAGCTAAACTTTTGGGAAGTAAATTATAGCTGAGTGACAATCAAGAGCAGAGCTAAGGAGAACCCTGTGAGAGAGAGAGTTTTTTCAAATCCCTGACGAGATTTGTGAGACACATCCTACTGGAATCCTGTCGAAGGAATATCACGACGTCAGTTGACCGGTTTTAATCTTCCTCTCATATCTTAATATACATGACTCTGCTATTGGTTCCATGATTGCGTTTGTCCATTATATAATGCAATTTCATTCGTTCCTCTCTGACTGATCGATAGTTATAAAGTGTGAAGTATTACGTTGCATGTTGTCTCTCTTCTTAGCATGTGCACAGGTATTTGGATGCAACAAGCTCAAGGATTGTGACCTGTCCAGCTAGGAACAAAAGCGCCACTTCTTCTTCGACAACAACAGTGAAGGGATCACAGTAAGCGATTTATCGTGATTCTATCTTTTGTAAATAGGAATCAATAGCTTTGCATGTTTCGATTGTTGCTAGACCCACTCTAGGGCTAGTGGGATCGCCTTTGTCCGCAGAGGGGATTTACCTCCACAAAAGTCCGGCTATACAATCTCCCACTCCATTTCTGGAACAAACTTGTACTAGAAGGCATTGGAAACACATTAGGGAGATATATCAAAACATACATACAAAGGTTGGAGGAGAGGATTTTTACTTTTGCATGAATCTGCGTTGAAGTTGACCTCAACAAAGGTTTACCTGAAAGGATACAATTGATTCATAATAAAAAAAATTGGAAGCAAGACCTTGATTATGAAAACACAGCATATAGGTGCAAGATATGCAGGAAAATTGGTCATTTGCAAAACACATGCCCAGATGGAAAAAGAGAGAACAGGAAAAAGAAGAAGACAGGGAAAGCACCCAAGGGTTTTCAATTCCCCTCAGGTGGGCTAGAGCAAGAAACAAAAGATGAAGGGGACATCCCAATTCAGCATGAAAGTACACAGGCTACCTCCAATCCAGAGGTACCAGATCAAGAAGAACAAGATCCAAATGTGTCTAATGCAATGCCCTAGCCGACGTAAACCATGAGGGATAAAATGGCCACTGGGGACCTCTCCGCTATAATCACATGAGAAAATAAAAGATCGCATGTGTCAAAAAGCTCAGACTCTGAAAAAGAAGCTTCCATGAGGAACGACGAGCTGGCCTTGGTTCCTTCTTCCCCGCATTTAGGGACTTGGAAAATAGTGCAAAAGAGAAAAGGCAAGCATGACAAGCCCAACCCTACTGGCAAGTTGTAATTTATTTTGGTAGCCTAGCTACATTGACAAGTGTGCTGGAGCACACAGGCCCTCAGGGCGTCTCGAAATGCTTAATAGAAAATTGCTGATTTTTTCTTTGGAAAAAAAACTGTTGATTTGAATTTTAATCAAAAGATAAATTATAAATTATAAATCCATAATTAAATAAAAATATCTAAAATAAAATAAATTAATATTTTTGGCCATAAATAATGAAATTAATACATTAAGGTCAAAATTGAATAAATAAGGTCACATAAACAAGTAAAATTTTAGTTTTGAATAAATAAATAAATATTTTATTTATTTATTTATTTAATTATTCACTAAATAAATAAATATACATGTTTGGAATAAATAAATACATATTTAGTTTTATATAAATATTTTTTTGATTAAATAAATAAATCTTTTGTTTATTGATTCGAGTTTTAAATAAAATTAAATAGGTTTAGATTAAATAAATAAATATTAAGATTTGACTAAACATATAAATAAATAAATAAATATTGGTTTTGATTAAATAAATAAATATTTTATTTACTTTTGACTAAGTAAATAAATAAATATTTTGTTTTGACTAAATATTTTAGCAAAACAAAATATTTTATTTAGTTTTTAACTAAAAAATAAATAAATATGAAATTGTTAAAGTAATAATAAAATTTAATTAAAATAAATATACTAAATAAAAAAAATTATTGTAAGAAAGTAATTCAAGATTAAAGGAAAAGACAAACAATAGAAATGAAAAAGTTCAAAGAAAAAGGAAAAAAAAGAAACAATAAAAGCCTCTAAAAGAAAGGAGGTTGAATAAGAAGTAAGAAAAAATATACTATGATTAACAAAATGGTGACTAAACAAAGATAAAAGAAAATTCAAAACTAAAAATATAAAATAAAACAGATAAAATAACTAAGAAATGATGAAGACTAAAATTAATTAATAAATTAAATTAAAAATAAAGAAATGGAAAAATCAGACATATAGAAATAAAATCGATAAATAAATAAGTAAATATTTAAATTCTTAATGATAAAACAAAATCTTTAAGATGAAAGGGTAGGGACCCAACAACTATTAATTTTCCCATCGTCTCTATTTATATTGCTTGACTTCCTTTCAATCTTTATGGCTTCCCTAAACTTTTGGTGATGAAAATGATCAGTCTTAGCAATGACCTTGGCCTCTTCAATGTAGATGTGATGTTCATATTTTTCACATGTTATGTCAAAGCTGAGGAGCGGGTTCTCCCATGTTTGATGTCGGCTATGTGCTCTTGAATTCTTTAATTAATTGAGCAATTGTTTTTACCAATTAATGAAAGAATTCAAGAGCACGCAACTGACATCAAACATGGGATAAACCACTCTTTATCATTGGCAGAATATGTGGAAAAGAAGAAACATCACATCTGTATTCAAGAGGCCCAGGTTATTGTTAATATTGATCATTTTTATCACTGAAAGTTTAGGGAGACCATAGAGATTGAAAGGAGGCTAAACAATCTAAATAGAAATGATGGTTGGAGAAATAGTTGTCGGGTCGCTGCCCTTTCCTCTTGAAAATTTTGTTTTTTCATTAACTATTTATATATTTATTTATTTATTTATCAATTTTATTTCTATATTCTATTTTTCCATTTCTTTCTTTCTTTTTAATTTAATTTATTAATTAATTTTAGTTTTCATAATTTATTAGTTATTTTATATGTTTTATTTAATATTTTTAGTTTGGGATTTTCTTTTATCTTCTTTTAGTCACCATTTTGTTAATCACAATATACTTTTTTTACTTCTTATTCTGAAGACCTCATTTCCTTTAGAACCTTTTATTGTTACTCTTTTTTTACCTTTCTATTTGAACTTTTTCCTTTCTATTATTTGTCTTTTACTTTAATTTTGATTTATTTTCTTATACTAATTATTTTTCTTTTAGTATATTTACTCTAATTAAATTTTATTGGTTGTGAGGATGGACCACATTAACTGGTTCGAAACGTCAACCAAATTCTAATAATGTGATTAACCCGAAAGAAATTTATCTACATTATGGATCACAAAGGTTTTATATCTAACATTATTACCCTATATGGAAGGGAAATGGCTGATAAGGCTCTACATTTTGAGCGAGCTCGATTGCAAGTGGCTAAGAAGAAATATTATCTTACGTTTCTTAAAGGGTGAAGGGATGCATCATTGATTCTGGTATTTTCCCGCATTTTTTAATGGTTATTTCATGAAGATCTATTAGCTTTTTCACCTTGTCATGAAAATGAACCACATTAGCTGGTTCGAAACGTCGACCAAATCCTAATGATGTGATTAATCCAAAAGACATTTATCTATATTATGGATCACAAAAGTCTTAAATCTAACATTATTACCATACACGGAAGGGAAATGGCTGATAAGGCTCATCAATTTGAGCGAGCTCGATTACAAGTGGCTAAGAAGAAATCTAATCTTGCATTTCTTAAAATGTGTAGGGATGCATCATTGATTCCGATATTTTCCCATAGTTTTTAACGACTATCTCTAGGCAATGTTGCATCCTTACTATTTATTCATGAAGATCGATTAGCTTTTTCACCTTGTCTTGAGGATGAACCACATTAGTTGGTTTGAAATGTTGATCAAATCCTAATGATGTGGTTAATCCGAAAGACATGTATCTACATTATGGACCACAAAAGTCTTAGATCTAATATTATTACCCTATACAGAAGGGAAATGGTTGATAAGGCTCATCATTTGAGCGAGCTTGATTACAAGTGGCTAAGAAGAAATTTGATGTTACGTTTCTTAAAAGGTGTAGGGATGCATCATTGATTCTGGTATTTTCCCATAGTTTTTAATGGCTATCTCCTCGCAATGTTGCATCCTTACTATTTATTCAAGAAGATTTATTAGCTTTTTCACCTTGTCTCGAGGATGAACCACATTAGCTGGTTCAAAACTTCGACCAAATCCTAATGATGTGATTAATCCGAAAGGCATTTATCTACATTATGGATCACAAAAGTATTATATTTAACATTTTCATATTTATTTACTTTTTTAGTAAAAAACTAAATAAAATGTTTAGTCAAAACTAAATATTTATGTATTTACTTAATTATAACTAAAAAAATATTTATTTATTTACTTAGTTAAAACTAAAAAAAACTATTTATTTATTTAATCAAAACTAATATTTATTTATTTAGTCAAATATTAATATTTATTTAGTCGAAACTTATGTATTTTTATTGAAAACTAAAACTTGAATAAATAAACAAAATATTTATTTATTTAGTCAAAAATCTATTTATCCAAAACTAAATACATATTTATTTATTTCATACATATCTATCTATTTATTTAGTCAATAATTAAATAATTAAATAAATAAAATATTCATTTATTCAAAACTAAAATTTTACTTATTTATTTGACCTTATTTATTTAATTTTGACCTTAATGTATTGATTTCATTATTTAAGTATGACAAAAAAATATTAGTTTATTTAATTTTAGATATTTTTATTTAATATGGATTTATAATTTATAATTTTCCTTTTGATTAAAGTTCAAATAAACAGTTACTCGGTTACATTCATTATATTAAAATATATATATATTTATAATAAATAGTGATATTTAGTCAAACTAACTGTTAGATTCTAACGTTTAGAAATTAATTCTCTACATCACTATCTCTATTTAATTTGATGCCATGATCTAATTCTCCATCTTGTCCTGATGATGAAGCACACTAAATGGTTTGAAACTCATCGACAAATGAATTCTTATGTGATCTTCTTTGAATTTTTTTTAGCAATCAAGATATGGATCATAGAAGCCTAAATTATGAATGAGAAAGATCTGAAGATCAAGTGTCTATGGTCAGACGGAGGGGGGGGGGTGGCGGTGTGAAAATTTTTGAATGTTACTTTATGAAGAAATCTACTGTTAGATCTGATTATGCTCATCCTACTTAATTAAGTTATTAAGCTGAAAATTCAGATTAATATCAAAGCAAAACACGTAACAGACTTTCACCAATTTAGATCTAGAAAAATTACTTGCACACATAGACAAAGCGACACAAGAATTTTTTGGAAAATAGTCCTCAGAAAAACCCAATGTAGGAAAACCGGTCTACTGGCTGCTGGAGGGTTTTATTATTAAGGGTTTTCTGAAAACAACAAATCTAGGTTCCAGATCTGGAAAACCTGACAGAGAAAATGTTGATCTGTAGCTCACCCATTGTTCTGAAGCCAAATATTAACTGATCCACACCCTCAAATGGGATTTACAGGCCTTAGCCAGATCTTGGCCCTAGAAATCCCAATGCTACCCCTAAAGCCCCTGTGTTAGCCTCTGTAGCCTTTGCGTCCCTCTGCGCTGGGCTGGAGAGGGTTGTGTAACCCCAGACTGGGTGACGCAGAAACTACGCTGCCCCTGAGGGTCTCTGCGTAACCCATAAAGGTCTCCTGCTGCCTAATGCTTCCCTGGGAGAGACTGCGCGACACCTACGTAGCTGAAGCTGTCTCTACGGTGCACATCTATTTCCCTCTTTGTTGTTGATGCTCCTGCTTCTCTACACTACCTCTGGAAGCTGATCTTTGTCGCTTGTTGATTCGAGGCACTGGGACCACACCATCTCCTTTTCCCAAACTCCTCTCTTTGTAGCTAAAACACTTCTGAGAATTCTTAGCAAACCCTGCCTTAGAATCTCAGCTTAGCTTCAGTACTTTGCCTGTGTCTGTTTACAAATGATCCCAAGCCTTTTCTTTATACTTTTATCATTGGGAAACCAACGACCATGATCAAATCTTGAATCAATGGCTAAGATTAAAAGAAAGCTTGATCCGTTTGACTTAAGACAATTTCATCACATGCTTAATTTAATTAACTTTAATTATTTAATTTTCCTAAGTTTAGACTTAGGAAATACATTAAAATAATTAATTAAATAAATATCTTCCAAACAAGATGAAATTTCCCAAATCCCTTTCCAGGTCTTGTAGATCAGGTGTACTCTAGTCCCTCCACAAATTTCGGGAGCTAGAGCACATCCAATTATACCCCAATACAAAATCTCAACACTCCCTCTTAGCATGGAGTGTGCTCTAGAAATACATCACACCATGTATCACAAGCTTTTGGGCACTAGTTTCTATGTTGTTGATGCTTTGGCCTGTTGCCCTTCATCACTGCATTGATGCTGCCATTTTGTATTGCTGCCTATGATGCTATCATGGCCACTGCCACATCTGTAATGTAACTCCCTCTCAATCTGCTGCCACCTGCTGCACTACATCTTCAGTTACTAAGAGAAACAACCGAATCTCCTGCCCAATCTTTTAGAGACAAGTCAGTTGGGTTGCCTCCTCATCACTGAAGCTCCATCGACTGCTAATATGTGTTTTCATCTGGAGGATGATGCACAAATACAACTTTGCACTGCGTAAGAAGACTCCCTCTGCCCTGCGAAAGTCACATCAATCCCTTGTGATGAAATCTCTCACACTGCTGCTACGCTGCGATGTCCTCCTGAAGCCTTCTATGCTGAAGTAGCTCTGCTCCGTGCTGCTGAAGTCACATCAGTCCCTACGCTGTTGTTGCCTCTACGCTGTTGCTGCATCTGTACTACGTTGCTCCTTTCAGTTTTTAGATCTTCCTCTGCTTCATCCATGATCTATGCATCCACTGCTCCACTTGTCCCGCTACTATCTTGAGGCTCCCGTAGCTCAGATATGATCCAAGAGATGAGTTGCTCAAGGATCCCGCCCCTTTCTCTATAGCTACTCTACAAATCCATGCGCCCCACTTTCGTGGTTCATGAGAGCTCATGGCTGCATCATCTTCTGACCCATCATCCGCCACAACAGCCTTGGAAGAAGAAGCTTTCTTGTCCTTTTTATTCTGAGGAAAATTGTTGGTGAAATGTCCTAGTTCACCACACTAGAAGCACTTGATCTTTGACAGATCCTGCCTCTTCTTTCCCTGCTACTTCTTTGATGCCAAGGAAACATCTTCTTCATCTTCCTTATTCACCTTACTCGATCCCATGTTGTACTGCTTCTTGGTGAATCTGTCGAGTTCTTCTTGATGCATGATTTGCCACAATTTGTCCCAGTCGAGAAGGTCCACTCTGCCCAAGATACTTTGGACAAAGGTTTCCCATTCATCTGTGACCACATTGAGAGCAGTGCTGACCATCAAATCATCCTCCACCTTTGCACCTGTGGCTGCATTCAAATGGTCTATGATCGACTGTAATTTGAAGATAAATTTTTCCATATCTTCCCCCTTGGTCATTATGAATGACCGTATCTGAGTCTCCAAAAGCATCTTCTGCTGGACGAAATTTCCCTCATATATGGATGTTAAGGCCTTCCATATCTCATTAGATTTTTTCTTCTCAGTTATGTGTGGGACAACATGGTCCTTAACTCCATCAATTATCAGCCGCTTGGCATGTCCACTAGTTTCATTATGCTTCCTCAGGAGATCTGCATCGGTCGGTGTGGCGAGAACTCGTTCTGCATGGTCTCTTAGATGATATGCCTCTAGGACTATCAGGATTATATCCTTCCAAACTGAAAAGTTGGATAGGCCATCTAATCTATCCTGATCACGCAGTCCATGAGGATCCATCTGCTCAGAAATCCGTTGGAGCTCCTCTTCTCTCTACTAGAGATCTAGATCTAGGGTCCTTTGCGAAATGGGCACCCTCTTCTCTCTCTGACAACTAATTTCCCTCCTTGGAAATTTTCCAAATCAACAATGATTCAGCTCTCTTCGATCCTCTGATCGATCTGCAGGTTTCTTTGGTTAGAAAATCCCGGAGAAGTTGATCTCCTCTCGCTCTTTGTCACTAGTGCTTAGGCTAAAATTTCTGAAAACTTCAGAAATTTAACCCCACCAAAACCTTCTGAAGTTTTGAAACTCTGCTTTAGGCACTTCTGGATCTAACAACTTCAGATATGCGTCACCCTGGCTAGCTTCAGACAATCCCAACGCTGCATCTGCGTAGTAAGGTGGGCCTACTGGGAAACAGTGTAAGAATGCATCACCCTGCCCTCTGCATAACTCTTCTCTCTCTGAAATTGTGATGTCCCTTCATATCTGCCCTTTTTATATTGCTACTGCACTTCCTGTGTAGGTTTTAACCCTGAAATTTTTTTATCTACACACGAATATTATAATATAAAATAAACAATAGCTAGAGCATAAAACATAAAACAGATAAACAAAGAGATTTTCCCCTGGATCCCAAATCGGGACGACTAGCTTGATTTTTCATTATATTACTTTTAGTGTTACAACACATATATATAGATTCTGAAGCATACATGAACCCTAATCCATTAACCCTGGATTAGAACATAACCGTAGTTCCCTTGACCGGATCTACAAAAATAGCAGGGGCCGAAAACCATCATACCCCAAAACCATGTGCAAAACCATGCACAAAACCATGGGCGCGGACTACACATACCCAACATTCTCCCACTTGTTGTTTTCTTTCTATAGGGGGCCATAGGAGAGCTTAGTCATTGGCCCAATTCTTCAACACCCATTGTTTCTCTACAACAAGAGAAATTTTGAGTGCTCACAGACTTTGTCAATGCATCTGCAACATTCTTCATAGTGTCCACCTTTACCAGCAACACCCTTTTAGCCTCAACCATATCTCTAACAAAGTGATATTGAACATCAATGTGCTTTGTCTTTGAATGATAAGCAGGGTTCTTAGCCAAGAAAATTGCACTTTGGCTATCACAGCCTATCCTTATAGCTTGCTGTACCAACCCCATACTTGAACACAATCTCTGCAACCAAACTGCTTCCTTGCTTGCATGAGTGGCTGCTATGTATTCTACCTCTGTAGTTGAAAGAGCCACTACAGACTGTCTTTTACTCATCCAATTGACTGCGCCTCCAAATAGGCTAAACACATACCCACTTGTAGATCTTCTTTGGTCTAGATCTCCAGCCCAGTCTGCATCAACAAAACCACGAATGTCCAACATTCTTTCCAATCCTAGTCTTCCCTGGTAGCACAAGCCATAATCACTAGTGCCATGTAAATATCTGAAAACCCGCTTCACTGCTATCCAATGCTCCTTCCCTGGGTTTGACATAAATCTGCTCAATACTCCCACTGCATGTGAAATGTTTGGTCTAGTACAGACCATTGCATACATCAGGCTACCCACTGTACTTGCATATGGAACGCGGGACATATCCTCCTCTTCTTCTTGTGTCTTGGGACATTGTTCATTAGATAACTTTACACCTACAGGAATAGGAACATTCACTAGTTTACTATCATGCATATTGAACCTCTGCAATATAGTCTCGACATACTTCCTCTTGTTTAACCAGAGTTTCCTCTTTGCCCGATCTCTCTTAATTTCCATGCCCAAAATATAGTTTGCAGCACCAAGATCCTTCATGTCGAATTTGGAGAATAGTTGGGTCTTCAAATCTTGGATAATTTCTTTGTCATTTCCAATCAACAACATATCATCCACATACATGACCAAATAAATAACATGGTCACCAATTAATTTAAAATAAACACAGTGATCCTCCTTGCTTTTGGTGAAGCCAAGTCCCCGTATATAGGTATCAAATTTCTGATACCACATCCTTGGTGACTGTTTTAACCCATACAGAGAGTTCTTCAACCTGCATACCAGTTCTTTCTTACCCTTCACCATAAAGCCTTAAGGTTGCTTCATGTATATCTCATCTTCTATATCCCCGTGAAGAAATGGTGTCTTCACATCCATCTATTCTATCTAAAAATCAAATGCAGTAGCAACAGATAAAAGTAATCTAATAGAAGTAACTTTGGCAACAGGAGAAAAAATATCACCAAAATCAATTCCCGGCACCTGGGAATAACTTTTTGCTACCAACTAAGCTTTGTATTTCTCCACCTTGCCTTCTACATTCATCTTCTTTTTAAACACCCATTTGCTCCCGATGGGCTTCCTTCTAGCCGGCAACTCCACCAGATCCCATGCCTCATTTTTGTGCAAGGATGCCATTTCATCAACCATGGCCTCCTTCCAGAGTTTTCCATCCTCTGAATCTACTGCCTCCCTGACAGTTCTGGGATCATCACCAGTTATAGTTAATGAAAAATTTGAACGGAAAGCATATGGACTATACCTTTCTAGTTGTCTTCTTTCTTGAGCTGATCTTCTCATAGCTGGAGTTTGTGGCTCTTACCCTTCTAAGTCTTCTTCTGTTGTAGAGTATGATTCATCCTTATTTAGCTCAAACTCTATCTTCTCAGGTTCCTTTGGTATGACTTCATGTTTAACAACATCTTTCACCTCTCTAAACACCACATATCGACTGTACACAACCTTCCTTGTTTCCGGTTCCAAAGCTTGTAACCTTTTAAACCATCCTTATACCCAATAAAGATGCACCTTTCAGATTTATTATCCAACTTGGTCCTTTTCTGCTTTGGAACATGTACATATGCATCACATCCAGATACCCTTAGATGTGAAATAGAGGGTTTCTTACCATCCATAAGTTCATGTGGAGTCTATCCTCCAACACCGATGAAGGTGATCTCGTTAACCAGATAGCATGCAAGCCTCCATCGCTCGCCCATAATTCTTTTCCCAACCCGGCACCACCAAGCATGCTTCTTGCCTTTTCCATCGCTGTTCGTCTATCTTTACACCCATTTTGCTGAGTGTAGAGTAGTCTTCCTCGTCGGCTATACCACACTTCTTACAGAACTCTTCAAATTCCTTCTTGCAGAACTCCCCACCATTATCTGTCCTCAGCGCCTTTATCTTTTTCTCTGTCTGGTTTTCCACCAGAGCCTTAAATTCTTTAAATTTGTCAAAGACTTCAGATTTATTCCTCAAGAAATATATCCATGTATTCCTTGAGAAGTCATCTATGATTGAAACATAGTACACAGACTTTCCCAGTCATGGAACTGACACATGCCCAAACACATCACCGTGCACAAGTTCTACTATCTTGTTTGCCCTCTTAGCACCACAAGGAAAAACTCACCCGATTCCGTTCCCATATACACAATTTTCACAAAATCGAAATCCGCAGAGCAATTAGACATACCTTCTACCATACCATTTCTACAGATCCGAAGGCCCTCTTCTCTCCAATATGTCCAAGCCTTTGATGCCATAGCATGGTATTTTCTCCAGAGATAGTTAGGCTTTCCGCTCCACTTTCAGGAACCACAGAACTATTACAACCATCAATAATAGTGCTACCTTGTAGCTTGTACAAAGTTCTAATTCGAACTCCCCGCATTAATACCAGTGCTCCCCGAACCATCTTGCAGGCATCTTTCTCGAACACTTTTTTGACACCTGTATCATCCATCTTGCTTACAGAAATCAGATTTCTGGCCAATGCAGGAACATGCAGAACACCAGGAAGTGTTCTAATCCTTCCACCTTGTAGCTTCAGCTTGACCTTTCCACGTCCGACGATTCTGGCCTTCCTATCATCCCCTAGGAAGACATCACCACCATCATATTTACTTCGTTAACCACTCCCGATGTGGGAGTGAAGTGAAAGGGATGCACTCCGAGTCAATCAACCATGACTATGATCTACATGTGTATTTGAAGAAGCAACATACATCCCCACCTTCATTCGAGGTGGTTTTTGCCTCTACAGAAGGAGCATCATAAGATCCCTTTCCTTTCTCAGGAGCTTTAGATTTGTAGTTCTTTTTGTAGTGCCCTTCCTTTTCGCATTTCCAAGACACCTTTACAAACTTTCCAGGAGATTTAGATCTCCCTATAGATATAAATCTCCCACTTGAAACATTATTCTTGTTTCTGTTTTGGAACCTTCCTCATACAGATAAGGCATCTCCATTCATACCCTCCATATTTCTCTATCTCATTTCATCCGACAGTAAGGCTGAGACAATGTCATCAAAATTCAAGGTAGTTGTATTGCTACCTATTGTAATAACCAGACTATCCCACGAGTCTGGTACAGAACACAACAAAATGTTGCACTTATCTTCATTTGAGATTTTAATATCAACAGATGACAGCTGATATACCACAATATCAAAGGCGTTCAGATGCTCAGTCACCGAGTCTCAATCCTTCATCCTTAGGTTGTACAACTTTTTCCGCAGGAACAATTTATTCACTAGAGACTTAGAATGGTACAAAGTCCCATGTTTGTCCCACAAATTCTTTGCCGTAGCTCCCCCAGATACATTCAACAATACCGAATCTGAGACACACAACCGTATTGTGCTCTTCGCCTTCTGATCCAACTTCTTCTAGTTTTCATCTGACATTACCATTGGTTTAGTACCTGGATCTACTGCAATCCAATGGTCTTTATCCACCACAGATCCTCCCATCTTGAGCTTCCATAACTCAAAACTTTGACCATTAAATTTCTCGATCTCTATCTTTCCAACGCCTATCTTCTTTCACCGGCAAGAATCGATCCCATTGCATCTCCCACCGAATGGTCTAACGTCTCAGCTCCGAGCAAAAAAACCTCGCAGTAGAAAGGCGTCCCTTGAAGCCGCAATGTTCTTCCGATACCAAGTGTAGGTTTTAACCCCGAACAAAAATTATCTACACATGAATCTTATACCGTAAAATAAACAATAGCGAGAGAATAAAACATAAAACGTATAAACACAGATTTTTCCCCCGGATCCCAAATCGGGATGACCAGCTTGATTTTTCATTATATTCCTTTTAGTGTTACAACACATATATATACATGCTGAAGCATACATGAACCCTAATCCATTAACCCCGGATTAGAACATAACCGTAGTTCCCTTGACCAGATCTACAAAAAATACCAGGGGCCGAAAACCATCGTACCCAAAAACCATGTGCAAAACCATGCACAAAACCATGGGCGCGGACTACCCACCAAAAATGAAGGACCAAAATATTTTTGCCCGGGCACTGCCCCAGACCCCTTGCGCCCAGCACAAAGGGGGGGATATCGCTCCCCCCTCTTACCCCCCATGCGTGCTTAGTCGTGGAAAGAATATAACACATACCCAACATTCTCGCCGTTTTCTATAGAAAAATTCTTCGGGCCCCCCCGTCGGTGACCCCCGATAGATTTGCAATTTCTCCGATACCATGTGAAAATTTCTGAATGTTGCTTATGCATAAATCTACTTTTAGATATGGTGATGCTTCTCCTACTTAATTAAGTTATTAATGCTGAAACTTTAGATTAACATCGAAGCAAACACATAACAGGCTTTCATCGATTCAGTTCTAAAATAGAAAAGTACATGCACACATAGACAAAGTGACACAAGGATTTTCTGGACAATAGTCCCCGGAAAAACCCAATGCGGGAAAACCGGTTTGCTGGTTGCTGGAGGGTTATATTATTAAGAGTTTTCTGAATACAGCAAATCTGGGTTCCAGATTTGGAAAACCCGATAGAGAAAATATAGATCTACAGCTCACCTGCTCTTCTGAAGCCAAAGTATTGACCGATCCACACCCTCAAACAGGATTTACAAGACTCAGCCAGTTCTTGGCCCTAGAAACCCTAGTGGTGCCCCTGAAGCCCCTGCGTTAGCCTCTGCAGCCTCTGCGTCCCTCTGCGCTGGCCTGGAGAGGGCTGCGTAACCCCAGAATGGGTGACACAGACCTTGCGCTGCCCTTGAGGGACTGCGTAACCCCTGAGGGTCTCCTGCTGCCCAACGCTACCCCGAGAGACACTGAGTAGCACCTGCGTAGCTGAACCTGCCCCTGCGCTGCGCAACTGCTGCCCTCTCTGCTACTGCTGCTGCTTCTCTGTGTTGCCTCTGGAAGCTGCTCTCTGGCTCTTGCTGATTCTAGGCATTGGTCTCGCATCATACCCTTTTCCTAAACTACCCTCTAGGCTGAAACACTTATGAGAATTCTTTGCATGTTTTGCAAACCTTGCTCCTCTTCAATCACTTGTTTTAGCCTCGCTGTTTTCCTCTGTGTGTCTTTACAAATGACCCCAAGCCTTTCCTTTATACTTTTCTCGTTGGGAAACCAACGGCCATGATCAGATCTTGAATCAATGGCTAAGATTAAAAGAAAGTTTGATCCATGTGACTTAAGACAATTTCATCACATGTTTAATTTAATTAACTTTAATTATTTCATTTTCCTAAGTTTAGACTTAGGAAATACATTAAAATAATTAATTAATTAAATATTTCCCAAACCATATGAAATTTCTCAAATCCCTTCTGAGTCTTTTAGATTAGGTGTACTCTAGTCCCTCCACAAATTTCGGGAGTTAGAGCACATCTGATGCTACCCCAATACACAAAATATCAACAGGGAGTTCACTTTAAGGGAATTTGAAGAATTATGTGCACATCATGGTATCATAAGGAAGTATTTTGTTGCTATAAATCCTCAACAAAATGGAGTGGTAGAACAAAAGAAAAAAACTATTCAAGACATGGCTAAGGCCATGATGGATGAAGGAAATGTGGCACACACCTTTTGGGGAGAAGCAACCCAAGTTGTTGTATATTTTATCAACATAACTCAACTCAAACTGAATATTCTAAGGCCCCTTATGAACTATGGAAAGAGAGATGAGCCTCAGTGAAGAACCTAAAAGTGCTCAAGATTAAATGTTATATCAAGAGGAATGACAAAAATATTGGTAATTATGATTCTCATGGAGATGAAGGCATTTTTCTTGGGTATGCAATCAGAAGCAAAGGCTACAAGTGTTATAAAAAATGACTAAGAGGATTGAAGAATGCATAGATGTCAGAGTGGATGAAGAATATGAGGATTTACAAAAATCTTCTCATAAATACAAAACTCCATCAAGATGTGTAGAAGCAACATCTCCAGAGTCAGATAATTGGAAGTAAATATATCGGTGTGCAGATTAGAATAATATTTACGGCCAGTTCCAGACAAGAAAATTTTGCACTATTTTCCTAGATAGAGCCCAATAATTTCAATGAAGCAAGCAAGGACTAGTTTTGGATCAAATCCATGAACAAAGAATTAGATCAAATACAGAAAAACAACACCTAGGAATTGGTTCTAAAAATGAAGGAGTAGCATTAGAGAAATTTTGAGGTCTAAAATGGGTATCCTAAGGAATATTATAAAATAATAGTGGAAATAATAAAATAAGATTAATTTTATAAGGAAAAAAAGAAGAAACTACTTTTTCAACTCACATTTTCAACTTATCTCCCTACGATTTTACTCAAATTTCGAGCGGGAGCACTCGTTGAATATGGAATTTAATTCCTCATCCAAGGAGTACTCATCTTACATACTTTCGATGGACCTTACTACACGAAAAATGATAAATACATAAAAAAATTCGATTCCAATTACACTTTTCATGTATGTCTCATTTTTAGAGGGAAAACATAAGAAACTATTTTTTCAACTTATCTCCCTACATTTTTACTCAAATTTTGAGTGGGAGCACTTGTTGGATGTGGAATTTAATTCCTCATCCAATATTACCCATGTTGCATACTTTCGATGAACCCTACTATATGAAAAATGACAAATACATAAAAAAAACTTGATTGCAATCACGTTTTTCATGTATTTTTCATTTTTCGTTAGCAGGGTCCATCAAAAGTATGCAACATGGGTACTTATTGGATGAGGAATTAAATTCCACATGAAACACGTGCCCCTTCTTGAAATTTGTGTAAAAAAGTAGGGAGATAAGTTGAAAAAGTAATTTTATTTTTTTATTTTTTTTAATCTTTTTACTTTTTTGCTCCAAAATGATGAATCATTCCCCATGGTTGAAATCATCATCTTGAATCGTATTGATTCTTATAAAGTTGATTTTTGTTATACATTTTTTTTTTGAGGCCCATTTTTTACCTCAAAATTTCTCTAATGAATGTCATTAACAGAAAGTGGGTTTTCAAAAACAAGGTAAATTAAGATGGTCAAGTTGTGAGAAGCAAAGCCAGGCTAGTTTGTAAAGGCTATGTCCAAGTCCAAGGTACATATTTCAAAGAAAAATTTGCTCCTTTTTAACTTTTCTTATGGATTGTTATAGCATCATTTTTCACCCTCAGGTGATTCATGATTGTCTTTATGGCTTTGGGCACCCATTCCTACAGACTTGAACAAAATTCACTAAAAAACAGTGTTAAAATTCCCATACACGGTTATGCCCAGACTTTTCCGCGTGTATACGCGAGTCCATATGTACTTTTCCGCGTATTCCATTAAAATCATTAAAAAATATATAAAAATTCCCTATTTTCGGGCTGGGTTGATGGTTACTCCAGTAGTTCAACCACCCCAGCACGTGGCCAACTGTTTCCAACTGATTGAAACTACTTTGAGGGAGTATAAAAGCCCCTCATGTGCATGGCCTAAGGAAGAGAGAAATTTTATAGACATTATACTCTGTTGGAATCCCAATTCAAGTCTGAATTCCCGTGCCTCCTGCACTTTCCCAGATTTATACAGGAAACCCTTGTTTCCTGGAGATGTTCATCCATTTATATGCCATCTCGAGTGCACAAGTCTTGAAAGTTTCTTAGTGAGGCAAGGGCGGGATGGATCCGGACGATGGTCTGCTCGAAGATCGTGGAAGGATTCAGGTGATCTCTCCACTCTTTATTTATGTACATGCTGTTCGTAATAATGAAGAACCATCTTGTTCCTGAACTTACGTGTTAGTATCTATTTGTATATGTGAAAAGATTGATTATTAAGCAGTTATTATCGTTTATATCATATTTCACATGGATTACACTAACGTTTAGGAGAAATATATGCTGTACAACTAGGTTTCCGTGCATGTTATTTCTTGTTTTCCAGGTTGAAGGAGGAAGAAAGGTTGCTGGGGGTTTGGACCCCGCGGGATCTACACCAAATGTAGGACTACGGGTGAGTTCTGCTATCGTTGTTATCTAGTTTTTTGCATTCAAGTATGGTTGTGTGTGAGTCCTTCTGAATGGCATGCCCTGCTCTGTGGAGGTTTTGACCCAACAAACCTCTAGGGTGATTTTCCCCGAAACAGAACTGGTGACTCCGCTGGGGATCGCATTTTTGTGATTCCCCTGTTTGGTGGTTTCAGCTATTTGATAGGTTTCCAACAGTTTTAACTTTTATTTCCAGTCCAGTTAACTCTTTCTCAATCAGACTGAAGCCCTGGTTCCTTATCCAGGCTTTATCTTTTTTATTTTTCATTATTTGCTTTTGCATACGCGGTCTTTTCTGTGTACAGTCATGTATACATGCTATTTATGTCAAAGGTGGTCGCGTATACATGGGTTTCCTTTGCCACAGTCGCATATGCACGCCTGTTGCAAGCTGTTAAAGCGCGTATGCCTGGGGGGAAATTTTGAAATTTTGGTTTTTAGCTTTTCTGGTCTTGTCTGCCTATGGTGACCTGTTTCTACAGTGTTTTTTAATCTCTGGACTGTGTTTAAAGTGTTTATATGTCTATTTCTCTCTCCTTCGTGTGAAGACTCTCTCGGTTGGTGAAATTTTTGGTTGTTACGTTTGCAATTTTGTTTTGAGTACCAAGGTCTTTTCTTGAAGATTCTTGGTTGTTTTGCTTAATCAGAACAGAGAGCTCGTGCTCATTTACTCTTTCCTTGCATGTTGTTGCGCATTTTGATTTTTTACCTATTTGGTGCGCTTGGTTTCCTTGATGTTCAGTAGACTAGTTTTGTTGCAATTTTCGAAGAGTCTCTTTTTGATTCTTTGAAGTTTTTTATTGCAAGTTTATACTATTGTACTGAGTTGATTTATTGAGTTTCTTGTCTTCCTTTTTGCTCGTATAAAGCCCCGCTGCAAGAGTGGCATGGTTGGCTTTGAGCATTTTGTTGAAGTTATACTTGAAATTCAGAGTTAGTTTGACTTAGTTACCGGATAGTTCAATTGGTCTTCTTGAAATCTCTTCTTTATAAACTAAAACTGGCATATAGGTTAGGGAATCCACTTTCCGTTGCATTTTGCATACTAGCCTCCATTCTGATCTCTTGCCATAAGGTCGATTCCATCAGGTCATGAGTATTTCACCCATTTCACTCGCCGATTATGTAATCATGACTTGGTGGTAGAGCCTTCCTTTACATGGGCTTCCTAGTTAGTTCCTCACTATCACTTGTTGCCCATGCTGCGTTTTATGTAGGCTCGGGAGTCCTCTTTAGTCCCGCCATGACTTATGTGTTGAAGCTTCATTCTTCTTCTTCTCCACTATCATTTTTCTGGCTATTACCCTAGAGGCTCCCTGGTGTTGTTGAGTTGTATTACTGCATTGCATATTGGCTACTTGTTTATCCTGGCCTTTAGCCGGCTTCATTTTGGACTCGATGTTTAAGCCAACTTTTGACTTTGACTATCTGTACAAGTTAACCATTGCATGCACTTAGCTATCGTGACTTGACACCCTTTTACCCATGGATGGAACACTCCTCTGAGTATCGCTTACCAGTTTCCGCCACCTTGCATTGAGCATAGGATCGTTCCAATCCCAGGAACTAGTGCATCTGTTTCTTGATACTCATTCTATCCATTGTACCATAGCATTATTTTATTCTTTTTCAGGCTTATTATATGAAAAAGACAAAAAAATCAAATATAACAAAAAGAGCGGGAACGGGATGTAACTTCATTATTTGATGGCAGTACAGTGTCAGTTTGTCGCCCTTGAACAAAGCATATACACTTATATATCTTTCCTCCATTTGGGATGGTTTTAGTTTTGACCTAGGTTTAGCCTTTACCTTGTTTCACTTGTCAGTCCTCCCTCGGTTGGTTATCTCTTCCAATCATATGGAGAGTTTGTTCTGCCTCCTGCATAACAAACTTTTACAGTGTCACTTTTCACTGCCATGGTCATCATGAGTCGTGCTTTTGTTCAAGGGAAGTCTAACTAGAGTCGGCCATTCTGCGGTGTCTCTTGAATCATTATTTAGTCGGCCTTCCCGGTCTTGTTAGTATCTTGTTCTATCACATCAGATGTTTTGGTCCTCTGCTCGTGCTGGTTTGAGAAGGTCTCCATTGACTTCTTGCTGGCGGGTTTGTCTCTTATCGACTACGACACATTTCTCTGAGAGCAAACCTAGAGCTGCACCCTGGCCCTATTTCCATCATTGATAGGTGACCTTGTGCTCAGCATTTGATCATCATTATGGGTCTTTGACTGAGTGGTTTCCCCTATGTTCGACGTCAACATACATTATCACACTTGGGATTCGTGCGGTACCTTGATTTCCATTTGACCCCATTGGTGGATATCTCACCTCTGTGTCAGCTTTCATTATTGGTTGGTTCAAAGGGTTTCTTCCGTGCGCTAGCTTCATCTTGTGCATGTCGGAAACGTACTTCGGTTTGGTTCCGTCACTCTACTTCGTCCGATTCCTTCCAAATCTTGGCCTGCGGGTTACACTCGCGCTGGACTGATGTGGGATGCCTTAATGCCTTCCTTCCAACAGATCTTTTCCCATCGACTCCGACTCATTGCTCTGGGAACAAGATCTAGAGTCTTCTGTCAGTACCTTAGGGTTTGCAGTCATCAGTGGCAGACTCTTCGCTATCGACAGTGGGGATTCATCATTGCCTCCTGATTGGTAGATTCTCTCAAGTGTTCGACTTCAACTCATTCATTCGCACTTGTTAGATTGTACTGGGGCACCTTGACACTCATTTTCATTATTGGTGGGTTGTCTCGCGTTTGTTAACGGTATTCATCATTGACCGATAATCCAACGATTTCTCACATGGTCGACTTCAGCTCATTTATTCCCATTGTGTAGAATTGTGCCGTCGAGATCGGTGAAGACCTCGGGTTGCATCAGCATCTTTCGGTTCACTTTTGACAGTCCATTCAGTTTCTGCCAGTGATACCGTTCACCCTTATATGTTGCAGTCCAGCACAACAGCATCCTATATGTTGGCTCCCGAGTTGCGTGATTGTACCGTTTATTCCACCTCTTATGATTTGGTACTTGGAGATTCAGTTACTTATATGATCAGACATCCAGTTTCAACATCATTGATCAGCTTTCTATATGTGATACTTGGACATTGATTCAGACTTGTACTTCCGGGCCATGCTCAGATGATTCATTTTGTACTTTCAGTTCAGCTATACTTGTATACATTTTGGATCTATTATGTACTTTCCATATGATGTATTTTTGACTGAGCATGGGTATGCCCGCCTCAGCATGAGTTGACTCTCTGTTTTCTTTCATTGGTTTTTGGCAGGCTGAAATCTGGTGAAGTCCTCTCTTGTCCTTTCGAAGTTCTTTCTATGTGCACAATACATTTCGGCCATCATGTACCCCTTCTGACCTCATATATTAGGGGACATCTGTTATAGCATCATTTTTCACCCTCAGGTGATTCATGATTGTCTTTATGGATTTGGGCACCCATTCCTACAGACTTGAACAAAATTCACTAAAAAACAGTGTTAAAATTCCCATACACGGTTATGCCCAGACTTTTCCGCGTGTATACGCGAGTCCATATGTAATTTTCCGTGTATGCCATTAAAATCATTAAAAAATATATAAAAATTCCCTATTTTCGGGCTGGGTTGATGGTTACTCCAGTAGTTCAACCACCCCAGCACGTGGCCAATTGTTTCCAACTGATTGAAACTACTTTGAGGGAGTATAAAAGCCCCTCATGTGCATGGCCTAAGGGAGAGACAAATTTTATAGACATTATACTCTGTTGGAATCCCAATTCAGGTCTGATTCCCCGTGCCTCCTGCACTTTCCCAGATTTATACAGGAAACCCTTGTTTCCTGGAGATGTTCATCCGTTTATATGCCATCTCGAGTGCACAAGTCTTGAAAGTATCTTAGTGAGGCAAGGGCGGGACGGATCCGGATGACGGTTTGCTCGAAGATCGTGGAAGGATTCAGGTGATCTCTCCACTCTTTACTTCTGTACATCCTGCTCGTAATAATGAAGAACCATCTTGTTCCTGAACTTCTGTGTTAGTATCTATTTGTATATGTGAAAAGATTGATTATTAAGCAGTTATTATCGTTTATATCATATTTCACATGGATTACACTAACGTTTAGGAGAAATATATGTTGTACAACTAGGTTTCCGTGCACGTTCTTTCTTGTTTCCCAGGTTGAAGGAGGAAGAAAGGTTGCTGGGGGTTTGGACCCCATGGGATCTACATCGAACGTAGGACTACGGGTGAGTTCTGCTATCGTTGTTATCTAGTTTTTTGCATTCAAGTATGGTTGTGTGTGAGTCCTTCTGAATGGCATGCCCTGATCTGTGGAGGTTTTGACCCAACAAACCTCTAGGGTGATTTTCCCCGAAACATGGATAGATTGTTCTTTGATGTAGATAACTGAATTTACAAAATTTTCATTATTTACATATTGAATTCACCCCATAATATCATAACATCATTAAAAATTATGTAGAAAGAACAATAATATCTGTAATGAATTGGAACAAAAAGGAATAACAGAAGAAAAACATACACAATATAAACACCAAGAGTTAGGTCAGAGACCAGGGAAAAAAACCCATAAAGGGGAGAACCCAACCAGATTATTCTTCTATTATATGTTTTATCATCAACTGAGATAGAAAGTACAATGAGACACATCAATCATATCAGGCCACCTAGGGCTAACCAGATATCATACGTGATCCTCATATGTAAAAATACGTATACATCACTACACTGTCATAGGTTTTATGCCATCCATGTTATGAAATTATAGATCAAAGTGTTACTGTCTTAAAGATCATGTCAAGAATCACTGTCATACATACATGTTTACTACCATATCGACATTGTCATAGAGGTACCATCATAACTGTCATAGAAGCTTTATCACAAGGAACTTTTTCATCTATCTCACATATATCAATTTATCATTACTGCCAATATTTTCATATTCTTTTTATCAAGGGTATTACATCATCACTTTTCAATACATCATTGTGCCATTGTAACTTCATGTCTATCTATCCCAATAATTGCAAAGGATATTGTCAATATTCTCATAAGAACATATATGAAAATCATATGTCACTTGGCATGTAAGTCATGATAGTGACATAGATCTCTTTCTTATATCATAACATTTATACATATAAAAATATCTCTAAACAAAATAAGTGTACCATGATATACATTATTGTATCATAGAGTAAATACTATTTCCCATTCATACGAGCCCCATAAGTAAAAACCATAAAATATTGTGGACTTTAATAGAAGGGAGATCCATAATAAAATAAAGTGAATCATACATGCCCAATGTGATCTATGGGACTTAGATTGAGTCACATGGTGATGAAGCATTTGAAACATAGAAAAAATGCAATGTTGTAGTTATGTATGAGATTCTTCAGGTATGACATACGAACCAAGTCATAAACGCGATCTACGGTACTTAAACTAAGATACATGGTGATGAAGCATTTGAATCATAGAAACATTGTGATGCTGTGCCATCCAATGTCAACAGGGATGCGTTGCCATGCTATCAAGGTGATGTGATGTGAATCCATGAAATGTCAACAATGATGTGGTTCCTTTGTATGTAATATAAACATGGATGTGGTGGCATGCTATTAATGTGATGTGTTTATTTTGTGTAGCTTTGGAGGTACTTGAAGCCCTAGGGATTAGGGTTTGGAGGGAAAAGTGCCACAAGGGTCACTTGTGGGCTTGGAACCCAAGTATGGGGTTCTTCACCAAATCGTGTTTTGGGCATTCCCAGGAGCACATTTCTACATGTGAAGGCATGAGATGATAGAGGGAAGAAATAAGAATCCAACGCTTTGAGAATCGTCAAATTCCAAGTTATATAAGTAGAGATCTGAATTTTTGAAGTTATACGATGAGTTTGCACATGTGCATGTAGGTCAGCCTATCAGACTAGGAGGTAACTCCACAAATTGAACAATGAATTTGACAGAGGGTGCTCATGAATATATATATATATATATATATATATATATATATATATATATATATATATATATGATATATATATATATATATATATATATGATATATATATATATATATATATATATATATATATATATACAGATATATATATATATATACAGAGATATATCTATATATATATATATATATATGGAGGTGATTTTGTTGGGATTCATTTCCCAATGTCTCGTAGACTTCCTTATTTCCTAATTCACACTAATATAAAAATTTTTCCAATCCCTTAGGATTAGGTGTCAACATTCCCCCCCTTAATCTGAAGGGATGTTGGTGAGTCCAATCATCGTTATGAATTTTCAAACTTTTCTCTTCCAAGTGCTTTGGTGAATATTTCTGCAGTCTGCTCATTTGTGGAACAATGAAGCAGATTGATAGTTTGGGCCTCAACATGATGTCAAATCAGATGATATTTTGTATTGATGTTCTTCGTTTGATCATGGAAATTTGGGTTCTTGGCCAAATATATTGCAGAAGTTTTGTCAATCATGAGTGGAGTTGAATGCATTTGTTTCATCTGCAAATATTCTAGGATTTTCCTAAGCCACACAATTTCCTTCTGGAGATGTCTGGTCTAGCAGTAGTCAGGTAGATGAGACGTCCTACAATATGTCTATACTTCATTACATCCTCAAATTCCTTATCTTCAATGGATGTGAGATTCAAGTTTTGTTCCATTCGAGAGGTCAAAGGATTGCATTCAGCCATGCCAAACTTGTTCAATAGATCTCCAATGTACTTCTTTTGAGAATGGAATATTAATTTAGGATGTTGAGTTACTTCAATACCAAGATAGTAGTGAACATAGCCCAAATAATTCATTTCAAAACCTTTCTTCAATTCCTTCTTTATGGATGCAATATAACTCTCATTGTTCCCTGTCATCAAAAGATCATCTACATACACCACAAGATATACAACTATTTTCCCAAATTTCTTAACAAACAAAGTTGCTTCATCAAGATAAAAATGTTTGAAGTTAAGTTTCAGAAGATGCTCAGTTAATTTCTCATACCAGGCTCATGGTGCTTGCGTGAGGCCATACAAGGATTTTATAATATTTCATACTTTGTGTTCTTGGCCCTTCACAACAAATCTTTCTGGTTGGGACATAAAACCCTTCTCCTTTAGATATCCATTCAAAAAGGCAATTTTTACATCCATCTGATGGAATTTCCAACCCTTCTGAGTTGCTAACGAAAAGAGTGTCCAGATGGTGGCCCATTTTTCTGTGGGGGAAAAAGTTTCCTCATAATTTACCCCTTCTTTTTGTGCAAAAACTTTTGCCACAAGCCTAGCTTTGTGCTTGTCAAGTGGGCCATCTGCTTTGTACTTGTTCTTGTAGACCCACTTGCAGCCAATTGGTTTGGTTCCAAATGGAGGATCAACCAGCTTCCAAGTTCCATTGTTTATCAACGCATCATACTCCTTTTTCATTGCTTCATTCCATTCATCAAGAGAAGTGGATTATTTCAAGAAAATTGGTTCAATATTTGTATACAAGTTAAATTCACAATTATAAGCAACATCCATATCAATAGGTGAATCAGAATTATCTACGTCACCTCCATTTTTCCTGGTGGAACTTCTTGTTCTTGTCTTTCCAACCTCATCGGGACTAACATTTTCTAGTGTCTTTGTTAGCCATTTTGGGGGATCTTTCTAATATGGCCCAGGTTGTTCATTTGACTGAGTTGGGATTGAATCAAGATTCAGTCTCCCAATTCTGTCAATCACATCATTCAAGGTGTCATCCATGGTTGGTTATTCATGTGGGGGAGAGAGTGCTTCGGAAGACGATTCCATAGAATGATTTAGTATAAGAATACCCCCTTCAAGATGTGGAATCTAATTATCAAATTCTTGAAATGACTTTGCATGTGTGAATATATCCAAGCGATTGATTTGTTGCTCAACAACATCATCAGTCTTGGAATATTCAAGGAATATAACATTTCTAGGTACTACAAATTTCTTATTGACTTCATCATAGAGACGATATCCTTTGGAGGTATTAGAATACCCCAAGAAGATACATTTTCAACTTCTAGCACCAAGTTTATTTCTTTGTACCTTAGGTATCAAAGCATAAAAGGTGGAACCAAAGACCCTATAATTCTTTACCGAAGGAATGTGACCATGCCACATTTTATAAGGAGTTTTATTTTTTATTGTATTAGAAGGACACATATTCTTTATGTACACAACATATAGAACTACATCAGCCCAAAACATCAATTTTACATTCTTGAAAAACATCATGGAGCGAACCATATTTAAAATTGGCATGTTCATTCTTTTAGCTACACCATTCTGTTGGAGATTATAGGGCATAGTTTTTTGATGTTTGATCCCATGTTGGTGAAAATAGTTTTAAAATTCGTTTGAAGTGCGCAGAGGAGCTGGGGAAGGGAGAAAGGATGGCTGCGGGAGGAGTAGAAGGAGAAGCTACAGGAGGTGTAGCAGATGGGGGAGGTGGAGGAAGGGAGCGGGGATGGATGCAGGAGGTGTAACAATTACGGGAGGAGGATGAAGGGAGCAGGGATGGCTGCATGAGGAGCAGCTACGGGAGGTGTGAGATGCGCAGGGAGGAGGAAGGGAGATGGATGTGGGAGGAGATAGTGCTATAGGGTAATATGCTTGGGTGGTGGTTATTGGGTATCCCTCTCATGGCTTTCCGGTTCCCGAGGCAGATTGTCAGATTAGCTGTAAAGTTCCAAAGTTACTGCATACTTTTTCATGCTAATCTATATAATTGACAAAGAAAGATGGAAAAGATTACCTCTTTGTGGATAGCATATCCTATGGAGAACACCAAGAAGCAAAGTAGATATCCTTCTTCACCGACTCCAAATCCAGATCCTGCAACCAATCAAAGCACCCGTGTAATCTCTACAACAATATAGCTTTCTATCAATTAAACTGTCATATAAGAAACATAAAGCAATGTAGATATAAGCCATTCATATCTTGCTACATAGACGATTGAACAACAATTATAACATTGATGCTTTGAATGGAAAAACTAGATACAATTCTATTGATTTATGAAAAGGATGATTATAACTGTCAATTGCACCAAGCCCTCCTCAATCTTCGAAGATATTTCCCTTTTGACATTAAAACATGGATAAAACTGCCCCTTGGGAAAGACATAGTGTTAACCTAGGAATTAACGCTCCCTTTTCATGGCTCAGGTGCGTTATAACTATGCCTAGTTGTTTCTGGGGTGTGTTACCTTGGAAAAAATGGGTCTTGTCTAGGTCATTTTCTTCCTTCCATGCTACCTTCTCCTCTGAGCTGATGAGGAGGTCATTTTTCCTGTAACAGATGCCCCCTAAAGTGTGAGGTCATAGATGAAGACTATGGCCGAAATAATTTATAACAAGTGTAGTAGAATTAGAGGAATTGGAGGACTGAGGAAAACCTAAAACAACAACATATGTCAGAAAATATAGTATCTATCTTGAGTTGGGCATTCCCATGCTCAATAGCTAATCAAAATGATTTCTCTAGAGCAGAGATATGAACAATATGTCCATTGATAAGGATAACATGGAAGCATCTGTCATAACAGGACTAAACTGATAAGATATCTCCAAAAACAATATTGCAACTTGGGAGAGAAAACACAGCTGTAATGGTGTAAGCCTCAACCCAAGGTCTTGATTGCCGCTTCACTAAATTGCATATTTCCATACATGTGAATGAATGAGTTGTAGTCGAATGTGCGGGAAATCATATGATTACCAGTAAATAACAAAAATGGTTAACAGACGCGAGGATGGCCACCAATAATGATGATCGTCCCCAATATGCACAGTACAATCTAGCGAGTATGAATAAAAGGAGTTTATGTCGAACACTCATAGAATCATTCGATCGGGAGCCAATAATGAGAACAATGCAACCAAACACAAGGTGACCTGCCACTGATGTCTGCAAGTACCCAGGTATTGATGTGTTTCTGGATCAACTTCCTACATAAGATGTTGAAGTCGATAGGAAGAGATCTGTCAAAAGGTAGGCACTGAGGAATTCTACATCAGTCGACACGAAAAGGGAAAAGATGATTTTGGTTATGGAAATAATAAAGAGAAAATGGGAATAACTGATGAAAAATAAGTTCTGGTATATGATGGCTTGGTTGATACAAGGAGCAGTAGATAGCAGGATCCTCTTGAACAATAAAAGGCACTCTAACAAGGTACTAGGTAGCTTAGGCTTAATGAACACCAAAGAGTACCAAGATTCACCAATATAGGAACATTGGCATATGAAGGCTAAACTCATAGATGGTAGGGTTCGGCTAAATGCGAGAGAGTTTTCTGGGAAGTGCCATGTTCAAGATTTTGTGTTGCCAAATCGACCTTTAAAATGTAACAGAATAAGTATCCATTTTGTCCAAATTTTTTCCCCGTCTGATTTAGTTTAACAAGTCTAGACGGGTAAACTTGGTGATTTTTTCATATTTAGAGAGTCCGAAAAAAATCGTAAAAGACAACTCTAGGGGTTACCTTTGTCATGCTTGATAACTGGGCATGACAAAGGGAGAATAGTAAGCCCAAAATAGTTCATTTTCCGTGAGTTAGTCCATTGAATCCGGAAAAGTGAGAAACCTATGTTCAATGGAAATCTGCCTCATTTTGTTATGAGTACGAGGAGATGGAGTAAACACAATGTTATTCGTGAAATTTTAACGAGTCCAATGAAGAAAAACTCGGTGCTTTTCGTGAATTTTTAACGAGTCCCACATAGAAAAACTCGGTTAATTTTTCTGTTTAATGAGCTTTGAAAAAGATGGAAAAGAATGGCTCCTATTTCTTCGTTGTAGTAGTTTAACGAGCCCGACGAAGACAACTCAGGGTTTTTTCATTTTTACGAGCTAGAAAAATTCCCTAAAAAGAAAGCTCGAAATAGGGTCGAACACAGTCAAATATACACATGCACACTAACAACCCATCAGAGCATCGATAACATTTAAAAACTAATAGTTGCAACAAAGTATAACATCATCAGGACAATGTTGCTGAGAAGAGAGAAGATCAAGGTTTAATAAATAAGGGTGGAGAAAAATAAAGGAAGGAAAAAGGCCGACCAGCTCTTTTATAAATGTAAATTAATTAATGAAATATTTATTATTTTATTTTATATACATTTATTCCTATAAATCAATAATTTGGTAAATTTAATTAATAATAATTTTAATTAATATTAAAAAGCTACTTTATAATATAAAATGGGAATTAAAATAATATTGTGAGGCTAGCTAATAAATATTTTTAGTTGGAACAATCTATTTATAGGTAGCAACATTGTCCTGATGATGAGTCTGGATCTAGACTTGAAACGTAGACAGAAAAAATGACTACTGTGGATATTCCAAGTCCTACATCTGAAAAAATACACCACAGAAACCTCCAATCTAGCATTGTTACCCTGTACGGAAGAGACACATGGACCGATATTCGTAATCTCGAAAAAATAGGATCAAAATTCGAAGAAGAGAAGCATATCTCGCATTCCTCAAACAATGTTGTGACTCTAACTTAATTCCAGCCTTTGCCCGCATCAAACACAAACTCAATAACTAGCATAACCACAGGGCATTCGAACGCCTTAGTGGATCCCTTATCCGGCATGAAATACACAGAACTCAGTTCTGGCTAGACCAGCTATCCACCAAAGCGTATAAAATACATTTAAAACTTGCTATGGTCATCCGCAAAGATCTCTGGTCCACTATTGATGCAACGGTTGCACTCAATGCTGAAAGAGAAGGTGGCCGAGCTCGGGATAAACAAAGCAGGAAGTTGAAGAAATTAAGTAATAAATATAAACCATGGCAAGATCACATAGATCTGCAACCAAATGACGCAATGTACACTCCCTCTACGGTCCAGAATCTGGTCTCCTCTGAAGCATCCCCCGCAATCCATAATGAAATTAACCGGGAAACTGTAAGCCATGTTAACCAACCTCCCTCCACGGTCAATCTGATCCCCTTCACAGCAAATGTACACAACGAGAGGATCGATGCAAAGAAAATTACCCCTTCTACCGCTGAAGACATACACAACTATGAAAAATATTTTGAGAACAACCGATATACGTCATGCGTAGACAACAGTGAAGGATCAGTGAGATCAGATTCGGGAGGACAAAAAATTTTGTTGTGGACAGACAAGCCATACAATGAGTCATATCCACCTGCAGAAAATGTTAAATCGGTAAATACGCACAATAATAAAACACAGGAAGTTCATCCGAACTCTGCTAAAGATAGGCACGACTATGAAAAACCAGTTGAGAACGGCCTATATACGTTCTTAGACAGCAAGGAAGTGATATCGGGTCAGAACATTTCGTTACGTGTAAACAAGCCAAACAACAAGTCACATCCACCTGCAACAAATGTTAAAGCGGTTAATACACACAACAATGTAACGTAGGATGTTAACACGGACTCCGCTGAAGAAGAACACAACAAGGATAAATCGACTGAGAACATATTTGATGCGTTGTGCGAAGATTCTAGAGGTTGTTACAATACAGTGTGCGTAGGGCCATGCAATCCACCAGCTAACACACACAATAGAAAAACCGTAATTATGGAGGCAGGACCGCAGTCAAGTAAGGTCTGCAATGAACAATGGACAGATTTGGACAATAATGTGGAACAAATGTTGAGTGATATAGGGAGCAGTACAAAGGATGAGTCAAACAATGAAAGAGTTAATCAAGCAGCATTGAAAGGTTATGATTCTATGGAGCAAGACCAAGGTTTAAAATATGCATCAATAGAGATCATTCACAATACAAGACAACATGAAAACCCTAATAAAATAAGGCACATAAGTAAAAAAGTGGTGAATATCTCTTCATATGAGTTAAAAAATATAGAAAGGGAGGTTTTGAACAAAGGGCTCAACTTCCCAGTAGCACCCAATCAGATTCCGAAAGAAGAAATTACCTGTGACATTGAAGATAGCATCAAACCCTTGAATGATGAAGACAAAGACCTCGTGAGGCAAGAATGTGCCGTCATTTTAAATAAAGATAAACCACCTAAAAGAAATTTAAGCAAAGAACAATTAAATGCCTTAAAGAACCTAAGAGGTAATGAGAACATTGTCATCTTGAAAGCTGACAAAGGAGGAGCTACGGTAATAATGGACAAAGAGGATTATGTCAATAAAATTAAGGACCATCTTCATAATAGTGGCAGCTATAAAAAACTCAATGATAACCCCATCTCCAAGATCATAAAGAAGGCCAGAAAAGATATTAAAGAGTCCAATCTAGATGATAAAATCAAAAAACGCCTATACCCGGATGGTGAGATCATGCCACGCATCTATGGTGCCCCCAAGATCCACAAAACTGGGGCGCCTATTAGACCCATTGTCAACACCATAGGATCCCCTACTTATGAATTAGCCAAATTCGTGGCCAACACCCTTGCCCCTCTGGTCGGCAAAACTAGTTCATTCATCAAGGACTCCAACCACTACATTGATTTCATTAAAAAATCCAAACTATATCCCAAAGATAGAATTGTGAGCTTCGACGTTGTTCAACTATTTACTAAAATCCCTCTAGATGAAGCTGTTGAGGTGATAAAAGAAGTCGTAGACCCCCAGACTGCAAGGCTAGCAGAAATTTGTCTCTGCTCTACCTTCTTCACCTTCCAAGGTGAAATTTTCGAACAAACATCTGGTGTGGCTATGGGTTCTCCATTTTCACCCATAGTGGCAAACCTCTTTATGGAAAAATTTGAGAAGAAGGCTCTTGACTCTTACCCTTTGAAACCTAAATTCTGGATCAGGTTCGTGGATGACACTAACGTTAATTGGCCACATGGGGATGAGGAATTGGATAAATTCCTGAACCACCTCAATAGCATTTCCAAAGATATACAATTCACAATGGAAGGTGAAGTAAACAATCGGATCCCTTTCCTTGACATTCTGCTCTTAAGAAATGAGGACGGAACCCTTGGTCATAAAGTATTTAGGAAGAAATCCCACACGAACAATTACCTACATGCTGATTCACATCACTTCCCGGCCCGAAAGATGGGGGTTCTGTTGACTCTTTTTACAAGAGCTTTCAGAATATCAGATGATACACATATTGAGGAAGAAATAGAACAACTTAAAAGATCATTCATGAACCTGGGATATAGTAAGAGAGACATCAACAAAGCTATCCAAAAGGCAAGATCCAGTAGTAATAATAATATTACTCCAACTGAATATCCTGCAACATCAAAATCTTACCTCCCCTACATCCAAGGAGTCACAGACAAGATGGACAAAGTCGTAGCTAGGAATAGCATTAAAACATCCTTCAAACCTCTAATGACCATTAAACAGAGGATGAAATCTGTAAAAGATGACCCTGACCACCTCCAAAAAAAAGGGGTTTACAAAATTAATTGTTCTTGCGGAGGGTGCTATATAGGGGAAACTGGGAGGTCCTTCAAAATTAGGTTTAGAGAACATGGGGCTGACATTAGGTTAGGTAGAACTAAAACCTCAGCATTGGTAGAACACTCCAATAAAACTCATCACCACATATGCCTTGAAGATGCAGTGGTCATTACCAATGAGAAACATCATTTTAAACGCAAAGTTCGTGAAGCCCTAGAAATTATTAAACACCCCCACAACCTTAACAGAGATGGAGGCCTAGAGATCAGCAGAAATTGGATCCATAGCCTTTCCCGCAAATTTCCCTCCACAGTGAAGGAGACGATATCATCTCATTAGGCATATCTTCTCCTTTCCCCCCCTTTTACCCTCCTGGTAGTATCTCCCTTCCGTGTTTACCTAGGTCTCGCAACCTCTAAACCTCTCCTTCACCTTCCCCCAACCCCCCCGGGCCCTTCTTCATCCCTTGTCACCCCCGCTATCATGTCATCTTCTTTTCCTAAAATCTCTCCTTGTACTCCCTTCGCGCCCCCGCGCACCCCCCCCCCCCCCCCCCTTTTTCCTTATTTCATACCCTGCTGTTGAACCCCGCTTCATAAATAGCCTTTAATTATAGTAAAAAATAAAAAAGTTAAGTCCCCTCCTTTAGTACTTAGCATAAAAGAACCCCCCCTTTTCCCTCTCTTATTTCTCAACCCTTATTTAACTTTATATTATTCCTCCTAAGCATGTTCATAAATATTTATGTTAATCAAATAACATAAATATTAAATGTTACCTCTTAATCTTTTTCATAGTTATTAACCTTTAGTTACCTCCTTCCTTTCAATATTAATTACGTAAAATATATTTATTTTAGTAAAATAATTAGGTCCCCCTTTTAATCAATTAACATAAATTTAAAGTATTACTTTATAGTTAAAACTTAAAAGGACCTCGACTATATAAGAGTTTGTTAACCTTCACTACTTTATAAGTTATTACAAATTAAAAAATTTAGATACCTATAAATAGGTTGTCCCAACTAAAATATTTATTAGCTAGCCTCACAATATTATTTTAATTCCCATTTTATATTATAAAGTAGCTTTTTAAGATTAATTAAAATTATTATTAATTAAATTTACCAAATTATTGATTTATAGGAATAAATGTATATAAAATAAAATAATAAATATTTCATTAATTAATTTACATTTATAAAAGAGCTGGTCGGCCTTTTTCCTTCCTTTCTTTTTCTCCACCCTTATTTATTAAACCTTGATCTTCTCTCTTCTCAACAACATTGTCCTGATGATGAGTCTGGATCTAGATTCGAAACATAGACAGAAAAAATGACTACTGTGGATATTCCGAGTTCTACATCTGAAAAACTACACCACAGTAACCTCCAATCTAGCAAATTATAACAGTAATTTACCAAGTTTAAGAGACTATCTGAGTGAATTTTACCTCCAGAATGGCTATAAGAAGGCAACAAAACTTCATTTTCACTGTTTTGAGAGTTGTGATAGAGCTCTGGAGTGAAAAAGTGGTGAAACTTCAGCTGCTAATTGTGGACGAACCGAGCAATGGTTTTTTATTTTGTGAGATCCAGGTAAGAGATTGAACCTTGCTCTAGCCTTCCATTGTCGTTTTAGTTCTTTTTTTTGGTTAAAAATGTGATTTTTAGCAGGCCCTAAATTTTTTTAGTGGCTAACATGGGTGCCTAGTGTCTGGGCTGCGTTAAAAGCATTTCCTGTTAAGGGACAGTGCGTTAGCACGCACTGATTTGCACTAGGGCCTACGTTAGCCGGAAGAAAATTTTTGTGAAATTGATTTTCTTAATCCAAGAGGTTCTAACAAAAAAAAAATCCATTGGAAATGTTGCTTGTGCCGGTGTGAAGCAGTTTTCCATGAGAATTTGGCGCGAAAGAGAGCATGAGCGGGAAGAATTCCAAAATGGTTACTGATGCTGCTACTTTGTTGGTTCTCCGTAGATGTGGATTATCAAAGTATGCTTGTTTAGAACTGATGAGAGGGTAGGAAGACCTTTTGAGATGGATCATCCAGCAATGGGATGACCAGCAGCATGTCTTTCACATCGGGGGTAATGAACTCATGATCAAGAAAGATGACATTTACTACTTGACTGGCTTGTCATGCAGAGGACTGAGGCCCAATCTGATAGGTTCCAGGGTTTATCCCTGCACTACTGTGGATTTGATCTGAACTCATTGCATAAACAATACTGCAGCAGTAAGTAACTGGGTGCCTATTGCACGGGTGGCAGTGAGACCGTTGAGGTCTCTCTTGTGGATGATAGTTTGCTTGGTAGGAGCCAAGAGTCAGCACGTGACCACTAAGGTTCAGGTATTACTGGTGCTGGATTACATGCAGCCACAGGTTTTCAACTGGTGTGAAAGTGTTTTCCGCCGGGTTCGAGAAGAACTGACAGCATGTAAGACCCAGACCCAAAGAGAGTTTTGGTATGGCACATTGATCGTGTCTTTTATACTAAAGCGGGTGCCCGCAATGAGGCCAAGAATTATCATGGATGCGTTGGGACATCGGGAGCCAAGACAGGCTCGTTGGTCAGCTTTGATACCACGGACTGGAGAGGGTCCAATTCGTCATTGTTTTGATGATGCGTTCTTTGAGTGGTTAGACAACTAGATCCCGATGATTGAAGATTATCCCTATGCAGGGATGAAATACACAAGAGATTTGAAGTTGATATTGCCACCAGGAACCTAGTGGGGTCCTAATGTTAAGAAATAACTTGATTAGTGTGTTTGAAGTATTTTTTATCTTTTGAATGTTTATGCAAATTTTTTGTTTAATGGGTGAAAATGTTTTTTGACATGAAGCTTGTTGCTTGACACAGATGTGGCACCTGTCCGTCCAATTGGAGCCCCTCGCTATGCAAGGCGAGGAATGCACCTAGTTTTGGCGCAGTAGTAGTGGCTGCAGCATCCGTTGAAGAGGGTGATGACGCACGTGGTTTGCACGAGCTTGTTAGGAATCTTGAGGGTCTAAGCATGGGCGTGCCACCTCTTCCCATGAGGGAGATCTCGGTTCAACTACAGCGGCAAACAGTGGGTGTGCTGGAGAGGTTCTTGGTGCCTCTTAGGAGGATAGCCAGAGTAGTTATATGCTATTTTGAGCAGTAGGTTTAGGGGGAATAATGGATAGATGTGTAAATGTCAGAGTGTGGCTTTGCAGAGCCAAATTTTGTTTGTAAAACACCCTAGTTTTGGGAATTTTTTTTATGTAACCTGACTGGACACAACTTGTATATATACTTATACATATTTTGGTGATTTTGATGCGTGTGTTGTTAATTTTTATGTATTTTTTATGGTAAAAATATACACTCATGTATGACTCTTTCTATAAGAAATGTGCCAAATGCCAATCTAACACATAATTTTCCAATGAATCAACTAATGTATTAAATTCTCTAAGAATGTGCTCAAATGCGATGGTTTGAAATTGACGTTCTAGAAGTTGTACCCTTAAGTAATAACGTAATAAGACTAGATGATAGACGCGATAACAATTGTTTAAATGCATAACAATGAGTTGGGAATCTAACTCCACCACCAGATTGGAGATGTCACGAGATGCAGCTTCTGTGAGGTGTTATATCACCGACATGTATTTAGAAATATTGTTGGTGGCATTGCCTAGGAAGATTCCCCCAAAACCAAGGAGCTTCACCTTAGGTGTGTAGAGGACCCAAGGAGCCGACACAATGTGCCGAGTATGACGACTGGCACCATCCGCGTATCCAATGTATGAAAAGGATGACAACAACATCTGTGTAAAAAGAAAAAGTGTTTATGAGAAAAACACTCAAAAAACCAAAATATCTAGACACATCAAACAAAGACAACTGATATACATAAAATTACAAAGCATATGCCTAGTGGAAAACTAGGCGAAATACTTCTTCAGATAGAGTCTGTTGCGGGGCTCCGAGAGCGAAATTCCATTGCAGTGCTGAAGTTCATAAGCTCCCTTTGAAAGGAATTTTGTGACGACGTAAGGACCAAGCCATAACGGTTGGAGTGTTCATGCCCCCAAGAGGTCGTGTATTTGATCATAGAGTAGAACGAGATCACCCTCTTGGAAAGAATGAGGCTTGACAGATTTTTCGTATTAAGCTTTTACTCGGTGCTTGTGAGCTTCGAGTGCCAGTGTGGCATCTTGATGAGTTTAGTCCAATTGATCGAGCAAGAGCAAGCGCTCTTTTGTGGTAGTGGTTCCGGGTAGGAGTTCAACAACAAGCTTGAGTGATGGAATATCACATTCAATTGGGAGTACTGCTTCTAGGCCAAATGCAAGTTGGAATGGTGTGAAGCCTGTGGCAGTTTTGACTAATGCTTGGTATGCCCATAACGCGGAATATAACTTCCGATGCCATGTGGTTTTATGGTTTCCAACTAACCCACAAATCATGGTTTTGAGGACACCATTCATGGCTTTGACTTGACCATTCGCTTGTGGATAGTAGGACGAAGACTGATCTTGTCAAAAATCTAGCATGGAAGTCAATTGTGTCATCATATGGTTCTGACATTGTGACCCATGATCTGTGACGATTGAGAGGAGCACGCAGAAATGGAAGATGACCTGATTGAACAATAATAGAGCGGCTGTTTCTCCAACGACCTTAAAAGTGGGAATGGCTTCCGCCCATTTTGTGAAATAGTCTACGGCAACTACAATGTAATTATGTACATCCACAGAAGTAGGATTGCATGTAACGAAGTCTATTCCCAATTTAGCGAAAGGACCAATGGAGACAACCAGATGAAGAGGGGCGAGATGGGAATGCATTTTCTTCGTGAAAATTTGACAAGGATGACACTTATGGATTGTTGTGACGTAGTATTTAAACAAAGTGGGCCAATAGTATCCTGCACGCAAGATTTTCTGGGCAGTAGCTATGCGAGAAAGATAACCTCCACACGTCTCCGCGTGACGGTCATTTAAAAAGTGTTACGCCTCATTAAGAGTGAGACAACACTGAAGAATAGTATTGAAACCACGACGATATAGAGTATCGTTTAGCACGAGGTAATGTTTTGCTTGGTGATGAATGCGACGACGGTCGTCTGACATGAGAGTTGGGCGGAAACGTTGAGTTTGGAGGTAGACCAAAATGTCTCCATACCAAGGGTTAGAAGAATCGACTGGGTAGACGGATTCATCAGGAAATGGATCATGAGCTACATCTTTCAAGTCAATTCTGGGAAGGTCTGATGGTAATTCAGCGAAGACTAGAGATTTCTTTGCTTTGGAAGTAGTGAAAATCAAATCGAATTGTTGGAGGATTACAATCCATTTGGAATATTTTCCTCCAATAACTTGTCAAGATAGAATGTGTCACATGGGATTCTCCAAACCAATTATGGTAGTCTGCTGCAACAGTATATAGTGTCGAAGTCGGGTGAAAATGAAGACCACCGCGAGAGATAGTTTCTCCACATGTGAATATCATAGTTTGGGTCCAATGAGACCTTTTGACAAATAATATATCACATGTTCACTATCGTCATCGTGAATTTGAACCAAAACCATTCCCAGTGAGGATGGTGAGGCTGCCAGGTAGAGGAGAAAGTCGCGCGAGTAGTTGGGGGCACTAAGAAGTGGGGCAGAAACGAGTGCTTGTTTCAAGGCATCAAATGACAGTGGAGCTTGGTCATCCCACAAATATAGTGTTCCTTTCATCAGTAAACGCATGAAGCCTTTTGTCATCTCGACATAGTTTACTATGAAACAACGTAAAAATTTTACCTTCCCTTGCAAACGTTGGAGTGGCAGAATGGATTGTGGTGCGGGTAATTCAATGATCTCCTTAACCTTATCAGGATCAAACATAATCTCGTGCTTGGAGACAATAAAGCCCAGAAGGCATCCAGACTCGACAAAAAATACGCACTTATGTAGATTCAAACGTATATTATAGAACCTATGCCGAGCGAAGATTTTTTTCAGATGCGCAAGGTGGTGGGTTTGCTTCTTCGAGTGAGATGGAAGGTCATCCAAGTAAGCTTGTACAATGTGCCCAATATCGTGAAAGTCATAGTCCATATCCCTTTGAAAAGTTTCTCCTGCATTCTTCAGATTGAATGGGAGTTTACGATATGCATATGTGCCCCAAGGACAGATGAAGGTGGTTTTATGTTGGTCATGTTTTTTAATCGCAATCTGGTTGTAGCCCGAGAAGGCATCCATGAAGCAGAAAGATTCACATTCGGCACAATCATCGATAATCTGATCTATAAATGGCGTAGGATAATTGTATTTTGGACAAGTGGCGTTCAGATCATGATATTAAACACAGACCTGGATGGTGCCTTGTTTTTTTATCTACGAGAACCGGATTGGAAACCCATTCCGTCAAAGGAACAGGATAGATGAAACTAGCGTGTAAGAGTTTTTCGACTTCAGTATTAATGGCGGCTGCTTTGCGAGGGTGGACAAGTCGAATTATTTGTCGTACAGGCTTGGAATTGTCATAAAATTTGATTCCGTTCTCAACAATAGATGGATCTATGCCGGGCATTTCATTGTAATACCAAGCAAACACATTGCATAATTACTTAAAAATGGATAGGAAGCATGCAATTTCCTTGGGATTGCAATTAGCTCTAATGTGAATGTTTTCCACGATACCCGTTTTGATCGAGATATTGATGAGAATAGTCTTAGAGATATTGCTCATGTTCCCTTCCGAATCGATAGTTTGAATAGTTGTGTAAGCAGAGGAAATCATCTGAGGTGGGTCAAAAGATGGGATTTGAGTAGTTATCACATCTGAATCAAACATCGAAGTGCGATGATGGAACTCTCCCCAAGATCGTTCTTCTAGAGACAAGACCTCTCGAATAGATTCGTCTGTAGGCAGGGCTTCATCGAGGAGATATTTAGAAAGAACCGTGATGGGCAGGAGGTTGGCACAATTGGTCGAAACCAAAGCAGCAGAGGGTTCAGATGCAATTTGGATGGTTGATAAGGCAACTCTGTTGGTGATAGTGGCATCTTATCTCCATAGGAATCAATGTCTGAAGGTGCCGGTAGGATCCATGGATCGATAGAGCCATTCAAAATGGTGGATATCATTGAAATCATATGTGGAACCTTAGGCATTAGGAGAGGAAAGAAACCCATCAGGGAAGATGCCTTCAGAAGACCGGTACCGATGCTAATGTATGAGCCAGGAATGCCTCCTACTAGGGGTACAGTGCTACTTGATAATGTGGAATAATTGAGGGTGAAAAAGGATAACTGATCCACTATGACTATCTTCCCATCCAATGGAAAGAGGATGATTTGGAAGACCGAAGAGACAATGGCAGTCATTACGTAAGACCAACTGTGACCCAAAAATAGATTATAGTTGAGATGACGATCTACGACTTCTATGTCCACCGTTATCGTTTTCCCACTAAGCGAAATGGGAAAGCTAGAAAGGTAGCCTTCTGAGAGGAAAGTGTGGCCATCGAAAGCTTTAATGGAATTCTATGGCAGAGACAAAGTAGGAGAATCCAAAGTGAGCCAGAAAGCAGTTGACATAACGTAGGTCGAAGAACCTTCGTCTATGATAGTGCGATGGATTGGTCTCCCTTTCGACACAACTTGCACCTCGAACGCAAGTTGGTGTGAGAGGTGAGTTTTAGATTTCTCCATGTCAAATATTGCTAGCATAGAATCCCGGGGGTTGATTCCACCAATGGCTGAAAGCAAAGCTTTCCTTTGCGCTGGGCAAGTTTGCAATACTTCGAGTGCAGACATGGCTGATGGTGCTTGCGCCAAATCTTCTACAATATTGTATTTTTGGGCAGCACATGCAGAGGTGTTATGAGTCGTGCGTTGAAGTCTCCCTTTTGGGGGACGAATCACAGGGTCATCAACAGGCCTTTCGATATGCAAATCGTTGCGTGGAAGTGGTTTAAAACTGGTATCAGGTTCTTGAGCATCAATGACAGGATTTCCATAGAGTTTGGCTCGTGCTTGGAGTTCAACACTTTCAACACCATAAATGGTGAATGATCCTTCACTGGAAGGATGTGTACCACCGTTTCCCCTTTGCAGGGGTTGTGGTGGGTTTGCAACCATATTTTTTTGTTGCTGTTGTGGATTAGGAAAGGGATTATGAAGAATGGTAGTTATCCTCCTAGAGTCCTTGTTTGTGATAAAATATGTGCATTCCTATAGCCGAGGATATGTGTATGTCAAGTGGTCCTCCGCACAGATTTTGCAAGGAAATTTCATGGGTTTCTCCTTTCCTTTTTCGATTTTAGCAGTGTTTTTCTGATTGCGATTATTCTGAGTATCCGATTGCTCTTCCGAATAAGAGGTATTTTTCTTGTTCTTCTTGTTCTTGCCACTAGGTTTTTGTGAAAATTGCACAGAATTTACCTCAGCAGTAGGAAGAGTAGTCAATTAGTTAGGGGCAGCGGTAGCCAAAGATAGCTGGGAAGTTTGTCCACTAGGATGTTTTATCACTATGCTGGAGATTGCACCAACGAGGCCATCGACATATGCTCTGGGCTTTTGAGTAGCGAGAGGATTTGGATTACTGAGGGAATGGGGGATTAAATCATATAGCATGCCAGATTGTGAATAGATCAGATCTAAATGCTATGCACGAAAAATGGATTGGTCTTCCGTGACTGCACCAGACAGACAAATGTACTTACATAGGGGGGGTAAGAGTGACTTAAAAAACCAGTGGGATAAGAGATGATTTGGGATTGGCACTTTGACGAGTCTCTGCCTACGTCTCCATTCATGAATGTGATCGAAGATGTGGGTGGCAGTGTCTTTGCGCAGTGAGGTTAAGAGTTTCGTGCCGACTTCATATCTAATAGGTTATTGGAATTTCTTAATAAATTCCATAGCTAAGGCGCAAAAAGTGTTAATGGCCCCACGTGGTAACTCAATGTACCATTTGGCAGCGTTTCTTGTGAGAGTGCGGGGGAAAAGTCGAAGCCGGATACTATCATCCACCATGGAGTTAGAAACAGACCATAGAATAAAGGTGGTGACATGCGTAGCCGGATCGTCCCCTTGTTTCCCATCGAATTTAGGGATGTCAGACGGAATCTTGTGTGGTACTAGAGGCCAGAGTGGGTTGTGGTTGATGGGATCATTTTTCAGTTTGTAGATGTCGGGGATGTCTAGAGATGCCAAAAATGGAAATTGCGTGTTTTCCCCCGGATCTAGCCAAGGAAGTATTGGCTGACCGTTTGGATCGAAGGGTTCGCCCATCAATGTGTTACCAATGGGATAAGTAGGAATTTGTTGATAAAAGTTCCATGTGGGTGGGGGTGTAGGGGTGTATGGTTTTTGTCCGCAGGTTATGTTGTACTTGGGGGCAAACTATTGGTTGCCCCTAGTGTAAAAGTTACCGCCTTGCCCAATTTTTTTTTGGGGTTGGTTCGCCCATATAGACACGATAGAGCTAGCCAAAGGCATACTGCTATTCACATAGTTGAGCAACGACATAGACCCTACATCGGAAGTTTGACCATGTTATCACTCTAGTAATTCTAAATTTGTGAGATTTTTGGTTTTTAGTCAAAGAACACTAGAGGTAACCACATACCAACTTCAAACTCTAGGATCTAGCCTTCCTAGGGTTCAGAGAGGGCTCTCTCTATAATATTTAACTTTGTTTTGTTTTATAAAATATTAGGCTAGTTATGATTGTGCAATTGGTTTTGGTTTTGATTGATTTGGTGGGAAATAATCACTAGAAGGGATGGATAGTGAGAGATATATTTTTCCATTGGGCTAAGGAGTCAAAATAAAGAAAACAGAACTGAGATCAAGGCCAAAAAGTCAAATGTTTTCAGGGCAATATAGATAACCCTTGAAGATCTTGGAAAGTTGTTTCTGTGAGGTGGTATGATTGGGACAAAGGGAAATTAAGAATCCTTTGATCCGGAAAAGGAAGTAGTAGGCAGAGGTCAAATGAGAGAGAGAGCAATTAAGGGTTCCCTACACTGGAAATCAGAGGCAAACATAGAAATGATAACTAGTTAAAAATAGGGTGCTCTTAACATATCATGTAGTAATACTCCTAGTTATTCATTCAAATTTAGAACAAACATAGATGGATTCATGTAACAAAGAAATATAACAATGAAAAGTAAGGAAATACTTCACTCCAAATAGCTTATCACAGGAATCCTGAAGTATGATGCCAATTGGTTTTATACAGTCTATCACTCAAAATTTGAAACACAAAAGCCTTCAAGCCCAACAAAAATGACTATAACAATCTCCAACAATTTATTCCACACAAAATACTTCTAAAGATGAAGTATTTATACATAATTGTTTACAAAATATCCTAGAATTATTTTATGAATTATCCAAGGAAAATAAAATATCTTTACAACAATAATAGAGACAGTTGCTTGACAATCAAAAAGTTGTCCTATCTATCCAAAAGAAATAGAAATTGATTTTAGGATAAGAAGCAGCTGGCTACCTTGTTGTCTTCCTTGCTGGCTTTAGATATTTTAAGTCAGTTTAGAAATCTGATCTTCCTTGTCTGATACTCTTTCTCTTATTCTCTTTATTCATTGATACTCTCTAAACTCGGATACTCTTTAACCATAGTCAAAATTGTTTACTGCTGTAAAAATCTGTTTTGACTGTAAATCAACAAACAATTTTCCTTTCATCTATCTGTCTTTTTATCTTTCATAATAACTCTATGAGTGACTGAAAATCCTCATCTTTAGGAATTTGTATCTTCTTTAATTTCCTAAAGTTTTCATCAGCTTCAGTGTATCTGGAAAAGGTTGGCTTGATGACAAACAAGTGTCTTATCTCATGCTGTAAATAGAATAAGTCTTCAAAACTTTTGAGTAAGACTTTTCCTATTGGAATGCCTTGTACTGGTAGTTTATTTACCTGTTCCTTTGAAAATTATCTATTTTTTTATCATATATATTATGAGGCATCAGTTTATCATTAATGACCATAATGCCTGGCAGTCCTTTTTGCCTCAAATTTGTAAACTTGACCATAAACCTGGTTATGGCAGTATTCATATTCTCACACTTTTCTTCCAATTGCTTCATTAGATTCTTCTTTGTAGTAACTTTCCTAATTTCTAGAATAGTTTCAGTCCTGTCAGTAATCTTGAGTTCTTCTAATTCTTGTCTATTTTCGCTGTTAAGGAATGTGATCAGCTTTAAAGCTTGCTCTGGTTTGTTAGCCAGTTCACTTTGAGTCTTCTGAATTTCTGCTTGTGCTGCTAGTAATAACTCTCTTTGTTCAAATATTACCTGAATTGAAGGCCATACATCATGGATGGCTTCAATGATATTGTTCCAAAGATAGTTTTTGATATATGATATTTGTTCCTTCAAGGTTAATTCTTTTTGTAATTTCTTCAATTCTTCATTCAGTCTAATGGCATTTTGCTCATATGTTTTTGCATTTATCTGAGCCAATTTGTTTGACTTCTCAAGATTTTCTACCATGTGTTTCAATTTGCTGATTTCATTTGTCTTAAGAGACATTTCCTCCATAACTTTCACTAATTTTCTGGCTTCATCTATATGGTGAACTGTTGTTGTTGATGATTCTGTAGCCGAGGTTGTGGATGAAGTTACTGGCATTGCAGTATCTAGTGGTTCTTTAGGTGCTAACTTTTACGCTAAATTTGAAGGCACAGTTGTAGTGATTACAAGAATAATTGTAAGAATCTCTGGTATTTTTTGTGTTTCTTTCTCCTGGACAAGTTTGTCCATATGTATTTCCATTTCCTTAATTTGGGCTGTCAACTGAAAAATCAAATTCATCATGTCATATTTTTCTTTCTGCCCTTCTATTATTTCTTTTGTTTGAGGATGGTCACTTTGAGGAAGTTTAAGCTGTTTCCTCAAAGCTGCTATATCTTCATTCTTCTTCTTCACTAATAACTTTGCTTCTTTGATATTAGTAGGGTCATATCCCACCTGAAAAACTAATTCTTCTAAGCATTTTATCCTGAGATCCTTAGCATACAAGAATGCCTTATCCATTTGCATCTGATCTTTCATGTTAGAGATGGTGTTTTGGAGTCTCTGAGCACTCATGGCTTTATTTGTGATAGTAGAGTATAACAATTCTGAAGTCTACCTATGGAACTCAATTTGATCAAGAGCATGAATCTTATCTGTTTGGACTTCCAAATCAACCTTCTTATAATCTGCCACTGTCTTTGGGGATTTAACTGTGGGCTGCAACACTGATTTGAAAATGGAACTATTTGTAATGCTATTTAAAGTATCCATTTCCATATAATTTAATGTGCAAAGTGTTCTCCATGACTTGCAGGTTAAACAAAGTAGTTTTGGTATTGTTTCTGAGTTTTATGTGTGAGTATTTGTTATTTAAATTTACTATTGAACATATCACAACATAAATACATAGCAAGTAAAATTCACCATAACATAACACAGCAAATTGTTGAGGCAGTTCACCCCTCCTGGGCTACATCTACCGGTCCAAGACTCCCCAATGGCATGTCCTTGCTCTATTAATTTGCTCAAAATGGTTACATAGTGAAAAATATGCCTAAACAGGAAAAACCAACTGTAAATTAGACTTCAAAAGATAGAAAATAGCTATAAATGGCTTTTGTTTCACCTTAAACAGTGAAATACAACCCAAAACAGTGCCTCCTCCATGATGGCCCTAGTGGCTCCTTCCTCTTCTATGAAGAAAAATCTATTGTATATCACCTATGTTTTCTCTAAAACCTATTCCAAACTCTCCAGAATGTGGAAGAGACCCAAAATTAACTAAAATTTCATCTTGTTTGGTCGAAAATTGAGAAATTTATGACCAAAACAAATTTTTTCCTAGTGGCACTAAAAGACCTCCTGCAAAACTGGAGGAACTCCAGTTAACCCCTTCAAAATAATTGGACATCCATACTTGGTAGAACCACACACTAATTCTAGGGAAGCATTAAATTTAAATGTTAGTCTTTTTGGGCGCATTCACGTGCGGAATAGGCGGAAACTATTTGTTCTTGCGGATAAGGATGGGCCCGCACTCTTAGTCACAGTGCTGAGGTTCCATGCTTAGGGGCTAGCACAAAGGGGCTTAACACTTTTTATTCCACCGGTGATATGTTTTAAACCATGGTTTTAGAGGAGCCGGTCATGTGACAATGGGGTTGGCCCTGAGGGGCTAACCCGCAAACCTTCTCCGCCCATTAAACGAGTCGACCCGACTACATGTTTACTCTGCCCGATTCAAATAAGTCGACTTGACTACACGTTTACTCTACCCAACGTTCAAAAAACTGCCATAGACAGGCCGGTCGGGTCCCTCTACCTGAGTTGTTAGGTCGAGGGTTCAAGACCCATGACCTCCACAATTTTCACAAGCCCTTTTCAACCAATGGCTTGGGGTCATGTGGCAGCCTCCAAGCAGGCCACGTGGCACCCACTGATAGGCCCAAAAAAATTTAATAAAAAAATCAACTTTGAAATATAATTTTTTTGCAAAAATTGACAAAATCAATTATTCAAAAAGTCTTGTTTTGGAGGTCACTAGACGATTTAAAACCTTAGTAAATTTCTCATACGAACTCGGTTTTGAGAACCATTCACGATGCCAGAATCGCAGCGACGAGGCCTTTCCAGTCGTTCAAATTGCAACTATTTCTGAGCACTTCCATTTTTGATAATTTTCTTCACTTGGACATGGTCTGCTGATCACACCTCCCCATTGGGAAGCTTTTGGACCCCAAAATCCTTCAATTACCTATTCATAAGATGAGGGTACAAGCCCCTCACCTTTTCCTTACTCGGTTTGCTGCCTTCTAGACCAATCCGAAGATAATCGACACTTCCCCTCTTCGAAGTGTGTGTCCTCCTGTCAAGGATAGCATCCTCTTCAGCTCATCCAAGTATTCTGGCGATAAATCCTCTATGGATGGTAGCTGAATGCCACTTTCATGATCAAAAATTAAAGGAGGTTCATACAAACATAAATTTTCCACATTCACAATGGAATACATTTGCATATATGAAGGAAAATCTAGTTGAAAAGCATGGCTTCCAACTTGTTTAAGAATCTTGAATGGACCATAACGAATAGGCTTCAGCTTTTTACCTTCTCCTTGCATTATTTCCTTACTAATATGTAGCCATACCTCATCTCCTTCTTGAAACTTATGATCAATTCTGTGTTTGACATGCCTCTCCTTGTACTTGCCTTGACTTTTTTAAAGCTGTTCTTGAACCTGCTGATGTATGAGCTGAATTCTTTCAATGAACATGTGAGCTTTGTCAATGTCACTATGCCCATCAATGGCAACGTCCTTCTCAAGAATGAAATCTAAAGGTGACTTAGGCAAATATCCAAAGCAAGCTTCAAAAGGTGAAGTATTTGTAGAAGAGTTATTGTCTCGGTTGTAAGCATGTTGAATGTAATGCAAGTGCTCATCCCAAAGCTTGGGATGCTTGCTACAATAACCTCTCAAAAGATGTACAATGGTTCTTTTCACTACCTCTGTTTGGCCATATGTTTGTGGATGGAAAGCAATACTCTTCTTCAACTTGGTGTCCATCATCTTCCATAAATTGGACCAAAAATTCCCAACAAATCTGGAATCACTGTCACTAAAAATAGAAGTAGGCAAGCCATAATGAACCCATACATGTTGAAAATATAAATCAGCAGTTCGTTCAGCAATTATAGATTTCTTACATGGCATAAGAATACACATCTTGTTGAATCTATCAACTACTACATAAAGATAATCAGGTTGCATTCTAGACAATGGTATACCTCCAACAAAATCCATAGAAACACTTTTTCATGGTCTAGAAGGTACCGGTAATGGCGTATATAAACCAAGCTTCCTATTTCTAGGATTTCTTGTAGCACATAATGAACAAATTCTAATGAAATGTGAAACACTATCTACCATGCGAGGCCAATAACAATACCTCTGTAAATGTGCCACTTTTTTTCTTACCCCGAAATGTCCAACAATAAGAGAAGAATGAGCTTCTCTCATGACACTTAGTCTCTCTCCCTGTGGTATACATAACTTACCCATATGAAATATAAAATTATTATGCAAGTGATAATCATTCTCCTCAACATGATTCCCTTCACTCAAGTTAGCATACAAATCCTTAAAATCAACATCTGATGCATACTGTTCTATGTAACTCTCATGTATAATAAAATCATTCTTAAGTAAAGTAGTAGCAATAATAATAGGCCTTGAAATCATATTAGCAAATTTATTGAAAATACCTTTCTTGTACCTTATTACCAAGTGAAATTGTTGTAGGAAACCCATCCATCTGAAATGTCGTGACTGCTGTAATTTACTTTGCGACTGCAAGTAATGTAAAGGCTATTGGTCGGTATGAACAACTGTTTCTTTGCCCATCAAATAGTGTTTCCACTTTTTGACGCTTTGTACCAATGCATACAAATCCTTATCATATGTAGGATAATTCACAACAACACCATTAAATGTCTCAAATGAAATGCGGTAGGCTTACCATGCTATAAGAGAACTGCACCCATGGCGTAATCACTAGCATCGGTCTGAATCTAGAATGGTTGTCTCAAGTCTGGTAATGCAAGGAATAGAGATAAACTTATCTTTTCTTTCAAAGACTTGAAAGCTTTTTGTTTCTTTCCTCCCCATTGGAAAGCACGCTTCACACTTGTTAGTGCATGCATAGGAGCTTCTATGGAAGAGAAGTTAGAAATAAACTTCCTCCAATACTGAGCTGCACCCAAAAAACTTCTTACCTCTGTAATGGATTTTGGAGTAGGCCAATTCACAATGGCTTATACTTTAGAAATATAAATTCTCAAAGCACCCCCTCCTACTATGTGTCCCAAATAAACCAAAGAAGTCTTTCCAAATTCACACTTTGACATTTTAAGAAATAACTGATTTTTCTTCAAAATATCAAGTACTTTCTTAACATGCATGACATGCTCTTTCTCTAGTCTTGCTGAAAATTAAGATGTCATCTAAGTAGACAATAACAAAATCATCAAGAAAAGGACGTAATACATCATCCATTGCCCACATGAAAGTTTCAGGTGCATTGCATAAACCAAACGACATAACAAGCCACTCAAAGAGTCCCTGTTTGGTTTTAAATGTTGTCTTCCAAATGTCACTTTCTGCAATTCTAACTTGATGATAACCACTAAGTAAGTCTAACTTAGTGAAATATTTAGCATATTTCAGCTGATCTAACAAATCATCTATCCTTGGGAGTGGGTAATGATTCTTTACTATTATTTTGTTTAATGCCCTAAAGTCCACACACATGCGCCAAGTTCCATATTTCTTTGGAATCAACACTATCGGTGACCCACATGGCGAAGTGCTTGGTCTTATGAAACCTTTGTCCAACAAGTTCTTAATTTTCCTTTTTATTTCAGCATTCTCCATGATAGACATGCGGTACATGCCTATGTTAGGAAGAGGACAATCTTGTTGCAACTGTATTTCATGTTGAATCTCCCTTTTAGGAGGCAAACCTGTTGGTTCCTGAAACATCTCATGATGTGCATCAACTACATCATATAAATCTGATTTTAACTTGGAATCACAATTTTCAAATGACTCATGATTCACATCAACCTTAGGCTTAACCATAAGAAGTACAAATCTCTTACTAGAATTCACTAGCCTTTTTACCTGTCCCATATTTACCATCGTTGTATTTGTCTTCTTGCGATGTGCTATGACAATAAAATCCTTGCCATCTTTGAAAAGATGATACTTATTTTCATGGCGATGGAAGATCAATTTCTTGTCAAATAAGTAAGGATTTCCCAAATAAATTCCTGATATATGAAGCGGCACTACATCAAGTTCAACTGTGTAAATAAAGTGTGCAGTAATTGAAAAACACAATATCCACTTTCTTGAGACTTGTAAGTTTGCATCCTTGCATATCCATCCAAGTGGATATGGATTTGGATGTGGAATGGTCTCAAGTTTAAGTTATTTGACCAAGTCTTCTCATATGAGATTTTCTTGTGACCCACTGTCAAACAGTGTGTCAATTTTTGTATGTTTTGAGATTACCATCACATGGAACAATTCAATTCTTTCTTCCCCATTTGGAGCTTGTACATGACAGTTTGAAGTACTAGTGCTTGGCTTAGTTTCAATTTCCTTTTCCTTCATACTCTTCAAACCCATGGCTGTAATTTTGGTTTCGTCACCTGAATCATCACCTAAGTCTTGTTGTGTAGTTGTAGTAGCTGCAGTTTTATTCTTTCCTTTGTTTTTGTTAAACTGAGTTCTTTTTTCAGGATGAAGTTTCCAACAATTTTTCTCTTCATGGCCTTCTCTTGAACAATGTTTACATATCACTTTCTCACCCTCTTTTTTGATAGATGCATTCTTTTTTCCTTTTCCCTTAGAAGTTTTGTCTTTGTTTTTCCCCTTAAAAGGCTTGTTTCTACCCTCATCAAAAGTATTTTTCCCTCTAGCCTCTAAATGCGTGGCTTGTACACAAACCTCATCTAGACTATAAGGATTGAACATAAGGATAGTATATCTAAGGTAGCTGTGCAAATCACCTATATATTTCAGTAAAGTATCTTGACTTTGTAAGTCTACCCCTAATAAGAGTGTTGTTCTCCTAAACTCTTGGGAGTAGTCTTGTACATTTTGTCCCTTAATTTGTCTAAAGTTTTGCCAATTCATGATAGCCTTTTGTAAATGAGCTAATGGATAAAATTGCTTTTTAATAGCAGTAATAAATTCAGCCCATGATAAAGTGATCTTACCATGTTTTTTAATTTCATCCTTGGTCTTGGCTTCCCTCCATACCAATGTTGCTCCATCCATTCTCAAAGAGGCTAACTGTATCTTGGAGTCATCATCATGAAGGTTCTGTATCCGCAAGTAAACCTCCGACTGCCTTATCCAATTGTCAAGTTTCTCTGCATTGACTTCTCCATTAAACATAGGCAACTCAAATTTAACATCGATGTTTAAAAATGGACTTTTACCAATGGTTTTAGACTTGTGAGATTGATTCACCTAAGTAGAGGATGACAATGTAGAGGAAGAGGATGAATATGGGGATGGTGGATCACCATTTCCTTCGTGTCCTTTCTTTGACTTGTCATCACTTTTCTTTCCTCCTGAAGAACCCTCTCCTTCTTTCTGATGTTTAGACCCTTCTCCTACAAGCCTATCATTCATTTCTTGGTAGAGTATCCTCACCATCTCCGTTGTGTCCGAGAAAGCCTTTCAGAACACCCGTTCTTCTTCTTTGGGATCAATGTCTTCAGGAAATTCTCCTTATATTGAAGACATACTTGAGGCTTCTTCTATGGCTCTTGGAGGTGAATTAAAATGTGGAGTTAATGGCTCTCTATCCCTCCTTGGTTGAGGATTACTTTGTGCTCTAACCAATTTTCCTTCCCCCCTCTTGAGATTAAGTCTAGTAAGCATAAAAACTTGCAAACAATCAACTATATCTTTGCACAAGAAAAAATGCAGAGTAAAAATCTAGCTCTGATACCATCTGATCTAAAAATGGAACTATTTGTAATGCTATGCAAACTATCCATTTCCATATAATTTAATGTGCAAAGTATTCTCCATGACTTGTTGGTTAAAAAAAGTAGCTTTGGTAATGTTTCTGAGTTTTATGTGTGAGGATTTGTTGTTTAAATTTACTGTTTAACATATCACAGCAGAAATACATAGCAAGTAAAATTCACCATAAAATAACACAACAAATTTTTGAGGCAGTTCACCCCTCCTGGGCTACATCTGTCAGTCCAAGGATCCCCAATGGCATGTCCTTGCTCTATTAATTTTCTCAAAATGGTTATACAGTGAAAAACATGCCTAAAAAGGAAAAAAAACTATGATTTCGACTTCAAAAGATATAAAATAGCTAGAAATGGCTTTTGTTTCACCTTAAACAGTGAAATACAACCCAAAACAGTGCCTCCTCCATGATGGCCCTAGTGACTCCTTCCTCTTATCTGAAGAAAAATATGTTGTAGATCACCTCTGTTCAATCTAAAACCTATTCCAAACTCTCCAGAAGGTCAAAGAGACCCAAAATTGACTAAAATTTCATCTTGTTTGGTTGAAAATTGAGAAAGTTATGACCAAAACAAATTTTTGCCCAGTGGCACTAAAAAACCTCCTCCAAAATTGGAGGAACTCCAGTTAACCCCTTCAAAATAGTCGGACATCCATACTTGGCAGAACTGCATGCTAATTTTTGGGAAGCATTAAATTTAAATGTTAGTCTTTTTAGGCGTGTTCACATGCGGAATAGGCAGAAACTGTTTGTTCTGGCGGATAAGGATGGGCCCACGCTCTTAGTCACAGCAATGAGGTTCCATGCTTAGGGGCTAGCACAAAGGGACTTAACCCTTTTTATTATACCGGTGATATTTTTTAAACCATGGTTTTAGAGGAGCCAGTCATGTGATGATGGGGTTGGCCCTGAGGGGCTAGCCCCCCAACCTTCTCCGCCCATTAAACTAGTCGACCCTACTACACGTTTACTCCGCCCGATTCAAATGAGTCGACTTGACTACATGTTTAATTCGCCCAATGTTCAAAAAACTACCAGAGACGGGCCGGTCGGGTCCCTTTTCCGGAGTTGTTGGGTCAGGGGTTCAAGACCCATGGCCTCCATAATTTTCACATGCCCTTTTCAACCAATGGCCTAGGGCCATGTGGCAGCCTTCGGGTAGGCCACATGGCACCCACTGATAGGCCCAAAAACATTTAATAAAAAAATCAAATTTTCCATATAATTTTTTTGTAAAAATTGACAAAATCAATTAGTCAAAAGGTCATGTTTTGGAGGTCACTAGACGATTTAAAACCTTAGTAACTTTATCATACGAACTCAGTTTTGAGAACCGTTTGCGGCGCCAGAATCACAGCGACGAGGCCTTTCCATTCGTTCAAATTGCAACCATTTTTTAGCACTTCCATTTTTTAGCGTTTTCTTCACTTGGACATGATCTCCTGATCAAACACTAACATAATTAGCTTTTGATTTGAATAATCAAATGCTAACAGAAGTCTAGTTTTCACACTTGGTGTCTGTTTGATATATTGAGAATAAATATTGTTTTTAATTTCCTCATTCTTTAGTTTGATTTGTTTGTATTTTTCTTTGATGTCTAGGTCTTTCTCTTCAGCTGCCTGTGATGAAGAAGCTTCCATGCTCTATTGTCTTTCTATCAACTATGCATCTTAATTGTTGACTTGTTATTCATTCTAATTCTTAGTAGTTGGCTCATTGATGATCACAGTGGCAACATTTGTTTCTGGTATATCAGTGTTGGTATCTATAAGCTCTGTTTCTTCCACATCATTTGTTACCTTTCCTTTACTTGTTGAATTTAACTTAGGCCTTTTGTTGTATATTAATTTAAACTTAGTTTCAGTTGTAGTTTCAGCAACATAGGCTCCTTATTCCCTTATTCGCTTGGTGGATTTTTCTGGTTGATTTGCGGTCTCTAAAGTGTGACTAGTATCACTTTTATTTACTGCATTTGTTAAGGTATTCTCTGTCCACTCAGTTTGATTTGCATACTTTTGTATCTCTGGCTTGGCTTCATAAATTAAGGGTGTCAATTTACATTTAACCCTTAGTTTTCTTAGGATCCCTTGTGGATCATAATTCCAAGGAAAAATTTCTTCAAATTTGAATTCCAATAACTGCTTTGCTGCTTCTTTCTCTGCATCCATGTGATTGCAGATGAATGGCCCTATCTGATTCTTTAATTTGAATTGAGTTTTTTTCTTTGCTGCCATGAAATTTATAGAATCAAAGTTTAGGATTTGCCTGATATACTCCAAAGCAAAGATCCTCATTGAAGGATGTTTGGGTAATTTTTAAGGTAACAAATTTGACCCAAAGACTATGATCTCAGTATGCTTTTCATATAAGTACCAATCACCAACTTTATTATGCTCTGACAACTGCAATATCTTTTTCATTTCTTCATTTATCCTTGGCTGCTCTATTTTTGTTAACATTGTGATTACTGGGTGTAAGAATAACTCTGAAAATTCTGCATAGGTGAAATCTGTACATTCTTTCCTGAGCAAAGATGTCCAGAAAATGACAGAAAGAGGATTTCCCTCTATGTCAATATTTTGAAGAGTAATTGGAAAATTATCTTATTGAAAGTATAAAAACATATGGAAAATGAAGGAAGTATATCTGAACACTCCTTGAATTGGAAAATTGGTCAATTGATGATGAATATTGTCTGCAATGTAACCAGCATAATAAAAAATCATAGTTGGGGGTTGTCCTAGGGTAAATGTAGATAAGAAACCCAAGATGGATTCATATATGTATTCATCAATGAAATACCCTAGGATGAAGGAAAGCATGGAGATCACATGTCTTGAACATTCTGGGAATTTGGAAGTGGAATATGGGGGATTTACTTGAGGAATTTCCACATGCAAAGGCATAAATGTCTAAAAAATCATGAATCTCTTGGGAAAATCTAGGCCAATATACAACTTGGTGAGGGCCTCTATAGATAAAGGGACTGCTTAAGGATTAGAATGAAGTTGTAGCATTTGGTTAATAGATTCAACAGTAATGGTAAGAAGAACTTCTTTATTGGCATTTACTATGGCTCTCTGTTGAGGCACATAGTACTGTTGACATACCCTAATAACTTCTTGGCATGGATGAGTTAATGGAACAACATACTTAGGCAAATGGGATTCCCAAATATGGACTTCTTCTTGATCATCTAAGGACTTCTCATAGCTCTAGTTATGAATATATAGCAGATTAAATTCAACAATGGGGTTTTCTATCTTGTAATGAGTATCAGCTAATGGAATATGCTCAATGTCTATGACAGGGGGTTGTAAAGGATTTACAACAATACCAGTCTTAGAAGTCATAGCTGGGGTTGATTTTAGTAGTTTGGAGCTTCAGGGTTGCTTGAGCTCATCTTTTTAGGAATTTTGGTTACTTCTGCAAGTTTAGACAGTTTGCAGAGGTATTTTACTTTTAGGAGAGGTTTCTCGGATAAAAATGGGCAGAATATGGGCTTCTGACTGTCAAAATAGGATTTATAGGCTTCTGATGGTTTAGAAACTAGAAAAAAGGGTTTCCTGAGTTCTTTTGCTGAGAAATTGGACTGAAAATCACTAAGATATTGGGCACAGAGGCTTTGGGATACCTTCAGAGGATTTCTGGCTAAATTTGGTGTTTGAAATAGTTCATAAAACTGTAAAAACTCACAATTTTCCTCCAAAGTAATAGGTAGCAGTTAAACGAGGTTTCTGGAGAAAAATTGACAGGGTTTGGCCTGTTTTTTTGGTATTTTTAATGGCTTCTTTTGTTAATTTTTAATTTCTGAATTGGAAATATTCTTTAAAAGGATTTTTGAAACTTAAAAATAGATTCTAATTTTGAGAAGGAAACCTGTTATGTGCAAGTATAGTGGTTTGAAACAGTTTCTGAGGTCTTTAAACAATCGAATAGCTTTTGTGGAGTTTCTGGAGCAACGCAAAGCTCCTCAGCGGTCTTCAAAGTGTAACAGGCTGAAATTTGAGGTAGTTTGGCAAGAAAATGGTGGAAAAAGGTTGTTTTAATAGTTAGGAGGCTCGTGCAGAGTTAACGCACAAAAGGATATGAAATAAAATGCATTACCAAGGTTTATTATGCATATTAGGGGTACAGGAAATAAAAACGGGCGGTTTTCGGGCTTACAGGTTTAAAACAGTAAGTGGTTATCACACGCCCTTATGGTGGGAAGAAATTTTGGGGCAATTGAATGCGGTCCAATGAGGATTGAGCACGTGGAGGAGAGAGGAAATCACAAAACAGCCTATTTCGCGCAGAAATGAGATGGGAGTGATCGAGCATGTTTTCCGTGCGATATTGGTTTTCAGCTGTCAGATCTGGGGTTCGAATGCGAACGACACAGATTGATTGGGAAGTTGCATTGGGATGGGGAGTAGGACCAGGGTATATTTACATGCGGGGATGGGTTTTAAACTGTAGAAATAAGCATTTTAATAAGTTTAAAGCCTTAGGTTTAAATGATGTGGCGGGGGGAATAATATAATGTATGTTCTAATTAAAACATTGGGATTGTTTCAACTAATACATGTGCGGGTAAGTTTTATATGAGAGAATCAATTGAAACATTTCAAATATATCTAGGTGCGTGTTATAATATATGGTATAATAGAATATTAACAACTGTCTAAATACCATAGGGGCAGGGATTAACTCTTATAGATAGGTTTAGACCAATGGGATAGTAGGGCGGGGTTTTATATTACGCACATGGGGTATTAAACATTGGTCTAAACTTAAAATAGAGGGTTTGCGGGTTTATTTAAAATAAAGGGTTTTAAGAATATACGGGTAGGTGTAGTTAGGGATTTAATAGAATAAGTTAGAAGCAAATATGGAAAAGGGATAATGTAATGAATGAAAATACATGTTTAACTCTAAGTAAAGTGCAAATAAGCATAGTTTATCTTGTTGTATTATTTTACACTTTAACTTAGGAAAAATGTATTTTTAGGGTTTATGAATGATTTTTTTTTAAAAGGGAATGAAGTTAGTTATTTAGGGTTTTACTTTCACTAAGTAAAAATAGGTTTTACTTAGGAAAAAGGGATTATGATTTATGAATGAAGGATAAATTATGATGAATGGGGGTTTAGTGTGGAAATTCAATAACCAATCAGTCATCGAGCCTTGGGTCCGGTCCCAAAAAAAGTCAGAGAAATGTTCCGAGCCTTTTTGACTGATAGTTTAGAACACTGAATATTTGTAGCAGAGGGGAAATTAGTGTTTTTTTCTTGATGATGTTTTTTTACATGATTGCTCAACTTCTTCTACCTACCCATATTTATTTCTAACATTTTTACTTCATTTTAATGGGTGCATTTAGGCTTGCAACCCTAAAACATTTTTCTTTCAAAGCATAAAACTATCTAAGTCTACCTTATTTCATCTAAGGGCTCAGATTAAACTGTTGAGCTCTTCATTATTCTCTACCTATCTACTGATTTTTCAATTTAAAATTGTCTGACATATCTTTATTCTCTATCTAAAACATGAAAAGTTAAGTATAAATTGTTTAACCAATCATGGATTATGGCATTTATTGACAATATGCACATAATCATTATTCTTGCAGTAAAGTAAATAGTAGTGGCACTTTGACTTGCTCACCATTAGGGGAATTTTGAGGTCTAAAATGGACCTCCTAAGGAAAATGTACAATCAAAATTCACTTTATGAGAACCAATCACATTTTAGGGGATGACATCATCCCTAATGGTTGAGGTGGCATTGCTTGAGTGAAAGGTACTTACTTGTCACGTTCTCAATGGTGGATAAAAACTCATGGTTAACCATGGTAGTGCTCTAAGTACTTTTAAAGTCAAAGTAAAGTACTCATAATAAATTTCATTTCACACTTTTTGAATAAAAATATATTATTGTCATTTCATATTTCTTGAAAGAAACAATGCATATCCCTATACATTTATTATATTACATTACATTATATTATATTATATTATTTTTATATAGTATATTAATTACATGTTATTATACAACTTAAATAATATAAATTTTAATTAATAAAATATAATATAATTAAGAATTTATAAATTAATAGTTATATTTTATTTTAAGTTATTTAAGTACAAAGGACAAATGCATTAGTTATTCAATGATAATGACTTTTTCTTGAAAAACTCATTCTTATTTATAGTTACATCAATAGAATTTTTTTATTAATTTTTATTTTGGTACAACTTTTGAATTGAATTTAACTATGGTTACATGGATTTTGGTGCAAAAAGTGAATTGAAATTCATAAATATTATTTTATTGGTTTAACTATTACTTTATTATTTCCTTAGGAGGCCCATTTTAGACCTCAAATTTCCCCTAATGTTTCAGGCCTTATTTTCATCTCTTTTTCTTTTGGGATATATATTTTCTAAGTCCTTTGATTATTCTTTTAGGACTTTTTACCCTCTTTTCAATTTTTATTTATTTTTCATTTTTCAAAATATGGGAAAAAAACTTGCAGAAAGCAAGGTATGTACATATTTACAAGACTATCATAGTCAATTCAAAAATTATGAATCCTATTATTATAGGACCCTAACAGACCACTTAAAGGAACAACGTTAATAATAGGTTTTCATGTTTGTCCCAATGACAACAGGGGTACTGAAGTGCCCTCCGTCATATATGTGTTGGTGACATTGCCCCTTGGCATGGTGGCTGTTATCACCCAAAAATTTTAGCACATCATTGTGACAAGGTTGAAAATTTTCATGGTCCAGAATTGGGTTTAGAAGTCAATTTAGGTTTGGTCAAGGGTAGGTTTTAGATTGTTATGGTTTAAATCTCATCCTTAGATTCAAATGAAGTATTTTCTAAACTTATTTCATGTCAAATACTCATTATTTTCATTTGTGGGTCATTTCTTATAGTTTCGGGTCAAAACTGTTCAATTAGCCAAAAAACCCTATTTTCGTAGCGCCACCTGTTGAAAAAAGTTGTTTTGCGCTACGAAAACGCTAATAGTTTTGTAGTGCAAACATGAAAAATTGCACTGTAGGCATTACAAAAGCACAGATTTATAACTGTCTTGTCAGATGAGCTGGAAAATGTCAGAAATTGTTGGGAAAGGGTAACTTAGTGGTATGATGAGTCAGGTAATGATGAAATTCGATGTACTCACCCATGTCTGCAGTCATCATTGTCATTATAGGTTATGAATGAGGCATCATTCAGTTATGAGATGACATTTTAAATTTCAAAATATTTCCTAATTGGTCATTCTCATTTTCCTTTTGCCTCCATTCGAAATGTTTGAGCTCTGAAGTGTTAAACCAAACCTGTGGCCGGTTCATACAAAGGTTTTCTACACCCATTTCAAGTGAGGCTGATACAAATTTAACAAGCGAGGCTGCTTTTACATATATTCAAGCGAGGCTGATACAATTTATCAAGAAAGGCTTGCAGGTCTTCTGAAAAGTATGGCAGAAGACAAGAAAATACACAAAGGAGGATAGTGCTTAAGGCATGAACTTGAAGATATGAGGTAAATAACTGAAGACCCAGTAGTGATGGAGGAATTCAAAAAAGTAGGCTGGTTACGGTTTTGTGAAAAGTTGCAGGGCTCTCACCCACAGGTATCCAAAGAATTTTCCATGAATTTTAATGGAACAGATACTAAGGTTGGGATGTTAAGTGTATCTGTTACACCAGAGACCATTACTGTTGTTATAGAGATACCAAGAGGTCAAGAAACTTGGTTTAAAAGATTCAAATTTGATATGGAGCAATGCAAATAATTCATGAAGCCTGAATACACAGACATGGACCTTAACAATGCTATCCCTAGAGGCTGCATAAAAGACACTTATTCAAAGCTGCTGCTCAACATATAGAATTATTTTACATGTGAAGGCAGATATGACAAGGTGTACTCATATCATTTCAAGTTGATTTTGCATTTCGCTAGTAAGATTTCACTCGATTTTCCTTTTATTTGCATAGGAGTATTTCAAATATGGCTGATAAGGTGCAAGCGAAGTCTGAGGGGAGTGAAACATCATTGTTTCTATTGGAAATGTTGTCATTGATGGCAAAGGAGGAACACCTGAAACAAAAACAAATCAAATAAGTAGCAGAGGCAGAAAAGAAACAGACAAGAAGCAGAGATAACAGAGAGAGCATAAGACAAGTAGTAGAGGCAGAAAAGAGAGCAGCAGAGATAGCAAAGAAGCAGAGAGGTAGCAAGGTAGCATGAGACAGATGAGGTGGTGCTGTAGAGTAGTGAGGACAGTAGAAGAGGGCCATTTAATAGCAGAACTGGAGAGATAGAGCAGTGAATATTGGAAGGGCCTGAAGGAGCTTAATACAGAGGTTAATATAGTTTGCAGATGAATGCTGGAAAAGATAGAATTAAGAGTGCATAGACTTAGTGGGCCTAAATCAACAACTGTATGGTTAATTGAAACATAACTCAAATGTTAAGACGTATGGTGTGAGACCACAGGCAAATGCGTGTGTGGATTCTTGTTGGATATATAATTGATAATTTTTGAATTACTTAAGGTTTAATACCAAAGTCAAGGAGTAACATATATAGAATGTTGATGCGCCATGGTCTAAGCTAAAATCGAGGGTTAATTCAGGCATTGATATATATATATATATATATATATATATATATATATATATATATATATATATATATATATATATATATATATATATATATATATATATATATATATATATATATATATATATGATAATGAAGTCATGGATATACTTAACTAATGAGGGTGAACAATAGAGCGTGGGACCCGTGATCCATAATATGATATATGTGTTGCTTTAATATATCTAAACTTTGGGTGAATGCTGTAAGAGCAGATGTATGTAATCAAAAAGCCGGAACCATTTGTAGCATTAAGACTAAGGGTCGAATAAAGTCTATTCTGGGAGCGGAAACATTAATTGAACTGCGAAACCCGAGAGGTTATATAAATATATATTTATATTAGTGCTGGGTTTAAGTCTAAACGAAAGACTTAATATTATGTTGACAGATAAATTTATACATATAGTGTGGGACCCCCCCCACATAAAATTCCGAGAATCGTTACCCCAGCTGGAGGATACATTAAAGACTGAAGCGGAAAAGTACACACATATATATATATGCAGCACTTTATATAAGTGTAGCGCCTTTTAAACAAAGAACCAAAGTACCATAAGGTGGGACCCTCACCAAATCGCATCAGAGAAAGCAGCGGAACATGTAAACAAGAAGTTGCGATTGCGATTGAGTTCCGGACCCGATATGGTTTAAACAACGATTCATATATGTTTGAAATTCTGGATATTTGAAAGTTAGTGGGACCCTTTGTTAATCGCACCAAACTGTTAAAGGATGCGATTGCGATTAATCGCATCGGACCCATCGCATCGGCACATCCAAATAAAGAGGGTTTCATTGCATCGGAGAAGGAGCAGGGCATCGGAACATGAAAATGCAAGTTGCGCTTGCGATTAATTGCAATCGGAAGAACTTAAAAGTGGTTCATCACATCGGAACATGCAACTGGGAGTTGTGATTGCGATCAATCGCAATCAGAAGCAGTCCAGGGATAATACATCAATCGCATCGGTGATTAGAGTAGAAGAGTTTAGAATTTATAAAGTTGTGGGACCCAGAGCTTTTGAAGGTCAGCGTTGGTTGTTCAGTAATTAAAATCCAAGTTTTATTAAAAAGGTTTAATAATATTGCTGAGAGTTATTTATGTTGGATTAAAAGAGTTATGCAACTGCAATGAATGGGAAAATGAATATAGTGAACCAAAAAAGAGAGGGCGACATTATTAAAGCATTGTATTATAAAAGGACCATGGATATGATATGCAGCGGTTACACAACTGCAATGTAGAGGAGAGCGTGCAGAAACGATTATGAAGGTCGAATTTTGATTAGAGTTTGCAGATCTGCCATACATATATTGGGTTTATAACCATGGCGATATTAAAGCCTCCGCATTTAGTTATTTAAATTGCCAGTAAAGGAAACAAAAGCGTTGGAATTTGCCCAGATTTAAAGTCAGCAGTTATATGTATTTTAACGCAGCTATATGCATACAACAGACACATAATCACGGTGAACAGGAATATGCACATGAATGAACTTGACAGGTGTACATGTGCAGGTGCATGGAGTAGCAGTAACTAGAGCGTGCAAAACAGTTTCTTAACAGCAGTAGAAAAGGACAAAACCAGCAAAGCCAAAGGCCAGAAAATGGGCTAAGTGAAATTGTTTTTATGTAACCGAAAATGTAAATGTTTTAAATGATTTATATTGTTGTGATGCATTGGCAAGTATCTAGATGAGAAAAAATATCCCACTGTAATGTTAAATTGGTACCTACAGTTATGTTTTCTGAATGAGTGGATAAAAGAGATGAGAAGGCAGAAGGCAAAGAGACATGGCTGTCCATTTCGAATTCCCAGTAGAATACAAACAACCATGAAGCTATTTTGTATAAAACAGGGTAATATCCAAGGAGAGAAGGTTGACGTAAACAGAGTGAGAGAAGAAGAGAGTGTGCAGCAGAATTGAAGAGAGTTGAAGAAAATAAGAAAGCTGCAAGAGGTGAGAGAGAGTGAGCATAGAGAATGTTGAGTATGGAATTGAGGCAGAGAAGAGAAGAAGGAGGAGCAGAACAAGATGTTGTGAAAAGTTAAAGAATGTAGAAATGAAGCAGTGAGGCAGAGAAGAAGGAGGAGCTAAGAAGAGAAGGAGGAGCTGATAGTGAATCTGAGAAGATGCAGAAATGATATAAGGCATATATGAAGACTGATGCATAGCAGTGAAGATGATACAAAACAGAGCTGATATCCAAGGTAAATCAGCAAGTGTTTTCCTTTTGAAAGAGTAAGGAAGTTGGAGCTTCCCTATCAAGTTGTAGCTTGATAGATGTCAGTTGTAGCTGACTGAGGTTGGAGCCTCCTGTAGGTTGGTGCCTACAGAAAATAGATCGGAGTTGGTGCTTCCACATCAAGTTGTAGCTTGATAAAATTTCAGTTGTAGCTGACTGAGGTTGGAGCCTCCTGTAGGTTGGTGCCTGCAGAAAATTGATGGGAGTTGGAGCTTCCTTGCAAATTGTAGCTTGCAGAATTGAGGTAGGAGCCTCCTGTAGGTTGGTGCCTACAAAAAATCAGTGGTGAGAGGGAGTTGGAGCTTGCCTTTGCATCACAACAATAATAAGATGTGGTTTTCTCCCTTTATGGGTTTCCACTTATATCTGGTGTCTCTGTGCATGATGCTTATGTGTTGATCTGGTTTATATCATCTGCTTAATACTTGCTGCTCTCATATTAAGTCTACTATTACTTTATATTAATGCTTGCTGCTCACATTCTAAGATTACTCACATGTGAAGTTGAACATGAAATGAAGGTGTAAACAAGTGTTAATGAAAAAGTTTTAAAATTCCATGAATGTGTTAAAATGATTCACCCCCCCCCCCTCTCAGTTTAACTAAGGGTTTAACAATTGGTATCAGAGCCGGTTCCTTTGGTATAAGCTTAATAGCTTGAAGGATATCTGGTTGAGTCATGGACTATCAAAATGTACCTGTGCTAAATACAATAAACTTTCCTGAATGGAGAGATAAGGTTAAAACAGGTTTAATGGCTGATGAACCTGAGGTATGGAAGCTTGTGTGTGATGGTTACTGCAAAGACTCACCCACGGTGAAAGAACAACAGAGGAATGCCAAGGAAAAATGTGTGATATATAACAATCTTCATAACAAGGATCTTGAGTTAATAATGGATTTAACTTCAACAAAAGAAATCTGGGACAGACTGCATTTCATGCATGGAGTAGACACTGAGGATTGCATTGTCAAGAAGGAGAAGAGAATTAAGAAAAAGAGAAATTCATGTCAAAAAGAAGATGTTCAATCAAATGAGGTACCTGCTAGTGTGAATGGAAGTAAGAGCCATGAAGAAATTGCAGCTGAAGAAAAAGCCAAACTTGACACAACTCTAACTGAAATAGAAAAATTGAAGAATGAAAACAAAGACCTTAAGAGATTGGTACAAATATGTGATGAGAAAGAATATGAATATAGGAAAGAAATTATTAGCCTGAAGACAGCTTGAAGAGGCAAAGAAAGTAGAAGACACTCTGCTGCAACAAATGAGAGAGAAAAGTCAGGAATGTGAAAGATTGGAAGAAGAAGTAGTGAGCCTAAGAAACAACTTAGAAAAATCCCAAAGAGAACTATTAATGAATAAATCTCTAATGAAAGGCTTTGGACAGTGGGACCAGATTCTAAATTAACAAAGATCACCTCTCATAAAGACTGGGATAGGATATGAAGGAGAAACTAGTGAGTACAAGGTAGAAGATAACAAGAAAATCATCTTTGTAAAAGCTGTAAAGGAAAATGAAGTAGCTCAGAAGATTCCCACAGAAGAAGAAGCCAGCAAGAACAAGATTTGTAAAGAAACAGACAGAATCAAGCAACAACATGAAAGAACATAGAATGAGAGGATGAAACAATCAACTGCTAAAGGCTCATATGCTCCTAAGGATGAATTGAATAAATTTGGAAGATGTCAAAGAAGGTTCTTTCCTCCTATGGGAAGCATCACTTGTTTTTCCTGCCACAAAAAAGGACACATTGTAGCATATTGTAAGACAAAGCAAACCCAGTCCAACCAGCAAAGGATGTAGCAAAAGAGAAGAACCCCTCAAGCAAGCAAATGGAAAAGACAATCCTTCACCAGGTACACAAATTATTTCCATGGATATTGTTATGCATGCAATAATTTCGGACATAAACTTGTTGATTGTAAATTATGTTCAAAGAGGGGAACAAAATATTACACTCTAGCTCAAATGTACTTTGGAAAAATAAGATGTTATGTATGCCTCAAACTTGGTCACAAAGCAAAGGAATGTAATCTACCATATACATTAAAGAACTCTAGACAGATGATGGGATCAAAACAGACCAATCAAAACTATGAATCTAAAAGAAGAGCAGACATTATGATGAACCCCAATAAAGTATGGAAGGAAAAGAGAAAGGGGGAGCTTGTTACCTCAATAACATAATAAATCCATCATAGGCTCAGGGGGAGCTGCTCTAGGAAGAAAAGAAAATATCCAATCAGTGACAAATATGAAGCAACATCCCAGGTGGAGAGCAGTTCATAAATAGTCCCCATGAAAGCAGTCTGAGAAGAGCTCCTTGGAATATGAATAGCCATGAGATTAGGAAGGGAAAGGAAATTCCTCTAAAAGAGAACTACAGAGGAAGAAGATCATCTAAAGTATTAAGTAGTTGATATATTGATGGAAGAAGAGAAGACAACAAGAAGCCATAATGATAGAATTAACAATGAACCCCATTAAGAAGGATTAGTAAGAGAAGTGCCTATCATAATTATGTCATCACATCATTCATCTATGAAAAGTCCCCTTGGAGGTAGGCAGTTAAGTGAGTGATTAATATCTGAGTAATTTGTCCATGAAGATTCATAGTATAGAAATTGAAGATGTCCTTCTAAAGATCACTATGTTAGAACAGTTGAATTGTATGTAAAGCAGCAATAGTTCTAGAGCAGTCCTAGAAAATAAAATGCTGTGACTTCCTCTGAATAAAATGATAGAAAAAGCAAAAGATTAATGATGCCAAGATCAGATTCAGTATATTGATGATTGTTGTTGAAAACAGTGGAGAGCTCAATAATAGAATTTATGAAGGATGTCTTAATTATGGGTTAATGTGCAAGCTGAAGTAAAATATCTGCATTATTTATCAAAGAAGCATCAATTGGAATTTAGGTACACGCAGCATGCCTATCAACCGAATACTAAGTGTTATCAATGGAGCAGAAATATGGTACAGGTCCTCAGGATCAAGGGATTATGGCAAAAGTACATCAAGGTAGTATTCCCAATGTTATCTGGATTCTGCATTCAGCATGAAAAGGTCAGTAGTAGAGCTAAAGGATCAGTATCTGGTTTACACTTGAAGGATTATATTGAGCATTGAAGTAGTATCTACTTATATACATAACTACATGCCTTCCGGAAGACAACACATGCATATCTTCAAGGCCTCTGTCTTAAGATCATTCATAAAACTGTGTGAAGTCTGTTTGCTGAGATTTCAATCAAAAAACTTGAAGATGTTTATGCTGAAGATCATCATGAAATAATAGTTGTGTTAATCTAATAGTTGAAGCCCAAAAGTCTGTTATTGATTCATCACAAGCATACTTCAGTAGAAATGAATTGTTGATGTTTAACCATTGAAAAGAAGTTGATCATTAAAGAGAATTGATCATTTACATACATAACCTCCTTATGTCATAAAGGAAAATGCATGATTGATAAGTGAGACTGACTAATACATTGAATGTATCTAGTCTCAAGGGTTTGTTTTGAAAGTACATTATGCAAGCAGTAAAATCATTTGATCTCTTATATAAAATTCTGGTTGATTCATTGATCATATCAGTAACAAGGACCTGTAACTATTAAGTGTAATATTATTATCAGCATCCTAGCTCAAATCATCACCAACAGGCAAGAAAAGTGAACCACAGCTATAAAATACATATTGGCTTCATCACAATTGAACAAATGTTGTACTACAGATGAGTATTGCAGAAGAAGACATATTCCATCCACAATCTTCCTCAACAGAAATGTATTGGCGCACTACATCAGATAGAGACTGAAGTATATTTGAAGCATTCTTAGTATTTTAGGTTTAATCCAGTGATGCATCCCTGATTAGATAAAGCTAGTACAATGTGTTCTATGAAGTGTCATTATCCTCACTTTCAACTTTATACAAGTGAAAGGAGTCAGTGCTTTGGGATTGTATCAACTTGCAGTGTACATTCAAGATCAATAATCCTAAAAGTGTTCTCTCAACAACTCTTTTACACCAGTTTGGAGCAGCAGGGTACAAAGTCAGAAGAAGAAGGCCTAAACACATCTCAGAGAGAGGAAATGAAGAGATAGAATCTACACTGAGATATGTGCAACCCTTTTCCATTGATGTCAAAGGGGGAGGAAAAGCAGATAGGCAGAGGAAGCATTTTATTATTGGTGGATGTGTTGCCATCAATGCCAAAGGGGGAGACTGTTGGAAATGTTGTCATTGATGGCAAAGGAGCACAAAGGAGAAGAAATTGAACCAACAATAAGGCAAAGTAGAAGACAGGGAACAGAGGCAGCAAAGAGGTAGCAGAGGCAACAAAAAGAGAAGTAAGGAGCAGCATCAGTCAAGGAGTAGAGGAAGCAAAGGAAGTGAATTGAGAGGTTCAATAAGAAATTGTATGAGCTTATGTGGGCATGTATGAATAAGACTTTGTGATAGGGTTTTTGGATGGTACTCTAGTTTTGAATCCATAAGGGTTTGTAATTAAACCTGTATGTATAAATGAGGAATCTGTTCTGAAATCTGTGTGAATGGGCTTTGACTGTCAAGAAGAAACAGTGAAAGAATGTGCAAATAATCTCTGTAATTGGGGTGAATTTCATTCTATGGGTTATTGAAAGAATCGACATTTATGTCGATGTTGTATTCAGCAATGCATAATATGAGCCCCTATTGTAGTTAAGGCGTAGCTGAATAAGAATCCAGAGTTGAAACCACTGAACTGCGGAAGTGTCGACTTAGTGTCAAAGTTGTTTGCCTATGGTGAAGGCAATCAGAAGTGGCTGGAATTTACAGAGGAACCACTGGAGAAGCCGACAAGATTGAATATGTTGCACATTAATTGTAATGTCGAACAGTCAGAGGTAAGTGGAATCATATAAAGAAACAGTGGAAGTGGTGTTTGTTAATTAAAATATGTTTAGGAATTGCACATGAAAGGCAGAGTTCATATATATATAAGCGCGACGGAACCATGAGGGAGAAAGTAGCGGAACCATGACTGGAGTGAACAGTAAAGGTGGGTTTCCGGTTTTGATCGCACCGCCTTCGTCGGGCAAGCAGTAATTAGAAAATCAGCGCGATTCCATACGCCGGGCGACACGTGTCCCTGAGCGATTTTGGAAAACCACCATTCATCGCGAGTTAAATTTCGTGCAATTAAATCGAGCGATATCCGTCGGATTGTATGGAGCAGGGCTACGTGTTGTCCAACGTTGGATGTGGAAGGGTCGTTAGTGCGGGGCCCAGTTCTAGTTTATATTGATCGGGACTGTTCAAACTACGGTTGCAAGTTTAACTGAGGGCACATACAATGGTTGAATATGCGAAGTTGGGGCAATATGAATTGTGTGATATATGGGTTAATATATGTACATGCTGAGCATTGAGTTTGGATTGAACCAGGGTTGAGTTGTAAGATTGAATGTACAAGGTTGACTTCATACATGTATGCTGAAAATGAGTTGGTATGTGAATGTATAAGGTGGATTACCGAAAACCTTATGTAAATTCTTGGATATAACCAAAATTAATACGCAAGTGGGACTCCACATAAAATTCCAAGAATCATTACCCCAGCTGGTGGATACATTAAAGACCAAAGTGGCAAAGTATACATACATACCTATATGCAGCGCTTTATATATGGGTAGCACCTTTAAACAAATGGTCAAAGTATATATGTATATAGATACATATATGTGAAGTACTCTATACCTCGGGCCTAATGCAAACAAATTTTTATACTGTGGGACCCTCACCAAATCGCATCGGAGAAACTTGGTCGTGGAACATGTAAACAAAAATTGCGATTGCGATTGAGTTCCGGACCCGATGGGAATATAAACTGTAATTCATATATGTTTGAATTTCGGAGATTTGATAGCTAGTGGGACCCTTTGTTAATCGCACCAAACTGTTAAAGGATGCGATTGCGATTAATCGCATCGAACCCATCACATCGGCACATCCAAATGAACAATGTTACATTGCATCGGAGAAAAGTGTAGCAGCGAAGCATGACAATAGAAGTTGCGATTGCTATGAAGATGCGGACTCGACGGGTCTGTGAACTATGATTCATAAGTGCTTGAGTTCTGGAATAACAGTGTTTCATCGCATCGGTTGTTGAAGGCGTCGTATATGTTAACATATGTGAAAAGCGAAGATTTATTATTGGTTTGTTATGTATAGACGAACATATACTATTGTTACACAGCAATTTGTCACCGTCCCTGCAATTCCCCGTCCCACACATTAGAGGGAATATTCCGTGACCTGTGAGCAGTGACATAACCTGAAAACACTTTCATGGCATTCCCCTGAAGACATCTCCTTGTGAAAAACCCTAAAAATAGCCTTTTCATCCTTGGCGCGACTAGCTTGTGTTATACCCGCGCCAATGGGGGAAATTCTTCAAAGAGGGCGCGCCAATTGGCGCTCTGTCTCAAAGTCGCACTCGCGCCAGGCTTAATAAAGGGTATTTTTAAAAAATAAATGGCGGAAGATTGACTTTAACCAACTCCTGAACTTATCTCTAAATTGAGTTGGGACGTTTGGCTTTGGATCTCCATGTAGAGGAAGTAGTTTTCCACCTCTCATGGAAGCTTCCTTGATGATAGGGCCAATCCCATGATTGTAGGGATCCTAACTCCCCTTCCACCATCTATATAAGCTTTCCATTTCCCTTTGCAAGCTAATCTCCAAGAGCCTTCATAGCCTAAAGAATGCTGCAAGAGCTTTGATAGTCCTCATAGTGCCAAATCCATAGCGAGGAGATTGACGATCGAAGAGAGAGGCTTGTCCCCATTCCCAACAAGCTTTACTGAGACGTATTCCGCTGATGACCCACCGAAGGAAGGTTCAACGTCAGAGCCTGGTTGTATTTTCCTTTGATGAATTAATGATAAGCGACTATTGGTTATGGTTCCACTCGTATTGTTCATTATGATCATGAGTTGTGTCTTCTCTGACTGATACATAATTGCATATATCGGGTTTTACGATTGTGTTTGTTGTGTTTCTTGCATGTGCAGGTGTTCGATCGTGGCAAGCGAAAGGATTGTGACCTGCTGGAGCAAGGGAATGGGAACGTCATCTTCTCTACGAACAACAGAGTTGGACTTGAGGTAGGCCTTCTTTGCAAGTTGGTTTATTGAAATTAGGAACCTGCACCTTAGCGTGTTATGATTGTTGGTAGACCCGATCTGGGCTAGTAGGGATCGCCTCTGTCCGCAGAGGGGATTTACCTCTACAAAAAATTGGCGACTCCGCTGGGGAGTTTAGCTTGTTGTTCACTTTATAAACTACAGACGGAGCCTGAAGTTAGCCAGATAGCCTTCTAAACGCTCTTGCTCTGCATTAGCGAAAGTAGATCAATGCTGCTTCAGTCAATCTCCGGTCTAGTTTATGAACTGAACACTTGGAGTATTGTCTTGTCTTTCGGTCAATTCTTGACTTTGCTTGATTGATCAGCTCTTTTAGCTGGTTCTTTCATGTCTTTGGCTTTTGGTTTAAGCTCCAACATCACTGGTCTACTTCTTGGATTGGTTATTTTTATTTTTCCTTAGTAAACTCGGCTGACGCACTTTTCAGTGTGACAGTCGCGCCCACTGGCGCATGTTGTCAGTGTATTACTCGAGCCAATTCTATTATGGCGCTAGTTTCAGCCTTACAGTCGCGCCAATACTGTAAGGTGCTAGGGTTTACTGTGTTTTGAGCCTTCTGAGACTGATCTGGGTGTTTGGCCTTGTTTTTCGACTGCTTGAGTGTTTTGGAACCTTGTTTGACTGACTGCGACCTTCTTCCTTTGGTTGTTTGCCCTTTTCTGTTGATTTTACATTCTAGCCCTAGGGCATCTTGGTGCTATTGTGCGTTGAGCCTCCCTTGGGAGTTTGTGGTCTTTATCTGCTCATTCAACTTTGTGATTGCTTCTCTGCATTTGTTTGGTGGTTGTTCATCATTTTATTGTGTTATTCGAGTGATTGGCTTCTTCTTCATTCAAATTCCGCTTTGTCTCATTTTGGGCCTAGATTACATGGTTCAATTGAGTCTTTGGGTGTCTTTTGATTTGAGGGACTTTTTGTCAATTTGAGGTCCGATTGTGTGCTTGCATTGAGTGAAATTTGATTTTTTTTCTCTTCTTCTTTCACTTCTCGAATTTCTTGTCTCATTAGTTTTCATTTTGTTTAGTTCTTTTTGCTCTTAAACATTGAAAATACAAAAAAAATCTCTTTTGCGTTGGATTAGTTAGTGTGAATTAAATCTTTTCGATGTTATTAGTGATTAGTAACTTTGAAAGAAAAGTTTTTATTTTCCATTAGCTACATTAGAGATGCCATTGGTTGTTGTCTGATCATTTTGTTGTTGTGTGAAAAGCTCTTAACTCTCTCGTAATTAGCTTTCATCGAATGAAATGATATACTGTGGCATGTAGTGTGCATTTAGGCGATTTTGAGACATAACACTCATGAGGGTTTGAAAAATGAAACATAATTGAAGATAAACATTAAAATTTATTCAATTTACACTAAGGCAGCATTGAAACATTAATGAAATATTTAGAGGTCTAGGATAGAGACGTGTTCCGGCGTCTTTAAACCTAGTAGCTGTTGTTCGCCTCTTATCTTTAGACAGCACTAGTACGGACTTGTGCTCCCTGTACCGTTGCGTATATAAAGGGAGACCCCACTAGGTTTCTATCCTTTATCCATAGGAAGCTGAGTCTGCCACCCTATACCCATGATACACCAGACACAACATTCGGGGAGATTGCCTGCACGTACATTAAGTCCTTGGTTGATTTCTCTTTCATTTTGAAACCAAGGTGTATATTGCAGTTCACGGTTATTTGGTACACCCTTTGCCTAGTATTCCTGAGCAGTCATTTTGATCTTATCTGACTCCTTAAATTTGAAAAGATCACCAAGCACTTGTCCTTTCACACTTGCTCCAAAACTGAAAGAGATAGAATCATCTTTCATCCGTTTCTCGGCTCTTAAAACATGAAACGGTGAAGTTTCTAAGTTTCAATGTCGTAAAACAAATCACCCGCGGTCACACGCCCTGTTAGATTTTCTTGTTGGTCATTTGATTGTGTGCCTTTGTTCTTTTTCAGCCCATGTGTGTGTTTGATCTTTTTCTCTTGTCATTACTACCACAGTGGCGGAACCCTCAGTTTCATCTACTGGTAGTCCATATACGGACGATTCATCAGAGGTTTCTCAATCCTCTGCTGAACCTCAGCATCCCATCGTTTTTGAGTTTCCCGACGGGGGACCGGTTCTATCTGAGGTTCCCTTTGGAGGACCAGTTGAGCTCAATTGGCCCTTATCCGACCCTTGGTCTGGATTTGGAGTAGGGGAACATTTCCCTCCTCTTACATCGGGTTCGCCTTTTTTAGCTGCTGTTATTCCTCCTAGTCCTTGCCGTCTGTTACAAGATCTAGCGGCAGGTTCAAATATGAGTGAATCCAGTCATTCTGCTAGCAAGGAAATCCCCACGTCTGGTGAAGATTACCAGCTATTCCCAAAAGTAACCCGGAAGTTATTCCCAGAAGACAACCCCGAATCATCTGTTATGTCTTCGCTCGGTCCCTCACTACCAGTAGGGTATAGATCCTTAGGTTAGATTATCGCCGCCGCTGCCTCTATGGGGGTATCAGCTCCTTCTATGAGGCCGGTTGTTCCTTCACTGGGGATGTCTCCTAGGACACCTGTCACGTCATCCCCTCAGGTCACTTATGTGCCCGTCAGGCCCACTATTTGTGTGGCTGCATCTACATCTGTTGTTACCACTCAGTCCGTAAGGACCACATCGCTTCCCAAAGACATCTATATAGCTTGTACTATGCCGGAGAACATCTCTCCTGAGGAGTATCGATTTTCCTTTAAACAATCGAACCCCGAGGTCGGACAATCCTCTCAAGATCCCAACCGCTCGTATTTTTTGCATTATGCATGGGATGGTACACCCATGTACGTTTTTCCATATCAGTATGATGAGTATGGGAATCCTTTATGTTTACCCGCTCCTGAGGCTCAACTTCATGCTCAAGGTTTACCATATAACGAGGCTGGGTAGTCTTATAACCCGCAAGGACAACCTTTTCAAGGCCAACCTCCGGGCCAGCCTGGCTATCCTTATGACCCGCAAGGTCACCTTGCGGGCCAGCAGGGGCCATTATACGGTCCGCAAGGACAGTATTACAACCCTTCAGGTCAACTCATGCAGCCTCTTCCTAGAGTCCAACCGGGGCAACCTCAAGGACTCACAGGTCCACCGGGGTACCAACCCGTGCTGGTATACGGTCCTGGGGGGCAAGTCCAACCTTCCCAACCCATGCAACCTCAGTATCCTATTGCTCCAAATGTTTCACATCAGCCAGGACCATCTTATGGTTCTGCTGCGGGTCAAACCGGTTACCAGCCACCACCTGGATCCATTCTACCACTAGGCCAACGGCCCATCCGGTACAACCTGGTGCTCCATAACAGCGAGGTCAACCTGCACAACTGGCACAACCTGTTCACCCAGGGCAACCTGTTCAACCAAGTCAGCCCATTCACCCAGGGCAACCTGTTCAACCAGGTCAGCCTGTTCAGCCTGGCCAGCCGGTCCAACCAGGCCAGCCTACACATCATGTCGACCCTGCTCAACAACCAATTTACTCGATGCCACAACCGAATCAACCGGTGCATCCTAATTATCACCCTCAGCAAGGTCCCACCTATCAGCAACCCGCTCAACCTCAAGGCGGTTACTACCCTCACGGCCAATCTCGACCGACTTATAATCCTCCCCAAGGTTCCCATTATTACACTCAACAACCTAGCTACACCTATACTCAGCAGCCAAATCCACAGAATTCTCAAACGGGGCCGACATATAATCAGGGTCCATACTCTGGTTATCAAGCCCCGTACGCTGGTTACCAGCAACCGAATCAGACTGGTTATACCCCCTATACCCCCTACGGTCAGAATCCTTCGAGACAGAACCCATGGGGGCAAGGGTATTCTCAGCCAACATGGAGTACAGGTACCGGTCCTTATCGAGGGCCTGGCATGACGTTCAATCCGCAGTTGCCGTTCTTGGCTACCTTGGAATTACCGGACGTTTCTAAATTAACCAATGATCCGATTCTTCATAATCCTTATTGGCCTCCGGTTCCGACCAAGGTACCCGGCGACTGCCCTAAGTTTGAAGGTAAAGCTAGTGAAGACCCCCAAGCTCACGTAATGACTTACCATTTGTGGTGTTCGTCTAATTCTTGGGTCGATGATTCAATTCGTCTATGTCTCTTCCAGCGCACTCTTACCGGTGCTGTCGCTAAGTGGTATATTGAACTACCCCATGGCATCTTTCAGGATTTCAATACTTTAGCAATGGATTTTCTGACCCACTTTCAGTTACCATTTCGCTATGAAGCCGGGACACATCTCCTGACTTCCTTGAAGCAGGATAAAGCCACCCACATATCCGATCATATTCGTAGGCTGATCAAGTTTGATATACCTGATCAACTACTAACTCATTGGTTCACCATGTCCTTTGTTAACAAAATCGCTCAAGATATTGCTATGGGGGCATGTGTGACTGAGGAACAGGCCATTGTGCGTGCCCAATATCTTGATCTAGTATACTCCCAGTCCGGCACGCTGTATGATATTTTGAATGATGCTCCATGCCCAGGAACCTCTAAAGCTCCACCTACTGTTAGTATGAATATTTTGTCGAAGTGTACGAAAAAATACCACTTTAGCTACGCATAACTTATAGCCCTAACATCAAATATGACTGCCAATATCTTCAGATTTGCAGTTAGTTGATCAAGAAAAGTGCTGCAAAAAACAAGATCTATGCATAAAGAGACATTAAGCAGTAAAAATAAGGTTTTGCTCCATACATCCAATAGACAAGACAAGAACAATATTTTTTGAAAGAATTTTTTGTATTAAGGGCACCTGGGAGGAAAGCAAGAAGGTGTTTCCAATTCTCCTCAATGGGATGGGTTCTTGGAAGTCCTCAGCACTTCATATCTAGCATTTCTCTCTCCTGTTGGTGTAGAAAACCCAGACAAAGATAGAACTCAAAGGGAGCTCACACAGCAAATAATGGAAAATATGACAATGATAATGGCTCAAAGTCAGACCAAGAGTATAGATCCAGAGTGATCTAATAGGCCACAAAAGGTGAAGAATGGTAGGAAAAAACCTCCTATTTATAACAAAATATTGGGTCATTCTAGATCTTGGTGCATGATTAAAATAACATTAACCAAATCTAGATCCACCTTTTATGGAATATTTTATTATATTTGTTGGAGGGAAAAAGTATTTGACTTGGGTCAAATCCCCTTATTTGTGAATAATAAATAAATAAATGATTTATTTATCATTTTAAGGAAGTGGTTGAAAGATAATCAAATAAATAATGATTTATTTAATTATTTATGGGTGATTTAGTCATATTTAATAAGGAATATTATTTAAATAAGATTTAAATAATTATTCCTAGAAAATAATAAGATAAATAGAGATTTATCTAATTAATTTCTTTGTTTTGGGTTAAACATGATGAGGAATAATAATTAAATTATTGTTTAATTAATTATTCCATGAGGAAAATCAAACAAATATAGATTTGTTTAATATTTCCTTTTGGGGTTTCCTGTTTAGACCACAAACAACCTAATAAATGTGTTTTATTAAGTTATTTTACATAGTGAAAGCAATTTTACTTAGGGTAAAATTGGTCTTACATGGTGTACTTGGGTCCATCTAATGATAGCAGGTTAGATGACCAAAAAATGGTGTAACACCTACCCCTGCAGTGGATGGTGTTATTGGTTCCGTGTCTCAAAATTCTCGGAAATCTTCAAATGGGAAGCAGAAGTCTAATTCTTCCAATAATTCTGCTCTTCCCGCCCCTCTAGATTATGGAAAAACTGTGGAGGTTAACGCCGTTCAGGCTAATCCTACGGAAAAAGCCTCCAAAGGAAACAAGAAGGGAAAAGGAAAATCCAAACCCGACACCCCAAAGTCAGAGTCTTCTAAACCTCGTACTGATGACGGTTCCCAACGTAAACCGAAGTACCCCTGCCTTATCTGTGAAGGAGATCATTATACTAAGGATTGTCCCAGACGATCTGAAATTAGTCAACTTCTCAAAGGCTCTAAAGGGACTCCGACAGTTCTTAAAGAATCGTTCCCGTCTCAGCAGACGCAGATGGTTGAGGAACCCTCACCATATGCCCCATTTGGGTCCCAGGTCTTTATGATGAATGGTGCTACACCTGTCTCAATTGCTATGCATTCGAAGGATTACGCTGGATCGCGTTAGGAAGCTGGAAAGGAAGTTGTGGATGGCCCACCTCCTCCACCTGTCTACGGTTCTTTGGAAATTGAGAAGCCTACTGCTGAACCTGTTGTGAGGCCACCTTCTAAAGGTGTTCTACGAAGGTCTTCCTACAATCCAAATGCCCGTGCCGCTCAACACTACAGTATTGTTGAGGATTTGGCTCAGGCGCCTTCTGCTATGTTCGCATTGGAAGTCCTTCAAAGTTTCCCTTCGCAATGGAAAGCTCTGTTGTCTGTAATCGGTGTAATCGATCCCACCAATTCTAGTCTTCTCACCTTCGACTTAGAAAACTTTACCCCCCGGCTTTCGCATCAAATTTCTCTTGTCATACAAGTCAGGATCAACGGTCTTAACATTCATAGGGCTGTTGTGGATGAAGGTGCTTCTACCTGTGTCATGTCGTCCGCCTGCTGGAAGGCCATTGGCTCTCCAGCGCTTTCATCATCTCCCAATGCCTTAGAGGCATTCGATGGTCGAGAATCTAAACCCCTAGGTGTTATCGAGAGTTTGTTGATTATGTTACAGGGGAAGACAGTCAATGTAGAAGTAGAAGTGGTTGACGCCAAGCTTAACTACAATCTACTTCTCGGCCACAGTTGGACTCACACCATGTTATGCGTGCCATCCACCCTGTTTCAACTTCTTAAGTTTCCTCATGAGGGAAATTTTTTTACTGTAGATTAGTTTTCTTTCTTCACCTCCACCTTTGAGAACAACGTTCCTTACGTGGATAAGATCCCGATTCCCCCTGACAGTGTAGGACCCGGTCTCTTCAAGGACCCCGTCCTCATGGGTATTTTTCCCACACCGCCACCACACACCGTTCAAGTTAATATGATCTCCAGGTCTGACGACCCATGGATCATCCCTTCGCCTGAACAGGTGACCGATTTTGGAGAATCGATGCCCTTAACTCCAGTAGAGATTAACTACTGTGAAATAGTCACCGCATCCGATCGTCCTCCCTCTCAACATGCTCCCTTCAGCATGGCTTTAGATATCTACTCTCAATCCCCCTGGCTTGGTGAGGCCGACTTGCCTGATCCTCTTAAAGAGATTTTCACTTCTGAAAAAGCCATTGTTGAAACAATGTCTCTTGAGGAGCTGCCTTGGAGTGATGGACATCATCGTTCCTCCTTCATGCCCAGCATGGGGGCAATGTCAGATTGTCTAGAGCGTTTTTCATCTCAGGTTCCTACTCCGCCTCTCCAGACGCCCATTTTGACACATGAGGTCCTTTCGGAAGGAAACCTGAGCAACATTACCCAAACCATTCTGATCGACATCTTCGTCAAACCGGGGATAGTCGAGAATATACATGTGGGAGTGACTTGTTCTCCTGATGAGATACGAGTTTATACTGATCTTTTCTATGAATTTAGAGATGTGTTCACTTGGTCCTATGAAGAGATGCCTGGGATTGATCCTAGCATAGTGGTGCACAAAATTCCTACCTACCCTGGTGCGAAACTTGTGCACCAATGCCTACGCCTAGTGCATCCTCGCAAAGCCGCTGCTATTAAAGCAGAAGTTGAAAAACTTCTGAATGCGAGCTTCATTTACCCGATTCTCCTCACAGAATGGGTCTCAAACATTGTCCCTGTAGATAAGAAACAGGGCACTATAAGAGTCTGTGTTGATTACCATGATATTAATCGAGCCTGTCCTAAGGACAATTATCCCACCCCCTTCATAGATCAAATCATCGACGAATGTGCTGGGAGTGATATTTATTCCTTGATGGACGGATTTTCCGGGTATAATCAGATAAATATTTTACCCGCCGATCAACAAAGACTACATTCATCTGTCTGTGGGATACCTTTGCTTATAAAAAGATCCCGTTCGGCTTGAAGAACGCTGGAGCTACTTTCCAGTGTGCTATGTCTTACGCATTCCACGACATACACCATATCGTTCAGCCTTATCTGGACGATCTTCCAGGTCACTCAGCTCGGCGAGAGGACCATCCCGAACACCTACACCAAATTTTCCTTCGTTGTCGACGCTATAATATCCGGCTCAACCCTCATAATTGCATCTTTTGCGTGGATTCTGGACGTCTTTTGGGATTCATAGTCTCCAAGGACGGGATTCACCTTGACCCTCTAAAAGTCGAGGCTATTTTCAATCTCCCATCACCCTCCTCATTATATCAATTGCAGAGTCTGCAGGGAAAAGCTAATTTCCTTCAACGCTTCATCCCGAACTACGCGGAAGTTGCCAAGGGTTTCACGCGTCTTTTAAAGCAGAATGTTCCCTTTCGTTGGGATGAGATTTCTCAACGATACTTCGAGAAGCTAAGGACGTTACTTGTTAATGCTCCATTACTTCGTCCTCCAAACTATCACCGTGATTTCACTCTATATTTGGCTGCCGCGTTTAGCACCATAGCTATGGTTCTGGTGCAGGATGATGATGATGGAAATGAACACGTTGTTTATTACCTATCACAGAATCTTCTCGACACAGAAACACATTACACTCACGTCAAGATGCTGGCATTAGCCTCAGTGCAAGCTGTGCAGCGTTTTCGCCACTACATCCTGCTGCAACAACCATGGTTTCGGATTTCAACCCCATGACATATATTCTATCTCGGCAATTACTGGGGGGAAAATACTCCAAATGGATTGTTATCCTTCAGGAATTCAACTTAGAGTTTACCACTGCTAAGTCAACCAAATCATTGGTTTTTTTGGATCTCATTTTCTCCCTCCTGACAGACTCCACCCCATCTCATTCCGAGGATCATATCCCGGATGAAACACTCTTCCTCATCAGCACTCGCGACCCATGGTATGGCGATATTATTGTGTATCTTAAAACATCAAAATTCTGGTCTGAGTTGAACAAAGATGCCCGACGTTGGATTCGGCATCAGTCTCAACCCTACTGTATTGTAGGAGATACTTTATACCACGTTGGAGTAGATTCGGTGCTCCGCTGGTGCCTCACCCTGGAGGAGGCTGAAAGAGTCTTGAATTACTGTCACAGTGGCACCTGTGGCGGTCACATATCCGGATATGCCACTGCCCAGAAGATTCTGTGTGCAGGTTATTTCTGGCCATCGATATTCAAAGACTGTATTGTTGCAGTCTGCAAATGTCATGCATGTCATGTTTTTCAGCGCAAGATGTGCGCACCACCTCTTCCTCTGCATCCTGTCATTAATTTCGGCCCTTTTGCGAAATGGGGCGTAGATTTCATGACGTGTAACCCTCATTCAGCTGGGGGGCATGCATATATAATTGTCAATGTTTACTACTTTACTAAGTGGGCCGAAGAGATGCCTACACTAGTCGCCGACAGTAAGACAGCTGCCCAGTTTATTTTAAACCACATTATTGCACGTTTCGGGGTCCCTCAAGCCATTGTTACCGATCATGGCACTAATTTCCGAGATTACATGATGGCCGAGCTGACATCAAGATTGTGCTTACAACACGATAGCTCAACGCCATATTACCCCCAGGCCAATGGCTAGGTTGAGGTTGTGAACAAAGTTTTGGTCACAATGATTCAACAAACAGTTGGTATTCATACGTGCAATTGGCACCTCCAATTGTTCTTAGCTCTATGGGCCTACCGGACGTCAGCAAAGAGTGTGACTGGGTTCACACCTTTCCAATTGGTGTATGGTCTGGAAGCAACTCTTCCAGTTGAGTGCGAAATTCCTTCTTTAAAGTTGGTTGTGGAACTTTTGCCCGATACTTCTCCTGAAGAAGAGTGTCTCTTGTATTTGGAATGGTTGGATGAAACCCGCCACTTGGCTGCTTTAGTCATTGAAGCACAGAAAAAGTGGGTCAAAGCCCACTTTCATCAATCTGTATCTCCACGTTCCTTTGTCGAAGGGGACCTTGTCCTCCTATACGACCAAGCACACGACAAAATTGGAGCAGGAAAGTTCCAACCGATGTGGCATGGGCCCTACATTGTAAAACTAGTATTGAAAAATGGGGCTTATGAGCTCATTGATTATGAAGGAGTTCCGTTGGCGCAGCCTAGAAATGGGCTGTACCTTAAAAAATACTATGCTTGAAGTTATTTTCGGTGTGGTGTGTGTACATAGGTGTGTATATTCATTTGTGTGCATGTGTGGTGTGATGTGCGATGTAAGCATCTTTTTGCTGATCGAGTCTTCCTGATTGTGCAGATGTCTATTACTCCGTTTGTGGGTTTCGCGGATGGTGCCTCCCGCAGTACCAGGAATCTATCCTCAGCAGCCTAGGTAATCTACGATCCTGCTGGTGAGTTGGTTAACCTGCAAGGTGCGTTTCTGGGTCCTGCTACAAATAATATCGCGGAATATAGTGCCATATTGGAATTATTAACCGAGGCTGTGGACCTCAGCATTCATGAATTACTTATGTATCTAGACTCAAAACTTGTAGTATTACAGCTTAATGGTTACTATTCAGTTAGAAATCCATCTATTTTACGTCTGTATCTGCGTATTCATTTACTGGAAAGGAATTTTGATTATATCACATATCAACATATACCCAGGCATATGAATACATTAACAGATGCAGTAGCTAATTTGGTTTTAGATAGAAATTTGCGCAATTTATAAACAAAAACATCATCACATGTAAAGAGATCCATCCAGAAATAGGTATATATATATATGTGTGTGTGTGTCGAAATGTTTACATAGTGTGCATCACATGAAATAAAAAAATATACGTGTTCGTCTTAATATAGCCGGAGACGACATGTCTCTCAAAAAATATGCAGGAAAAGCCCTAGATGTCTAATCTGCATGGTGCTTGTGGTAACACGCCACCGCGCACACTAAGCGTCTCACTAGTCGATGGAGGTGACTAGGCACCCCCACAGTGTGTCGCTGATATGCTAGCGGAACATCTATTAGCCGTGCATAGTCCAGGATCCCCCGGGCGATGCCATCCAAGTTCTGGATCAGTTTGCCGCCTTCGCCACCCTCAGCCTGAGTGTCATGTACCGCTTGGGTTCTCCGCACAATGGGCGACATGCTCGTGGGCCTCTCTGGGCCGACATCTGCATACACATAAAACTATCATTAGAACAGACATGTATTACCAAAAAAATCATAAATACAAAAAATAAAAAAGAGTATCATACCCAACTCCTCATCCCAATCCTCCCCCTTCGGGAGCGGAAGATCGGGATCTCCAGTGAAATCGGTCCCAGCATAGGGCCAATCCTCGACCACGATCAGCTGTCACCGTAACCACCCAAAGAAATCCGGCCTCGAGGGCATCTGTTGGCCTCCTCCTGATCTGGGCATAAGTGCTGCCCAGTGAGCCATCCTCGGCTCTCTCGGTATCAGCTCGGCAACTATGGCCCCTTGGCCCTGGAAAATGGGTAGTTGTTCCAGGATGAACGACACCAAAATGGAACCGTAGCCAAACTGCTTTAGTTTGACTTGCTTGCATCTTGTCAGCTACCTCTTGATATAGCTCGTCACTATAGTGGCCCAATCGAACAATGTGGGGTTCATACACTCGGAGGCTAGTATGAGTTGGGCTTTGGTCACCTCATGTGGAGCTTGCGATCCTGTAGCTTGTGTAATGGTGTGTAGCACTACTCTGAGTGCTAGATCACGAACAGTGCGGATTTCCACCTTCCCGCTTCCCGATCCGGTTCGTGCCCCTGGGCACACCCTCGCCATTACTTGCCCCATCTTTTCTCCGAAAGGTCTGCTACCTGTCAAAATGGGTACTGGGCCTCTGCGCAACAACCCGGTGATGAAATATACGTCGGAAACCTCAAGTTCCAACACTTGGTCCTGAAGTTTAAATACTTCCTCATTTTTGTCCCATATGTTGACCAAGTACTGTAGCAGCTGAGGTTGAGCTCGTAAACAGGGAGGAAGGAAGAATTTTTTGAGTCCACAGTTCTTAAGTGCATTCATACAGGCTTCGTTTTCCATAGCCATTTCATCTTCCTCCCCATGTTCCCTCTCCTTCCATTCAATAACCATTGTGCTTGGTTACCTGCATCAACATGATCAAAAAACCCTTGTTAGATCTCTGTCATGCTTGAAAATCTAGATGGATGCCTCACTGTTTGGAAATATAAAGCGGAAAATGATGTTGAGCCATTGGCGCGACCCCTTTGTGAGGAAAATTCCATTGGCGTAGGTCCGTGCCCGATACCCGCACCAATGGCGGAGCCCTAAAATTTTTAAAAGTCTCCTCCAGAGATCGACTGTACAATGGAAACTAATAAAAAATAGATTAAAATGGAGCTTAAGGGAACGCCTTTTACCTGGAACAAACGAGGAGCTGAATGACGTCCCGGATCAGTCGCAATCACCGCCGCAAGTTTGCACACAAACATACCACTGTTGCTCTCCAAGTAAGGTAAAAAGTAAAAGTAAATTTGTTTTACCATTTAAAGCCTATTTATAACTTTTCAGGTCAAAAATTAGGTTTTAAATGTCATTTTTCTCAGTATTTTAATATATTTTGTCGGAAATGGATTTTACACTTTCTTTTATGTGCAGCGACAGGTTATTTACACGACTTGGGCAGTGATACGAGTTGTATTTTATACTTTTTCGGACTCGGTAAAAACACGAAAAAGTCACTTTGGAGTCATCTTTCAGCTCTTTTCTGACTCTCTAAACATGAAAATATTTCCGAGGCCCTTGTCGTTTCGATCTCGTTAAAGTGGCCATGAAACGACATCTACCCAGTATATGTTTACCCATTTTTCGGGCTGGGATAGATTATTTACGAAAAAGGAATACCCTAGCATATCGCGACTAGGAGGTTTCCTCAAACATAGTTTTCTACCTTTTTGGATTTGAGGAACTATCTACGAAAAGGGACTATTGGAGTTTAATTTTCCACTGTCTTTTCAAACTCTCTAAACATGAAAAGACATCGAGTTATTCCTTTGTCAAACTCGTTAAACCCTGATGACATCGGATCCAGTCGCAATGACGATATTCGAGTTCCTCCTTCCTAGGGATCGTTAAATGTACTAGGATGGATTCGTCTGGAGGAAGGACGCATATGAAAAGCATATGCTATCCCCTTCAAGCTTGTTTTCAAAAATAATTGGGGTACTCACCAGAAATGGTGGGGAAAATGGAACCAGCATCATTGTCGTGTCGGCAGTATGTCGCTTTTGAACATGGCACTTGTCTACATTCGTGTCGGGTTGGGGACATCTCATCTCGTTTTTCACTTGCCTCCGTGGGTTTGGGTGATCCCTTTTGACCTCTCATCTGCTCTTTTGCCTCGTCATCATGGCCTTTGATTGTTGATGTCAAATACTGCCAAACTCACTGTCGTGCCGCCATATGTTCAAGAGAAGTTGACCTTTGCAGAATTTCAACCTTCCTCTGATTCTCGCCTGATCCTGATTCACAAATACATTATGTTCCTCTGTCTCGTGTCGATGATGTGGGAAACACTATGGCCCACCTTCGATCAAGGTCACTTCCTGTCGACTTCAGCTCATTATCCAGGAAGCTGATCTAGAGACTCCCTTCTAGTACCTTGGAGCCTGCATGCCTCAATGGCAGGTTCTTCGCGTTCGACGAGAGGTTTTCATCATTGACCTACGATCAAGTGATTCTACGGGTGTTCGACGCCAGCTCACTGATTCGCATGCTTTAGATTGTACCTATAGTACCTTGAGGGACATTGTTATTATTGGTGGTACCTCTCGCGTCTGTTAACAACTTTCATCATTGGCTGGTAATCAAACGATGTTCTTGCATGTTCGACTTCAGCTCACTCATTCGCATGCTTAAACTTGTACTTTGTTCGGGTCGAGATGGAGTGCAAGACCCTGGATTTCGTCTGTTTAGAATCCAGGCTGCGATTTTGTGAATTATTATGATTAGTTACATGACTCATTCATTGGATGGCTGCAACCATACCTGAGTCTATTTATTGATCCTCACGGGATGGCTGCGTCCATACCTTGGATCTGGATTATTTTATACTCTGTTATGGATGGTTGCGCCCATACCACATATATCATGTATTTGAGATATCATTTTTACTTCTCTACGTACGTTTTCCGATGGCGGTTTTCGGTTGGACACGTTCTCGTAAAGCATTTCACCCCTCTCTCTCTTTCAGGCCTCATGCTTTAGGGGGCATCTGTTACACAACAATTTGTCACCGTCCCTGCAATTCCCTGTCCCGCACATTTGAGGGCTTATTCCGTGACTTGTGAGTAGTGACATAACCTGAAAACACTTTCATGGCATTCCCCTAGACGTGGGCTTTCATTTCCCTGAAGACATCTCCTTGTGAAAAACCCTAAAAATAGCCTTTTCATCCTTGGCACGACTAGCCTGTGTTATACTCGCGCCAATGGGGGAAATTCTTCAAAGAGGGCGCACCAATTGGCGCTCTGTCTCAGAGTCGCACTCGCGCTAGGCTTAATAAAGGGTATTTTTTAAAAATAAATTGCGGAAGATTGACTTTAACCAACTCCTGAACTGGTCTCTAAATTGAGTTGGGACGTTTGGCTCTGGATCTCCATGTAGAGGAAGTAGTTTTCCACCTCTCATGGAAGCTTCCTTGATGATAGGGCCAATCCCATGATTGTAGGGATCCTAACTCCCCTTCCACCATCTATATAAGCTTTCCATTTCCCTTTGCAAGCTAATCTCCAAGAGCCTTCATAGCCTAAAGAATGCTGCAAGAGCTTTGATAGTCCTAATAGTGCCAAATCCATAGCAAGGAGATTGACGATCGAAGAGAGAGGCTTGTCCCCATTCCCAACAAGCTTTATTGAGACGTATTCCGCTGACGACCCGCCGAAGGAAGGTTCAGCGTCAGAGCCTGGTTGTATTTTCCTTTGATGAATTAATGATAAGTGACTATTGGTTATGGTTCCACTCGTATTGTTAATTATTATCATGAGTTGTGTCTTCTCTGACTGATACATAATTGCATATATCGGGTTTTACGCTTGTGTTTGTTGTGTTTCTTGCGTGTGCAGGTGTTCGATTGTGGCAAGCGAAAGGATTGTGAACTGTTGGAGCAAGGGAACAGGAACGTCATCTTCTCTACAAACAATAGCGTTGGACTTGAGGTAGGCCTTCTTCGCAAGTTGGTTTATTGTAATTAGGAACCTGCGCCTTAGCATGTTATGATTGTTTTTAGACCCGATCTGTGCTAGTAGGGATCGCCTCTGTTCGCAAAGGGGATTTACCTCTACAAAAAATTGGTGACTCCGCTGGGGAGTTTAGCTTGTTGTTCGCTTTATAAACTACAGACAGAGCCTGAAGTTAGCCAAATAGCCTTCGAAACGCTCTTGATCTGCATTAGCGAAAGTAGATCAATGCTGCTTCAATCTATCTCCGGTCTAGTTTATTAACTGAACACTTGGAGTATTGTCTTGTCTTTCGGTCAATTCTTGACTTTTCTTGCTTGATCAGCTCTTTTAGCTGGTTCTTTCGTGTCTTTAGGTTTTGGTTTAAGCTCCAACATCATTGGTCTGCTTCTTGGATTGCTTATTTTTATTTTTCCTTAGTGAAATTGACTGGCGCGCTTTTCAGTGTGACAGTCACGCCCACTGGCGCATGTTGTCAGTGTATTATTCGTGCCAATTCTATTCTGGCACTAGTTTGAGCCTTACAATCACGCCAATACTGTAAGGTGCTAGGGTTTACAGTGTTTTGAGCCTTCTGAGACCGATATGGGTGTTTGGCCTTGTTTTTTCGACTGCTTGAGTTTTCTGGAGCCTTGTTTGACTGACTGTGACCTTCTTCCTTTGGTTGTTTGCCCTTTTCTGTCGATTTTACATTCTATCCCTAGGGCATCTATGTGCTATTGTGCATCGAGCTTCCCTTGGGAGTTTGTGGTATTTATCTTCTCAGTCAACTTTGTGATTGCTTCTCTGCATTCGTTTGGTGGTTGTTCATCATTTTATTGCATTATTCGAGTGATTGTCTTCTTCTTCATTCAAATTCCGCTTTGTCTCGTTTTGGGCCTAGATTACATGGTTCAATTGAGTCTTTGGGTGTCTTTTGATTTGAGGGACTTTTTGTCAATTTGAGGTCCGATTGTGTGCTTGCATTGAGTGAAATTTGATTGTTTTTCTCTTTTGCTATCACTTCTCGAATTGCTTGTCTCATTAGTTTTCATTTTGTTTAGTGATTTTTGCTCTTAAACATTGAAAATACAAAAAAAATCTCTTTTGCGTTGGATTAGTTAGTGTGAATTAAATCTTTTCGGTGTTATTAGTGATTAGTAACTTTGAAAGAAAAGTTTTTAGTTTCCATTAGCTGCATTAGAGATGTCATTGGTTGTTGTCTGATCATTTTGTTGTTGTGTGAAAATATCTTAACTCTCTCGTAATTAGATTTCATCGAATGAAATGATATACTGTGGCATGTAGTGTGCATTTAGGCGATTTTGAGACATAACACTTTTTAGGGCTTGAAAACTGAAACATAATTGAAGATAAACATTAAAATTTATTCAATTTACACTAAGGCAGCATTGAAAAATTAACGAAATATTTAGAGGTCTAGGCTAGAGACGTGTTCCGACGTCTTTAAACCTAGTAGCTGTTGTTCACCTCTTGGCTTTAGACAGCACTAGTACGAACTTGTGCTCCCCGTACCTTCGCGTATATAAAGGGAGACCCCACTAGGTTTCTATCCTTTATCCATAGGAAGCTGAGTCTGCTGCCCTATACCCGTGATACACCGGACACAGCATTTGGGGAGATTGCTTGCACGTACGTTAAGTCCTTGGTTGATTTCTCTTTCATTTTGAAACCAAGGTGTATATTGCAGTTCACGGTTATTTGGTACACCCTTTGCCTAGTATTCCTGAGTAGTCATTTTGATCTTATCTGACTCCTTAAATTTGAAAAGATCACCAAGCGCTTTTCCTTTCACGCTTGCTCCAAAACTGAAAGAGATAGAGTCATATTTTATCCATTTCTCGACTCTTAAAACATGAAACGGTGAAGTTTATAAGTTTCAATGTCGTAAAACAAATCACCTGCGATCACATGCCCTGTTAGATTTTGCTCGTTGGCCGTTTGATTGTGTGCCTTGGTTCTTTTTCACCCTGTGTGTGTGTTTGATTTTTTTCTCTTGTCATTACTACCACAGTGGCGGAACCCTCAGTTTCGTCTACTGGTAGTCCATATACGGACGATTCATCAAAGGTTTCTCAATCCTCTGCTGACCCTCAGCAGCCCATCGTTTCCGAGTTTCCCGACGAGGGACCGGTTCTGTCTGAGCTTCCCTTTGGAGGACCAGTTGAGTTCAATTGGACCTTATCCGACCCTTGGTCTGGATTTGGAGTAGGGGAACATTTCCCTCCTCTTACATCGGGTTTGCCTTTTTTAGATGCTGTTATTCCTCCTAGTCCTCGCCGTCTGTTATGAGATCTAGCGGTAGGTTCAAATATGAGTGAATCCAGTCATTCTGCTAGCGAGGAAATCCCCACATCTGATGAAGATTACCAGTTATTCCCAGAAGTAACCCGGAAGTTATTCCCAGAAGACAACCCTGAATCATCTGTTATGTCTTCGCCCGATCCCTCACTACCAGCAGGGTATAGATCCTTAGGTCAGATTATCACCGCCGCTGCCTCTATGGGGGTATCAGCTCCTTCTACGAGGTCAGTGGTTCCTTCACTGGGGATGTCTCCTAGGACACCTGTCACATCATCCCCTCAGGTAACTTCTGTGCCTGTTAGGCCCACTGTTTGTGTGGCTGCATCTACAACTGCTGTTACCACTCATTCCGTAAGGACCACATCGCTTCTCGAAGACATCTATATAGCTTCTGCTATGCCGGAGAACATCTCTCCTGAGGAGTATCAATTTTCCTTACAAAAATCGAACCCCAAGGTCGGACAATCCTCTCAAGATCCCAACTGCTCGTATTTTTCGCATTATGCATAGGATGGTACACCCATGTAAATTTTTCCATATCAGTACGATAGGAAGTTGGACCTTCCCTATCAAGTTGTAGCTTGATAGATGTCAGTTGTAGCTAACTGAGGTAGGAGTCTCCTGTAGGTTGGTTCCTGCAGAAAATAGATGGGAGTTGGTGCTTCCACATCAAGTTGTAGCTTGATAAAATTTCAGTTGTAGCTGAGTGAGGTTGGAGCCCCCTGTAGGTTGGTGCCTGTAGAAAATTGATGGGAGTTGGAGCTTGCTTGCAAGTTGTAGCTTGCAGAATTGAGGTAGGAGCCTCCTGTGGGTTGGAGCCTACAAAAAATCAGTGGTGAGATGGAGTTGGAGCTTGCCTTTGCATCACAACAACAATAAGATGTGGTTTTCTCCCTTTATGGGTTTCCACTGATATCTGGTGTCTTTGTGCATGATGTCTATGTGTTGATGTGGTTTATCTAATCTGATTAATACTTGTTGCTCACATATTAAGACTGTTGTTAAATTAACAAATCTGCTTGACTTGCTGCTCACAAATTAAGATTGCTCACATATTAAGTTGATCATGAAATGAAGGTGTAAATAAGTTTTAGGGGAAATGTTTTAAAAAGTCCATATATGTGTTAAAATGATTCACCCCCCCCTCTCAGTTTAACTAAGGGTTCAACAAATAGACCTCTTTGGCAGACTGTAAACAATGGTACTTTAAAGGGAGACTTCAAAGACAGTTTTCAAGTGGCAGCAAGTAAGCAGGGAAAACAATAAATCATTCTTGAGACCAACTGTATTGAACTATTTAAGAATTAAACAAGCATAAGGGTTCAAGAGAGCAATTAAGAATTCTCTAGAATGCCTCAGCAGAGGGAAACATAAAACTGTGGACAGTAAACAGGTCTAAGGTGCTTCTAGGAGACATTTCTTAGCCTAAAATTTTTACTCTACTATATTAAGAAATGATGAAACAAAATGGAAAACAGGAAAAACATTAAAAGATTATAATACTTCATCAACAGCCAAGCTCAGGGATCCAATGACAGAGCTTTCTCCATCAGCAAACAGGTCAAAACATCCACAAGTTCCAGAACATCAATTTTCTTTCAACTTTAGCAGAACTATGTATTACTTCCAAGAGTCATCAAATGCCCACAACCAACCCCTAACAAAGAGCTCCTCATAGAGTATTTATAGAAGAACGAGGAGGTGAAACTCTTTTTAGGGTTCAAGTGTCATTAATTACAGATTAAATGCATTCCTAACCTTGAAAACCATGCAAGGCATAAGGCAGGAACATGTGTGGAACTACTTCTCTGTTTAATAACTCTGTCTTAACTTTCTAAGGAAATATAGGTGAAAATTTTGACTTTTCAACCTATTTCTATCCTTTACAATAACTGCGTGACAACTTAAAATATCTTCTATCTATGTAATAACTACTATATTGTTCTTTGTAGGTAGAAAGTAGGCCAAGGTGTCAGTTAGATATTTTGGATGAATAACTACCTCTGTTGATTTATTCGAGGCTACCTTTGGCCTAAGTTTATTTGGTTTGATCATTAAACTGTGTCTTTAGGCCTTTTAGCCTTGATGTGTTCTTTAATTAATCTTCCTTGCTATCTATGCTTTGTCACTGTTTAAAAAATTTGTTCTATTTCTTTATCCTTTGACCTTCAGCCTTTATTTTTTATCTTTAATCACTACTGCTAATATTTATCCTCTGTTTCTTCCTTCTTTTACTGATTTTTTTTGTTTTGTTGTGTGCAGGGTTTCCTTTGGTGCGCTGAATGGTTTTATGATTCGATCAGTGGTCATGAGACACTGATAAAAACCTTTGATTAAAAAAACCCATCCTTCTTTTGTTTCAGGCCCTCAGATCGTCATCTTGAGGCCTCAATATTTATCCCGACTGTGGGATGACCCCTTGGGCTTGGGGCACCATCAAACCTAAAAAAATAAATAACATTTTTAGTTTAAAACTTTAATTTTTCATGGATTAAATTGCTTCAGGAGTTCGGGGGCGTCGGAGCAATGTTCAAAGGAGGAAGGAAGTGCATGGGAGGAAGGGTTTCATGGGTGGAATCAGGAGAAAGGATGGAAATTTGAATTTCCAGCGCGAAATGGAGGAAGGAGGTTTTGGGAAACCGCAAGTGGTTTTCGTGCGGAGGTCAAGTGGTTAGCAGTTTCGAGTGAATCGAACGCGATTCCATACAGGTGATGACACATGTCCCTTGGAAAACCACTTTTTTCGCGTTAAAAATGGTCGTTAAACCCTTGTGGTGGATCGGGCATTAATTTGATTGTGGACCATCAGATCTAGGGAAACCAGATCGATAGTGGAGAATGAGTGCGACAGGAAAAAGTTCTCGGTGGGAGGAAAGGTGGGACTGAAGGTGGACGGGTAGTGGGCCCGATGGTGAGGTCAAAAAAAATGTTGGGTAGCGGGTTTGTGTGGGGAACGGGTGAAATGAAGGGGAGGAGGATGAACGTTGCATTAGGATGGATCGATGGCGGGGATGAGCTGGGAAGGTTGAAGCAGGGTAAAGGAAAAAAGGGAAGGGGGATAGGAAGATAGGCGAGGAGATGCGGTCCTCTGGGGGGGAAAAGGACCAGGGCTAGGATGAGAGGAGCTTAGGGATAGCGGATGTTTGTGCCCCTTGGGTGTGTGAGTAGAAGGGGCAGGGGCTTAAAAATGAAAAAGGGCTTAATGCCTCAATTCAAAACATGGGCAGGTAATAGGCTAAAAAGAAGGTTTTTTGGCCTTTTTGGAGGCTTCCGGTAAAGTAAAAGAGGGTATTTTTAAACCAAAAAAGGGGTCTCTGTGGTTTAAAAAGGAATTTTTAAGGGAAATGAAAATTGATGAAGGGAAATTGGGTTTTTAAGAGGGAAAAATTCTGACAGAGAATAGGAGTAGGGGTGATAAGATGAGGGATTGAAATGTAGGTAAAAATGGTGGGGATAATCTAAAACAAACTTTCTTCTGAGTCAGAAAGGTGATATTTTTAGAATTCATAGATGAAGGTTTTAGTGAACTGATAGAATTAGGATGATGAAGGCAGTGAGATTTCTAGAACTCACAATGTTTCTGCGAATATTGTTTCTAGAAATCAGAGTTTTTCAACTTAGTCATCTTTGGATAAGATCAAAATTATTGATGACTAACAGTGGCTCCACTTGGGGAAGGCAACTCCATGGAGGTGTCAAGAACCTCAGAGATAAATCTCTGGAAAGTAGACCAGTGCCTTATCCATTGGGAAAATTCCTCCTTTTTTTTGTTGATCTTTCTCTCAAAAAGACAACTTCTATCAATCTGAAACATGTGATTTCTTCAAACAACACCTCTTCCTACCCAATCCTACTTGTCCTAGCATTTTCTCTTCTTTTGAGTGCATTTGAACTAGAAAAATCTTTGACATTTTATTTTGAAAACAAAAATAAACTATCTAATCCTATCCTTATTTCTTCTAAGAGCCCAGATTAAACTGTTGAACTCTTTATTTCTCTACCTAACTATCTATCTGTCAAGATTAGGCTGTTTGACAGATTTTATTCTCTATTTCTAAGACAGTAAATTTAAACATAGTCAAATCAGGATTAGACAATCTGATTTTCTATGTAGGCTATGGCATTTATGTACAGGCTGCACATAGACTTTATTTGCAGAAAATTAAAAAAAAATTGTGAAGGATTAAGATCTGAAAATTAATAACATCCTTCTTTCTTCTTATGACTCAGATTTTGATTGGTTTAGAGCCATATTTTTATCCTAATCTATATTTTTCTGAATAATTCAAGTCTGAGATGATTTTATCCATCAATGTTTCTACTAACTTATCAACATAAATTTAAAGCATGTTCAACCATGATTAGGCTAGATGACTGAACAATATATCATTTCTAATTAGTAGTGGCAATTAGACTTTCTCACTTTCAGAAATTATCTTTTTTGGGTATGGGGTTGTACCTCTTTTGAATCTGCCCTCTTTTCATTTTTTTTTATTGTTTTTTTGTAATTTTAATTTTTTCAAAACAATCTAAGACTAAAAAGATGCTCGAAGGCTGAGCTTATTTGCTTTCCTATATAACCTAATCTAACTTGGAAAATTTATATATTTAGCTGATGAACTCTCTTTTCCAATATAGCCAATCAAGTAAATGGTTTCAAGATTGATCCTTGCCCATCTCCTTGAGCATGCTGGACAAATAGGGCTACTCCCATTTCACTTGTTCTTTAGCAGCAGTGTTAAAAAATCTGTTGAAAATGGAAACAAGAAACAGTGAAGGAGGCTTCCTGAAAAATCTTTCCTGATCCTAGTTGGAAAGTGATCACCTAAACTAGGTGGGGACCACACATGTGATTTTTTGTCGAAAAGTCTATTTTTATACTATGTCTATTTTTAGACATATGGATCATGGACCGGGAGCTGCAGTATGCTATTCTTGGAGGATTGGTCATGTTGGTAAAAATAGATGGACCTCTATTTTTAGCATTTAGGTCGAAGTCTATTTTTAGACTGGTGGGCTAAAAATAGAACAGTCAAATATTATTTACCCTTAATAATATTTGGACTCTAAACTTCAGTTTACTCTCTTGGAGCACTTCAGTTTGACCCCCGGATGTGGGGCATGCAGCTGCTAGAAGGAAATATGCTTTTCCTATGGGTTAGTTGAGCTAATGCATGGTTGACTTCAGTTAGAGCTCAAGTGGCGGAGTTCGGTGGAGTTGATGCGACAGTTGATGGAGATGGTGTTCTGGTTAACTAGTTGAACTAGTTGTATTTAGTTTAACTGGCTAATACACTAGAGATGAGTTGTGTGAATTAAATATTATTTAATTCACAAATTATTAACTCATTATTCAACTAAAGAACACATCAGTTTAACTCAGTGCATGGACAGTTCAGTGGAGACAAGTGAAAGAGGTAGATGAAAGGGTTGAGTTAGCTATCAGTTGCGACATTAGTTGTGCATGAGATTTGCACTACACTTGGAGGAAATTACCAATGACAATTGCGCAGTTGGAGCCAGTGATATTCGAACTTGGATCTCTATTTAGACCAGTCTTGATTGCGCAATAGAGGTAGGGAAATTAGTGGGTGTGTTTTGAACCTGTGACTTGTTCAAAACCAAGCTAGTTTTTGTGTAGCTTTGGGAGATAGTACTGAGTACTTGTGAGGAGTTTGTACTATGTATTTGTTGCATGTTCTCTCCATTTATAATATACTATAGCTGGGGGTTTTCAGCTATAAGCTTTCCCCATACATACTGTGTTAATGTGTGTGATGATTTGATGTGTTATCGCTTCTATTCTTTCCGCATGTGACAATTAATTGTAGAAGAGATTATGTGTTATGCATGCAATTCGAAATTGATGTGTGATCAGGTTAATCTCCATTGAATAAGTGATTTATTCAGCAAATTTCTACATGGTATCAGAGCGATATAAATTGTCGAGATCTATAAACTTATTTCCTCGGACAGAGCCTGCATACGGGCCAGATAACCTCCGGATTCATCTTTCTTTGGAAAGTGAAAGGTCCGGTAAAAGCCCATGCAGTCAATCTCTGATTTGGAAATAATTTTTTCTCAAGTGTAGATCGAAAGCGATTGAGTTATCAGCTGGTGGTGAAATTCGAATTTGCAGATTTGTGTTCTTGGTGCCACGGCGAAAATGTCTTTCAACGGTTTGTGACTCGAATATGCCTTGGAAGGAAGTTCGAATTATGTTGCATGGAAGGACCGCATGGAGGCTGTATTAGATGATAATGGGCTGTTGGAATTCGTGGAGAAAGAGATTCCAAAGACTACTTCAAATGATGTTGCTGTTGTGGAAGCCTGGCGGAAGAAACAAGCAAAATGTCGAAGGATTCTGTTGGAGGGCGTAAAGGATCACATTGTATCCAGCCTGCATGGAAAGGATTCTCCATATTTGATGTGGAAAGCCTTGATGGATCTGTACCAGAGAAAGAGTGACCAGAGGAAGTTGGCGCTCAAGGATAGACTCAGAAACATCAAGATGGAGAAAGGAGAGAGCAGCCCCAAGTACCTCACGAGGTTCACCCAATGCAGGGATGAGCTGGGAAGCGTGGGAGTGACGGTGGAGGATGAGGACTTGGTGAGCTTGGCTCTCCTGGGTCTTCCGAAAAGTTGGCATGCATATCAAGATAGTGTCAGTGGTCGGGAGAAATTGCCCGGATGGGAAATACTGTGGTCTGATCTGGTGCAAGAGGAGATCCGGAGGAATACCAGGGATGGATCTTCATCAAAGGCATCTGATGAAGAATACTGCGCTTTGGCTGCCAAAGCAAGGAAGGGGAAGGGCAAGGAGAAGGCTTCTCAATCCGGTGCGGATGGTAAAGAGTGTGACATGTCCAAAGTGAAGTGTTTTCACTGTCACGATCATGGACATTACGCCACGAATTGCCCCAAGAAGAAGAAGAACAAGCAGGCTGCTGGATCTGTAGCTGGTGAGGCTCTTGCCTCGCAATTTGAGCTGGACTTCTCATTGATCGCATGCATGTTGTCTAGTGCATTGGGATCGAGGTGGTATATTGATAGTGGCGCTTCCTTTCACATGACGGGAGATGTGAATCTTTTCAGTGACTTGGTGGAGAAAGGTCTCCAGATGCATGTTGAGTTGGGTGACGGTGGACGATACAATGCGACCGAAATTGGTACCATAACCTTTCAGAGGGAGTCAGGTAAACTCATTCTTTTACAAGATGTATTGCATGTACCAGGTCTAACAAAGAATCTGATCTCAGTCGCAATGTTAGAGGATAAAGGGTATGAAGTTGTCTTCAGAGAAGGAAAAGTTTTCCTTCAGCACAAGGCAACGGGACAAGTCAAGAAGGTTGGGATTCGGGCAAAGAATCTCTACAGACTTGAAGTAGATGGGATGTCTACGGAGCTTCCTATTGTTGGGAAGCGGAAGGAAGACATGCAACTGAAGCTTGAGAGGGAGCAAGTGTTGCATGCAAGCGAGAAAGACATGCAATTGAAGCTTGAGAGGGAGCAAGTTTTGCATGCAGGTGAAAGTGAACCTCGGGATGTGGAGCAGCCACAAGAGGATCATGGAGTGGAAGAGACCACTCATGCAGAGAAATTTCATGCCAGATGGGCAGAGGGAGTGCATGCAGCTATACCACCAGGTGAGAGGTGGGGCGACATGCATGATTAATCCCAAGAGGAGATTTCTGGGCAGGATTCATGAGATGGTGTGGATCTCATGAGTTGAACTTGGCTACGAGGTGCCCACAGCGTATAAGTAGCAAATCAGTTGGAGTGATGCAGGCAGATAAAAGTGACAGTGTCGGATACTGGAGCGCGGATCAGAGTTGACAACAAGTGCAAGAGTGCATGGGTGCAAAGAGTCAACAGCGCAGTGGTTCCTGATGACATGTGCAGTTGGCCAAGCAGAAGTCGAAGACTTTGATGATAGATGCTAGATGCATCAAGACTGATTGAGTTGTTTGGAGCCTATTCAGTTTCAGAGGAGTTGCAGAGCAGATGCATGGAGTTGCATGGCGCTTATGAAGGTTGCAGGGCGAATGCATGGAGTTGCATGTCGCATGCAATGACAGTCCTTTCTTGTTGAGAGGGAGTGTTGAAAATGGCAACAAGAAACAGTGAAGGAGGCCTCCTGAAACATCTTTCCTGATCCTAGTTGGAAAGTGATCACCTAAACTAGGTGGGGACCACACATGTGATTTTTGTCGAAAAAGTCTATTTTTAGACTATGTCTATTTTTAGACATATGGATCATGGACCGGGAGCTGCAGTATGCTATTCTTGGAGGATTGGTCATGTTGGTAAAAATATATGGATCTCTATTTTTAGCATTTAGGTCGAAGTCTATTTTTAGACTGGTGAGCTAAAAATAGAACAGTCAAATATTATTTACCCTTAATAATATTTGGACTCTAAACTTCAGTTGACTCTCTTGGAGCACTTCAGTTTGACCCCTGGAGGTGGGGCATGTAGCTTCCAGAAGGATTTACGCTTTTCCTATGGGTTAGTTGAGCTAATGCATGGTTGACTTCAGTTAGAGCTCAAGTGGCGGAGTTCGGTGGAGTTGATGCGACAGTTAATGGAGGTGGTGTTCTGGTTAACTAGTTGAACTAGTTGTATTTAGTTTAACTGGTTAATACACTAGAGATGAGTGGTGTGAATTAAATATTATTTAATTCACAAATTATTAACTCATTATTCAACTAAAGAACACATCAGTTTAACTCAGTGCATGGACAGTTCAGTGGCGACAAGTGAAAGAGGTAGATGAAAGGGTTGAGTTAGCTATCAGTTGCGACATTAGTTATGCATGAGATTTGCACTACACTTGGAGGAAATTACCAATGAAAATTGCGCAGTTGGAGCCAGTGAGATTCAAACTTGGATCTCTATTTAGACCAGCCTTGATTGCGCTATAGAGGCATGGAAATTAGTGGGTGTGTTTTGAACCTGTGACTTGTTCAAAACCAAGCTAGTTTTTGTGTAGCTTTGGGAGATAGTACTGAGTACTTGTGAGGAGTTTGTACTATGTATTTGCTGCATGTTCTCTCCATCTAATATACAGAATAGTTGAGGGGTTTTCAGCTATAAGCTTTCCCCATACATACTGTGTTAATGTGTGTGATGATTTGATGTGCTATCGCTTCTATTCTTTCCACATGTGACAATTAATTATAGAAGAGATTATGTGTGATGCATGCAATTCGAAATTGATGTGTGATCAGGTTAATCTCCATTGAATAAGTGATTTATTCAGAAAATTTATACAACATCTTCTTGTTTTTGGTAATACACTGCTTCTAACAACCTTTATCCTTTCTTCAAATATCTTCAAGAAATGACCATAGGGATCTTGAAACAATGCCTAGTTATGAATATTTGGAAGATAGGTTTCGACCAGGCTTAAATTTTTCTCCACTGGATCAAGCTTAATATTATTTTGAGAAATAACTTATTTCTCATCTTCATTATCATCTGAACTGGAGGACTCATCAAATATTGCAGTGATGTCCTCTTGTAGTCCTGGTATGCTCTGATTCAGTGGACTGTACTCTATGAAGAGATCATCATATTTTTGAGCAAGGGTATATTTTATTACCTCAACCCTATTAGGAGGAGGCTCCTTATCTTCATCTTGCTCAATAAATTCCTCTTTCTTCTCAACCTCATCATCACAACTGATAGACTGTTGACTCCCAATTATGTGAAATCTATTTATGATGGATTGGATTGGTTGATTGCTGCTTTTAGAAGTAGGACACTTTGCCAAGGACTGTCCAAAACCTATAATGCATTCCTTCCGGTATTGCAGACAGTTGGACCATGTGATTTAATATTGTCCAATATTGATAGCAAAGATGCAGGAGAAGCATCCGACACCTACGCAGAATGTGCAGAGGGTTAAGGCTGAATTGTGAGACAAAGATCCAAGTGTAAATGTCGAAACGTGCAGTGGGATGGCCACTACGGGGCTTGGGGAGAAGAAGAAAACTGAGCCTTTGGTCTGACAAGTAGTTATCAAATAGGAAGTTTTGGATCTAAAAAAGGAGAAGCAAGAATTTTTCGCAGCTCGCAAATATTTTGCTGACGTAGAGGCACCTACTTCGCAGCTGCATGAAGGCCTCAAGGCAGATGAGAATTCAAACACTTTTTACAGGCATGTATGAATCTACTACGTAACCAGAAGGTTGTGGAAAATCTTCAAGCATTAATAGATAGTTGTGCAGCACGACCTAGCCTCCCTTCGAAAGTCAAGGACGTACACAAAATATATAGATAAGAAACGCACTGGTAGGGAGATGTAGTTGACTAGGCAGATTGGTGATTACGAGATGGATAAGGTTATTTTGGACCTAGGATCAGATGAGAATGTATTACATAAACAGACTTGGCAACGAATGGGGGAACCTAAGTTGGAATGGTCCACTATCCAATTGCGTATGGCCAATCAATAGAAGATCATACCCGTGGGGAGACTATTGAAGATCATGGTGGATATTGCAGGGGTCAAGGTCTGGGCCGATTTTGAAATAATTCAGATTATAGAGGATGAACACCCCTAACCTGCGCTCCTAGGCTTTGATTGGGCCATCGATATGGGGGGAATTATTAACCTAAAGAAGAGAATCATGGTATTTGAAAATAATGGTATAAAGGTAATAGTACCATTAGATCCTACAGAAGGCGAACGATACACAGAACTAGTGCACGACGAAGAGGATGTGGATCAAATCTATAATTTGACTACGCGATATGAGGATTAGATCAATGCCACGATGGAGGGAGTACTCTGTTGGGGAAAGGACAGTGAATGTTTCTCCGACTATGATGGGGAGATAGAGAATTGGAAAAACTGGTTACATGATGTCTTTGCGCTGCGATGTCTTTGGATCACGAAGAACTTATGCTCCATCTCCTCGGAGGTAAGAGATCTACCTTATTTCGATGGTTCTGGTAACGTTAGGGACTTTTTGCGAGAATTTTAATCTGAGGTTCCCAGGGAAGGAAGGTTATGGGCCCTTAACCTAGCTATTCATGCAACCCCTGCACGGTAGTGGGAGACGCATAAGGAAGTGTTCCCAAAGTGGGAGGATTGTCGGGGCATGATGCTCCTATGATTTGAGACTGTGACGGAGGTACGGGTCAAGTTGTTCCTTGACCTAGGGGATCCACGTGAACACGTGGTTTCATGGATGGAGGCATGGGGTGACAGAACTACATAAGAATGGGTTCACTTATTCACTCACGTGTTGGGTCCAATCCCTACTGCCTGGTACCTGGATGCGGAGCTACGTCAGCGCACCCGCCACTTGGAAAATCTGAAGAATGACTTTATAGGAACATTCGGACTGATAGGGGGTTCCAAGGAGCTTGACAAAGCTCTGTAGGACATATATACATTCGTGTTTGGAAATACCAGCTCTTTTGCAGTATTCAGGACACCGACATGGGAGACACGGATGAAGGATATTTTCAACTTCCACAACTTGGTAAGAGAGGAAGGTGAAGATGATCTATGGTCTGTATCTATCCCAGATTTGAAAGGGGAGCGCACTGTTGAAGGACCTCCACTGAAAGAAGTGGATGTCACTAAGCCTCTCAAGTTGCGTGAAGTAAACATTGGGATGAAAGAACACCCTAATTTGGCTAATATTGGGGACAACTGGGATGAGAATAAAGTAGGAAAAGTAGCCCAATTACTTACAGAATATCAGGACTTGTTCCCTACAAAGTTTTCCAAGCTGAAAGGGATCATGGGGGACTTAGGGGTCATGCATATCACTCTCAAACCTGATGCACGGCCCATAAATTAGCGACCTTATAGATTTAAACCCAAGTATAAGCAGAAGGTCAAGGATGAGCTCGATAAAATTCTTGATGTAGGTATCATCGAATCTGTTGAACAGTCAGATTGGGTCAGTCCAATGGTGGTTCAGGAGAAAAAAACTAAGGGGGATATTTGGATCTGCGTGGACCTGCGCAAGTTGAATGATGCCTGTGTTCATGATCCATTCCCGACACCATTCTCGGACAAAATATTAGACAACGTGCGAGGACAGGAAGTATACTCCTTCACGGATGGATTCTCAGGATACCATCAGATCAGAATCTCACCTGAGGATCACAACAACACCACGATTGCCACAGAGTGGGGATCGTTTCAGATTATCAAAGGCTGAGCTTTATTGCATTCCTATATAACCTATTCTAACGTAGAACATTTACATATTTAGCTGATGAACTCCCTTTTTGCAATATAGCCAATCAATTAAATGGTTCAATGATTGGTCTTTTCTCATCTCCTTGAGCATGCTGGAAAAACAAAAGGGCCACTCCCATCTCACTTGTTCTTTAGCAGCAGTGCTAAAAAAAATTCTTTCGTTTGTTAATATACTGCTTCTAACAACCTTTATCCCTTATTCAAATATTTTCAAGAAATGAGAATAGCGATCTTGAAATAAAGCCTGGTTATGAATATTTGGAAGATAGTTTTCAACCAAGATTACCTTTTCCTCCACTGGATCAAGATTAAGATTGTTTTGAGAAAGAACTTCTTCCTCATCTTCATTATCATCTGAACTGGAGGAATCATCATATATTGCGGAATTGTCCTCTTGTAGTCCTGGTATGCTCTGATTCAATGGACTGTACTCTGTGAAGAGATAATCATGTTCTTGAGCAGGGGTATCTTTTATTACCTCAACCCTTTTAGGAGAAGGCTCCTTATCTTTAGCATGCTCAAGAAATTCTTCATTGTTTTCTTCCTCAACCTATGAGCTCAAAGATTGCTGATTCCCAATCACATGAAAACTGTTACTGATGAATTGTAATGAAGTAGAGAAAAGATTCAGAGATTCTTCGCCCTCTACTACATTTTTAAAGCTTTCTTCATTAGTATCATAAATAGCCTGTTTTGACTCATTACTTTCTTGGAGTTGGTGGAACTGATCTTCTTCCCACAAATCTAATAATGATGGTCCTGCAAGATCAAATTCTGTTTGGAGAACATCATCATCAAACAGATCAAAATTAGGAAAATCAAGAATGTAAGTAATGTCACCAATCAAAGATACTGAATTATGAGCTGGTCTTTCTTTGTTCTGATCTACAAGGGAACTTTCTAAATTTTTACAACAAAGTTCATTAGGTGAATGGACAAGAGTGTTTGTTTTATAAGAATTTTCAGAGGCTGGATGTTTGTTTATAATTTGATCAATTTCTTCTTCTGTCAAAGGAGAAGATGTTTCTGTGTTTCTTTGAGCAGAAGTATGAAAATTCTCTTTCTCTTGTGAAGACTGAATATGATGTTGGATGTCTTCTTGAGCCTCAGCTAAAAGGGATGATGAATCATTATTTGTGCTTGCAGGGATATCTTGAGGGATTTCATTTATTTCTTGATTAATCTCTTCCTCAAATGATTCATCTAGGTTCTTGTGATAGCTGTCTTGGGTATGAAATTCATGAATGGCTGCTAAGAGATCATCAAGATGCATATTAACCAAATCCTCATTAATATCTAACAAATATTGTATGATGTTTTGAGATTGATCACAACAATTTGTAGTCCATGATAAAGATGAATGGTTTTCTTTATATTCTTCATAAAATACTTGGTGCATTTCTTTTAAAGAAAACAAACTCTTAGTCTCTAACCATTCATACCAATCCCTTTCCTCACCTTCTAATGTTGCCATGAACATTTTCATAAGACAGTCCTCATGCCATTCAACTTTTAACCTCCATATATGTATATGAAACTTGATGAGATGTAACAAGAGGTCATCAACATTTTCATCTTGAAAGATGGTAGGTTTTTTAACCAATTTATTTCAGGAATTTTGTGTGGGAATCCAGGGATATGATCTCTGCTCATTGGAGCATATCTCCTTTGTATCCTTGGATCCATGTTTGTAAATCAGAAAGGGTCACTGAATATTTTCAACCAGTCTAGAGTTCTCTACCAGTGGAGTCTTTAGGTCTTTTGGAGGTTGTGGAGTCGCCAGGTGGAAGATTTGAACTTTACTATCCACCAACAGCATGATTGGGTTTGTTCAATGCATTCCCAGGGGATTTTACAAGGACTAGTGAAGTAATAGGCCTACTGGAGGCCAGTGGAGTCGCCAGGTGGAAGTTTTTAGCTCTTTTGGAGGTAAAATATTATATGGTCCACCACCAATGTTTATTATGAAGGCCAATTTGAAATGTTTTTTGGGATTTTCTGAGTTTCTATGGTTGTTGAAGGACTAATGAGTCTTTAAAGCTTGCTAGGCAACTATGAACTCAAAAGTCCCACCGTGATCGCCAAAATGTTGGGGTCCTGTGATTTGGCTGATTGGCAAACCAAATGACAAGGCAACATATAAACCAGTCTTTAGAGCTCTAGGATCTAGTCCTCCTAGTCTTAGAGAGGGATCTCTCAATTGTTTGCAAAGATATGACTTGTTTGCTTGTAAAAGGTTGATTTTAGGCTAGTTATTAAGTAAAAGTTTGTTTGATTGTTTGGTTTGGTTGGTTGGACATGAATGATCTAGGAAACATAGATAGAAAGGGGAAATATCAGAGCCATTGGGAAATGGCATCAAGAAGAATTTATAACAAGCTCAATCAATGGATATGGGATATCGAAGGGAAAATCTAACTTGGCCAGTGGATCTTGGGTTTGGTGGATAAAATGAAATGGACATTAAGGATTTAGAAGGAGAAGTAGAACTAAGGGAAATTAAGAATCCTTAATTATATATACTCCTCAACAAAGGGACTTAAAACATTATCAGAACATAAAGAGGCATTCCATAGACAGGGCTCACCATAAATTCTAGAAACCACACTTCAACAAATAATAATTCCAAGACAAACTTTTCAAAGGAAATCTAGGAGTCGAGGAACACTCTATTTCATCCAAATATTTCACATTCAAGGATAAGAAAACATTCAAGATTCACAAATAACTGCATTCATAGAAGAGGGAACTCCTAGAAATCTAAGACTACAGCTATAAAGACCTTCAAAAAAATTATCTCAGCAAGAACAAAGGGTATGATCAAAAGAGACCTCTCTGGAAGACTGTAAACAATGGTACTTTAAAGGGAGACTTCAGAAACAATTTTCAAGTGGCAGCAAGTAAGCAGGGAAAACCATAAATCATTCTTGAGACCAACTGTTTGAACTATTTCTGAAATAAAAAAGCTTGAGGGTTGAAAATCAGTTAAACTACTCAATAAAACCTTCAGCAGATGAAAACATAAAGACAGTGAAGAGAAAACAGGTCTAAGGTGCTTCTAGGAGACATTTCTTAGCCTAAAATTTTTACTCTACTGTGAGTATAAAATGATGGAACAAAATGGAAAACAGGAAAAACATTAATAGATTAGAATACATCACCAACAACCATGCTCAGGGATCCAACAATAGAGCCTTCTCATTAACAAAACATGTCAAAACATCATCAATCTTCCAAAACTTCAATTTCTTCTTTAATATTCAGCTAGACTATGTACAACTTCAAAGAGTTCGAATGCCAGCAACCAACCCTTACAAATGAGTTCCACAACAGTATTTATACTGTAATTGAGGAGGTTGAACTATCTAGGGTTAAAAATGTTATTAATGACATAGTAAATGCACTCATAGGTGAAAAGATTGACTTTGAGGCCTTTTTCTGTCTCTTACAATAACTTCCCAATAGCTTGTAATATCTTCTGATTGTGTAATAACTGTCAATTTGCTTTCATGGATGGAAAGTAGGTCATAGGTGGCAATTTGATTTATCAAGTGAAATAACTGCTCCCTTTGATGTGTTCGGGGCTATATTTAGGCCTAATTTGCCTTTATTTCATCACTAAACTATATTTAACGCCGAATTTTGCTTTTGGCCTTTATAATGCATCATCGCTGTCCCTTTCCCTTTATTTACTGCTTTAAATATTTGTTTATTTTTCTTTTAACTGTGCTTTCATCCTTAATCCTCTTCGATTAGTATTTAATCTTCTGCTTATGCCTTTGATCCTCTGCTCTTCGATCTTCATTTTTTTTCTTGTTTCTTCATGTAGGAGTCTTTTTGTGGTGCCAGAGGGTTTCATAAAATTATCGATGGCCACGAAGCATCGATTTTGTCCTTCATATTTAAACCCTGGATCCCCTTTCTGCTCGTTAAACCCCCTGGATCGTCGTCCTGGGCTCTTTGCCATTTCTTTCTTGGCTGTGGGATGGTTTTTATAAATAATATTCCATTAAAACCTGCAACCGAACAAATAACCATTATATAAAACCTGCGAGGGAGGTAAAATGCTTTACAGAGGTTTATGAGGTGTCGAAGTGATGTACATAAGAAAGGGAGCGTGCAGGGGAGGGGTTCCGAGGGTGGAACCAGGAGGAGAGATGGAGGAAATTTTAATTTGGGCACGAGATGGCAGAAGGTGGTTTTCTGGAAACCGACAATGGTTTTCACGTGGTAGACTGATGGTAAGTGGTTTTTCCGCAATCGAATGTGATACCACACGTTGCTCCCCACGTGTCCCGCGCAAAACCACTTTTTTCGCGTGAAAAATAGGTGTTAAACCTCGGGAGAAAATAGCGCGCGAAATTGCATGTGAGTCGTTGGATGTGGGGGAGCCACATCCATGGCTAAGGTTAAGCGCGAATGGGACAAGGTGCTCGGAGGGAGGAAAAGGTGGAAGACAGGTGACAGGAATGGATTGGATGGCGGGAGGAAAGTGGACGGTGGACCAACAGGGGTGTTTATTGGTGGCTTTCACGTGGACCATTGGATCTGAAGTGATCCACGGTTGGGATTTTTTGCGAGGGTGAACAAGTAAAGAGGACTAGGAAAAAAGAAAATAGAAAGGGGCGCCCGATCACTGGTAGATCAGAAGGATCAACGGCTATGAGTTGATCGGGGGAGAAACAAAATCACGAAGGAAAATATATAAGAAAATGGGCTAAAGCGGAGGCGAGGGACACAGTCCCATGGAAGAGTAATGGGACCGAGGGCGGAGATGAAGAGGGGCCAAGATCTTTAGTGCATGGTTACGGGCCTTGGTTATATGAGGAAGAGGGGCAGAGGGTTTAAGCCCGTGGGGGATCGCATCAGTGGGGGAAAGGAGAATGGGAACAAGGAAACGAGGAAGTGCTGATGCGATGAAGTGTCGACGGTTCCCGGCTGTGGTTATATGGAGAAGGGGCTGAGGGCTTAAGCCCAGAAAGGGCTTAAGGCCCAAAACGTTTTATAAATGATCGGAATAAGGCTAAAAAGGAGGGTTTTTAAGCTTATTTAGGGGTTCCGATAGGTTTATCAAGAGGAATTTAAACCAAATAAAGGAGATATTATAAGGTTTAAATGGTTTTCTTTTTATGAAATGAAGGGTAAAGAAGGGAAAATGGGGGGGGAAATGAAGAGTTAATGAAGGGGAAGTGGTTATTTTTTAAAGGTGAAAATCACTGTTGGGATAGGAGTAAATGAGTGAAAATTGGCAGAGGAGATGGAGCTAAAAAAATGGAGAATATAGCCTGAAACAAGTTTCCTTTCGAAACAGAAGGTGATTTTTTAGAAGGCATAGATGAAGGTTTTAGTGAATTGACAGACTTAGGATAATGAAGGCTTTGAGATTTATAGAACTCACAATGTTTCTGCAAATATTGTTTCTAGAAATCTAATTTTTTCAAATTTAGTCATCTTTGGATAAAGTCAAAATTATTGATGACTAACAATGGCTCTACTTGGGGAGGACAACTATCCTTTTAGGTGTCGAGAACCTCATCTTATCAATCTCCTGGCTTTTAGAAGACTAGTGCCTTATCCATTGGGTAGAATTTCTTTGTTTTCTTGCTGATCTTTCTTTTGAAAAAGACAACTTTTTGACAATCTGCAATATATATTCCTTTCACATAGCATCTCTTCCTACCCAATCCTACTTTTCCTATCATTTTTTCTTCTTTTGAGTGCATTTGAGCTAGAAATCTCTTTGAATTTTTTTTTTTTAAACATGAAACTAATCTAAACCTATCCTTATAACTTCCATGAGTTCAGTTTAAACAATTGAACTCATTAGCTTCTCTACCTAACTACTATCTGTCAGGATTAAGCTGTCTGACAGATCTTATTCTCTATTTATAAGATAGGAAATTTAAACACAGTCAAATCAGGATTAGACTGTCTGATTTGCTATGGTGTCTATGGCTGTATCTACAAGCTGCACATAGAATTTATTTGTAGAAAATTAAAACAAAACTGTGAAGGCTTAAGATCTGAAAATAAAAGACATCCTTCTTTCTTTTTGGCTCAAGTTTTGATCTATTTAGAGCCATCTTTTCTTTCTTTTCTTTGGTTCAGATTTTGAGCATGTTTGAACCATTCTTTCTTCTATCCTAATCTATTCTACTGATAAGCCAAGATTAAATAGTTTGGAAAATCTTCTTCACTAACCTATCAGCAGTAAATTGAAATCTATCTAGTCATGATTAGACTGTATGACTAAATAGCAGTGTTTTCTTTTAGTAGTGGCATTTAAGCTTGCACACTTTCAGATTTTTCTTTTTTTGGTATGGGGCTATACCTTTATTATTTTATATCTTCCCTCTTTTCTCTTTTTCTATTGTTTTTGTATTTTTTCAATTTTTCTTTTTCAAAGAAAAAACAAAAACTAACTAAATGCTCAAAGGCTGAGCTTTATTGCATTCCTATCTAACCTAATCTAACCTAGAAAATTTATATATTTAGCTGATGAACTCCCTTTTCCAATATAGCCAATCAAGTAAATGTTCCATGATTGGTCTTTGCTCATCTCCTTGAGCATGCTGGAAAAACAAAAGGGCCACTCCCATCTCACTTTTTCTTTAGCAGCAGTGCTAAAAAAACTTCTTTCTTTTGTTAATATACTGCTTCTAACAACCTTTATCCCTTCTTCAAATATTTTCAAGAAATGAGCATAGGGATATTGAAATAAAGCCTGGTTATGAATATTTGGAAGATAGGTTTCAACTAGGATTACCTTTTCCTCCACTGGATCAAGATTAAGATTGTTTTGAGAAAGAACTTCTTCCTCATCTTCATTATCATATGAACTGGAGGACTCATCATATATTGCAGCATTGTCCTCTTGCAGTCTTGGTATGCTCTGATTCAGTGGACTGTACTCTGTGAAGAGATCATCATGTTCTTGAGCAGGGGTATCTTTTATTACCTCAACCCTTTCAGGTGAAGGCTCCTTATCTTTATCATGCTCAACAAATTCTTCATTGTTTTCTTCCTCAACCTATGAGCTGAAAGATTGCTAATTCCCAATCACATGAAAACTGTTACTGATGAATTGTAATGATTCAAAGAAAATATTCAGAGATTCTTCACCCTCTACTGCATTTTTAAAGCTTTCTTCATCAGTATCATAAATAGCCTGTTTTGACTCATTACTTTCTCGAAGTTGGTGGAACTGATCTTCTTCCCACAAATCTAATAATGATGGTCCTGCAAGATCAACTTCTGTTTGGAGAACATCATCATCAGGCAGATCAAAATTAGGAAAATCATGAATGTAAGTAATGTCACCATTCAAACATACTAGATTATGAGCAGGTATTTCTTTGTTCTGATCTACAAGGGAACTTTCTAAATTTTTACAACAAAGTTCATTAGGTGAATGGACAAGAGTGTTTTTTTTATAAAAAATTTCAGAGGCTGGATTTTTTTTTATAATTTGATCAATTTCTTCTTCTTTCAAAGGAGAAGATGTTTCTGTGTTTCTTTGAGAAGAAGTACAACAATTATCTATCTCTTGTGAAGACTGAATTTGAGGCTGGATGTCTTCTTGAGCCTTAGCGAAAAGGGATGATGAATAATTATTTGTGCTTGCAGGGATATCTTGAGGGATTTCTTTTATTTCTTGATTAATATCTTCCTCAAATGATTCATCTATGTTCTTGTGATAGCTCTCTTGGGTATGAAATTCATGAATGGCTGCTAAGAGATCATCGAGATGCATATTAACCAAATCCCCATTAATATCTAACATATATTGTATGATGTTTTGAGATTGATCACAACAATTTGTATTCCATGATAAAGATTAAGGGTTTTCTTTATATTCTTCATAAAATACTTGGTGCATGTCTTTTAAAGAAAACAAACTCTTAGGTTCTAACCATTCATACTAATCCCTTGCATTACCTTTTAATGTTGCCATGAACATTTTCATAAGACAATCCTCATGCCATTCAACTTTTAACCTCCATATATGTATATGAAACTTGATGAGATGTAACAAGGGGTCATCAAAATTTTCATCTTGAAAGATAGGTAGGTTTTTTAACCAATTTATTTTAGGCATTTTGTGTGGGAATCCAGGGATATGATCTCTGCTCATTGGAGCATATCTCCTTTGTATCCTTGGATCCATGTTTGTAAATCAGAAAGGGTCACTGAATCTTTTCAACCAGTCTAGAGTTCTCTACCAGTGGAGTCTTTAGGTCTTTTGGAGGTTGTGGAGTCGCCAGGTGGAAGATTTGAACTTTGCTATCCACCAACAGCATGATTGGGTTTGCTCAATGCATTCCCAAGGGAGTTTACAAGGACTAGTGAAGTAATAGGCGTACTGGAGACCAGTGGAGTCGCCAGGTGGAAGTTTTTAGCTCTTTTGGAGGTAAAATATTCTATGGTCCACCACCAATGTTTATTATGACGGAAAATTTGAAATGTTTTTTGGGATTTTCTGAGTTTCTATGGTTGTTGAAGGACTAATGAGTCTTTAGAAGCTTGCTAGGCAACTATGAACTCAGAAGTCCCACCGTGATCGCCAAAATGTTGGGGTCCTGTGATTTGGCTGATTGGAAAACCAAATGACAAGGAAACATATAAACCAGTCTTTAGAGCTCTAGGATCTAGCCCTCCTAGTCTCAGAGAGGGATCTCTCAATTTTTTGCAAAGATATGACTTGTTTGCTTGTAAAAGGTTGATTTTAGGCTAGTTATTAAGTACAAGTTTGTTTGATTATTTGGTTTGGTTGGTTGGACATGAATGATCTAGGAAACATAGATAGAAAGGGGAAATATCAGAGCCATTGGGCAATGGAGTCAAGAAGAAGTTATAACAAGCTCAATCAATGGATATGGGATATCAAAGGGAAAATCTAACTTGGCCAGTGGATCTTGGGTTTGGTGGATAAAATGAAATGGACATTAAGGATTTAGAAGGATAAGTAGAACTAAGGGCAGTTAAGAATCCTTAATTATATATACTCCTCAACAAAGGGACTTAAAACATTATCAGAACATAAAGAGTAATTCCATAGATAGGGCTAGCCATAAATTCTAGAAACCACACTTCAGCAAATAATAATTCCAAGACAAACTTTTCAAAGGAAATCTAGGAGTCGATGAATGCTCTATTTCATCCAAATATTTCACATTCAAGGATAAGAAAACATTCAAGATTCACAAATAATTGCATTCATAGAAGAGGGAACTCCTATACATATAAGACTACAGTTATAAAGACTTTCAAAACAATTATCTCAGCAAGAACAAAGGGTATGATCAAAATAGACCTCTTTGGCAGACTGTAAAAAATGGTACTTTAAAGGGAGACTTCAGAAACAGTTTTCAAGTGGCAACAAGTAAGCAGGAAAAACCATAAATCATTCTTGAGACCAACTATTTGAACTATTTATTAAATAAACAAGCTTAAGGGTTGAAAAGAAGTTAAACTACTCAATAAAACCTTCATCAAATGAAAACATAAAGGAAGTGAAGAGAAAACAGGTCTAAGGTGCTTCTAGCAGACATTTCTTAACCTAAAAGTTTTACTCTACTGTGAGTATAGAATGATGGAACAAAATGGAAAACAGGAAAAACATTAACAAATTAGAATACATCACCAACAACCATGCTTAGGGATCCAATGATAGAGCCTTCTCATTAACAAAACATGTCAAAACATCATCAGTTTTCCAAAACTTCAATTTCTTCTTTAATCTTCATCCAGAATTTGTACAACTTCAAAGAGTTTGGATGCCAACAACCAACCCTTACAAATGAGTTCCACAGCAATATTTATATTGTAATTGAGGAGGTGGAACTATCTAGGGTTAAAAATGCTATTAATGACATAGTAAATGCACTCCTAGCCTTAAAAAACCATGCAACGCATAAGGTAGGAATATCTCTCAACTACTTCTCTGTGTAATAAATTTGTTTGTACTTCCTGAGGATGAAATAGGTGAAAAGATTGACTTTGAGGCCTTTTTCTGTCTTTTACAATAACTGCCTGATAGCTTGTAATATCTTCTGACTGTGTAATGACTGTCAATTTTCTTTCATGGACAAAAATTAGGTCATAGGTGGCAGTTTGATTTATCAAATGAAATAACTGCTCCCTTTGATGTGTTCGAGGCTATCTTTAGGCCTAATTTTCTTTTATTTCATCACTAAACTACATTTAACGCCTAATTCTTCTTTTGGCCTTTATAATGCATCATCACTGTCCCTTTCCCTTTATTTACTACTTTAAATCTTTGTTTATTTGTCTTTTAACTGTGCTTTCATCCTTAATCCGATTCGATTAGTCTTTAATTTTGTGCTTATGCCTTTGATCCTTTGTTCTTCGATCTTCATTGTTTTGCTTGGTTCTTTGTGCAGGAGTCTTTTTGTGGTGCCAGAGGGTTTCATAAAAATATCAATGGCCACAAAGCATTGATTTTATCCTTAATATTTAAACCCTAGATCCCCTTTCTACTTTTTAAACCCCATGTATCGTCGTCTTGGGCTCTTTTCCACTTCTTTCTTGGCTATGGGACAATTTTTATAAATATTCTGCCATTAAAACCTGCAACCAAACAAATAACCATTATATAAAACCTACGAGGGAGGTAAACTGCTTTACATAGGTTTATGAGGTGTCAGAGTGATGTACAGAGGAGAGGGAGCATGCATGGGAGGGGTTCCAAAGGTGGAACCAGGCGGAGAGACGGAGGAAATTTGAATTTGGGCGCGAGATGGCGGAAGGTGGCTTTGCGGAAACCGGCAGTGGTTTTCGCATGGTAGACTGATGGTAAGTGGTTTTGTTGTAATCAAACACGATACCACATGTGGATCGCCACATGTCCTGCTCAAAACCACTTTTTTCACGTGAAAAAGAGGTGTTAAACCTCAGGAGAAAATAGCGCGCGAAATTGCATGTGAGCCGTTGGATCTGGGGGAGCCAGATCCACGGCTGAGGTTAAGCGCGAATGGGACAAGGTGCTCGGAGGGAGGAAAAGGTGGAGGACAGGTGGTAGGAATGGATTGGATGGCGGGAGGAAAGTGGACGGTGGGCCAACAGGGGTTTTTATTGGTGGCTTTCAGGTGGACCGTTGGATCTGAAGTGATCCACGGTTGGGATTGTTTGCAAGGGAGAAAAGGTAAAGAGGACCGGGGAAAAAGAAAATAGAAAGGGGTGCCTGATCACCATTAGATCAGAAGAATCAACGGCTATGAGTTGATCGGGGGAGAAACAAAATCGCAGAGGAAAATATATAAGAAAAGGGGCTAAAGTGGAGGCGAGGGACATGGTCCCATGGAAGAGTAAGGGCATCAGGGGTGGATATGAAGAGGGGCCAAGGTCTTTAGCACATGGTTATGGGCCTTGGTTATATGAGGAAGAGGGGCGGAGGGTTTAAGCCCTCGAGGGATCGCATCAGCGGGGGAAAGGAGAATGGGAAAGAGGAAACGAGGAAGTTTTGATGCAATGAAGTGCTAACGGTTCTCGGCTGTGGTTATATGGAGAAGGGGTTGAGGGCTTAAGCCCGGAAAGGGCTTAAGGCCTAATTTTTTTTATAAATGATCGGAATAAGTCTAAAAAGGATGGTTTTTAAGCTTATTTATGGGTTCCGATAGGTTTATGAAGAGGAATTTAAACCAAATAAAGGAGTTCTTATAAGGTTTAAAGGGTTTTATTTTTATGAAATGAAGGGTAAAGAAGGGAAATGGGGTGGGGAATGAAGAGTTAATGAAGGGGAAGTGGTTCTTTTTTAAAGGGTAAAATCACTGTTGGGATAGGAGTAAATGAGTGAAAATTGGCAGAGGAGATGGACATAAAAAATGGAGAATATAGCCTGAAACAAGTTTCTTTTGAAACAGAACGTGATTTTTTAGAAGGCATAGATGAAGGTTTTAGTGAATTGACAGACTTAGGATAATGAAGGCTGTGAGATTTCTAGAACTCACAATGTTTCTGCAAATATTGTTTCTAGAAATCTAATTTTTTCAAAATTAGTCATCTTTGGATAAAGTCAAAATTATTGATGACTAATAGTGGCTCTACTTGGGGAGGACAAATGTCCTTTTAGGTGTCCAGAACCTAAGCTTATCAATCTGTTTCCTTGAGAGGCCTCTTAGGAGAGTCCTGATCTTTCATTCCACACTTTCGACATTCTGGCCAAGCTTCAGTCTTCAGCTACAACACAGTTTCTGCAAAATATTGTGTTGTGTTGTAGGGTGTTGCAGTGGAGGGTTGAGAAACCCACTTTCTGAGCTAGTTTTCCATAGGAGGAAGGATTCCTTCTCTTAAGAGATCAGTTTGGAGGGTTCTTGAGCACGTTTTAGGTCTTTGGCATCAAACCAATCTATTTCCATCACATACAGTGTAATTTCAGTCTGGAATTGCATTAGTTTGGAGGACAACTTTAGTGAGGGATCTTGTGGCTCTGTTTCAGTGTTTTCCCGTGATTGAAGGGTTCAACCTTTCATTGGAGGAGACCTTGGAGTGGATATGCATCAGATCTATATTATTTCATCCTCCTATCTTCATGTGCTTCAGTATGTATTGATTCTTCAGTTCTTGGGCTATAGATCACCATTTGTATTGGGTGTATTTCAAGAAACCCTTCCCGGGTTCTCTTGGATTTGTATAAAGGAGACTAGATCTCAGTTTTGAGCATTATTGATTAAAATATGAACAGATATATTTGTCTCTATAATTTTTGTGTATAAACCCTCATTATGCTGCGCTTCCACTTTATGCAGTAATTCTATGTTGTAGTACTTTTGGGGTTTCACTGTTTTTGAGCTATACTAGGTGTGGAAGGCTTGTTTAGCTCACCTAATATGATTTTTTTCTGATCTCGTCTTGGATTTAGGTGTTATGATGTCAGGTCTAATGGATCGTAGTCGATTTTGATTTTTATAGCATATATTTCTGAAAATGAATTTTTTATGCATGTGTTGCTGAGTTTTCACTTTTGGGAATATTACAGTGGCATCAAAGCATAATCTTGGCTCAGACTGTGAGTTTTCAGCCATTATGCTATAGGAAGAAGAAGAGAAGGAGAAGAGATCTCAAATGGTGGAAGGAATGAGATTGGTCTCATCACTTTTCAGATCTATGAAGAACCTCTCCAAGGAGGTTAAGCAGATGAAAGAGAAGAGAAGCAATGAAACTTCTATAGGGTTTCAAGAAGAGGAAGGACCATGTACTTCCTATTCTCAAAAGAAAGAATCAGTGTTGCAGAAAGCTCCAAATCATTACACCTTTCCCTTTCCTTTTGAGGAGGAATAAAAGAGGCATGGAGATGGAGGGCACTTGGAACATGAGATCCTGAGTGGATACCTTGCAGAGTACAAGTCTCAACCTAGACCTTTCAAGGAGACTCTAAATATTCCACATTTTATTCAGCTTGAAGAAGAAAGGAGGCCTTGTAGAAATAGGAGAATGAGGGGCAATAGATTTCTATTGTCTACTTTTGATGGATCATCCACATGTACAACAAAGGCTTGGGTGATGAAGCTAGATGCATTCTTCCTACTACACCTGGTAGTAGAAAGAGAGGTTATTGAGATTGCAGCACTGCACCTTGAGGGTAAAGCAAGCACTTGGTGGTTCAACCATTTGAGTCATGCAAGAGTCGCTACTTTTTCAGATTTCACTCAAAGGGTGATCAAAAAATTTGACAAGAATAAATCAGTGGGGGAGGATCCTTCACCACCACTTGAGAAGACTTGTACCAGTGCTGACACAACTATGGAGGAGAAACCATCATCTTTAGAAGTTGGGGGAGCCAACACATTGGAAGGAGGAACCATTGTAGCCATACAAGATGTTCCCAAGCTTCACCAAGATATGCATGAATTTCCACTTTTTGTTATTTAAACAAATCTTATGGAGGGTTGCGGAAATTTTCCTTTGCATGGTCAAGGATCAACACATACTGCTGATTTGGAGCAGCAGACTTGCACTGCGTTGTGCAGCCTTGAGTTTTTCAAGTAAGGGATAATCAATCATCCTCATGTATCATCATTTAGATGCACAAAACACTTGGGGTTGGGGTGTGGACTTGTGGAGGATATAATGTGCCTTGTCCTAAACAATCCAACGCAGAACTCTATGTTCAACATTGAGCTTGAGCATGAGACAACAAATACACCATTGAAGAGATTAACAGCGCTGTCATTAAGCATCAGTGAGGAGTTGGGGGCCCAGTTATCATTAGAGCATTGTGATGACTATTACACTTGTATGACATTGGATGAGTAGATGATCAATTAGAGACACTTTGTATTTCATCATTGTGATGGATCTATTAGGATGAGAATTGTACAGGTCTCTAAGGAGGTTTTGCCTTCATCATACTTGGATCTTTATGGATTCAAGATGGTCATTGGTGTGGGGTCTTCTCTAGGATATCTCCAAGAGGTTGCATTTCAACATCCTATGAAATGAAAAGGTAGAAATCTAATTTGGGAGGATGGTAGTCTTCATTGGAGGAGTACCAAGATGGAGCATGGTGGGAGACACCCACATGTGGATGAATGGGTGTGGATGGTGAGCAAGAGGTTGGTGAGCCACTTGCATATTTATGACACCGGGTAATAGGAGGCATGGCGGCGTTGGCTATTCTTCAAAGAGTTTGGCCATCATGTGACATATCCTTCTCAAAAGGGTCTTTTGATGGAGGAAACTTGGCAGAACACTTGCATCATATGGCACCAAGGAGTTTGGGTGCATTATGTTGATATGAAATTATTTATGTCAATAATCATATCTTCACCTCATGATTTATATGATGGAGGTGTGAGGGAGCAACAATATTCATTTTTTCTTTAGCTACTCTTGGGAGAGTATGGGCATAAATTTTCCCATACTTGGAATGATATTTCCGAAGAAAGGAATGGCACAATAAAAATGCAAAGAGGCTACCTTTCAACATTGGAGGATAAGGAGGTGCTTCCGCATAGGAAGGAGATCTCCCCATATAGCAGCATGATGGTGGATGACTTTGGCATGTGGCATGTAAAAGAGAGGAGTCATGGAGTGACAAGAGCCTTATCACTAAGGCCAACAACACTGTCACTTGGGAGTATGTTTCTATTGATGTAGTGTTCCAAGGGGAGTATGCATTCCTTCATTTTGAAAACTTTAATGAGAAGATTCTCATGGGAGGACTCATCCATGGACCTCACTTCTAGCCTACTCACTATGCATGGTAAGAAATGTATTTCTGTACTTATTGATCATTTCATTGAGTATTTACACTATCTCACCATCTATGTACAATACATTGCTCCACAAGAGGGCAAGATTATTTTTGGGTTTCATGGTCATTCTAGGACCAACACTTATAATGGAGATAACCCTTCTCTATATGACTTTGGACAAGTGCGTTGTCATTTTTATTGTGCTTAGTTGATATATAATGCTATTAATATATCATAGTAGATGAGAAAACATGCACAACTATTATCTTGTTGGAGGACCAGTTGCCACATGATGTTCTAAAATATTAGTTGGAAAGACTGCACTGTATCAACTTGAGAGATCATTGGTATCATCCAAACTTGCACATAACCTTCAACATTTTTCTGATTTGGGTGCCATATGTTGATGATGTGCCATTAATTTTGTATGGGATGGTTTGGGCCAACATGATTCATGACATCAGAGAGAGGATCTTTGGAGATCCAGCCTTCTTCTTGCCACTTGAGGGCAACATTATTGCAGCCCAGGATCAGCTGCTACTCTACACTTATCATAAGTGGAGAGAGAGACAGCGAGGGTAGGATATCTTTTATACCATGTTTAGTTATTCAGCCCACCTATATTGCAGGAGCCAAAGGTGGAGGAGACTTTTCATGAGCTACCATTTTGGAGGGTGGCTCATTTTGTATGGATGATAGCTTGGGGATGGGAGATTCACATGGGGATGATAGATCCCAACATATATCAGATCTCATGCCTCAATAAGGCCTCTAGATATCACATTTTTTCCTCCATGGGTGTTTTACTTATACATGTTGATAGCTATTTGGGATGCTCACCAAAAGCTAGCTTGCATACTTGGGAGGGTGTTGTGAAACCAACTCCAAAAATAGAAGAAAAGAGATATCAACGCCTTAGAAATAAGCCATTTCGAGGGGGCAACCTCCAATACATTACATAAATGAACAATTCTTGGATGATACAATTTACAAAACCTCCTTTCTATATATAGGAGTCCATGGGGCCATAATGTAATCCTAGTGGGCCACAATGTAATCCTAGCCGACCTAACAATAATAATTTAAGGGCACAATAATAACAATATGGGGTTACAGGGGTACAATAATAACAATAAGGGGGTTACACTAACAACAATAAGGGACTATACTAGTAATATAGGGACCTAACATGCCCCTCTCCTTCAAAAAAGTGTTGTCCTCAATGCTTGAGTAGCTCTGGGTGCTTCTGTATAAAATTCTCATCCTCCCATGTAGAATCTTCAATGGGTAAGTTCTTCCAATTGATGAGATACTCTGAAATTGATCGATTACGTAGTTGTCGAGTTATTGTTTTTGTGACCGCTTCAGGTTCCAATATGATTTTTCCTTCCTCATCTAGTTCTGGCAATATTGTTTGAACTGGAAAATTTTCACCTATAACCTTCTTTAAGCATGAAACATGGAAAACTGGATGCACTTGTGAAGAAGCAGGAAGCTCCAATTTGTATTCCATAGTACCAATATTTTGCAACACCTTGTAAGTACCATAGTACTTTGGCGATAATTTATTATCCTTCTTAGCTTGCTTGAGGGACATTTTTTTGTATGGTTATAGCCATAAAAACACCCAGTCTCCTACATCAAAACTTCTCTCACTGCAATGTTGATCTGCCTATTGTTTCATTCGATTTTGTGCCAAATTTAGGTTATTCTTTAAGAGTTGGAGAACTTATTGTTGATGCTTGATGTGATCTTCCACTCCTTGAACCTTTGAATTTTCTCCTAAAGATGACGTGATGGATGGTGGATGATATCCATAAAGTAGCATAAATGGGGTCATTTTTGCTGCAGTATGGAAGGAAGTGTTATACCACCATTATGCGAGAGGTAACCACTGGACCCATTGTGTTTGTTTATCATATACAAAATAATGAAGATATCCTTCCAAACATTTATTTACTATCTCAGTTTGACCATCGGATTGAGGATGATAAAACGCGCTATGAGCTAATTGAGTACCCAAACAAGAAAATAACTCCGTCCAAAAATTTCCAGTAAAAATGGGATCTCTGTCGCTCACAATAACCCTTGGGTTTCCATGTAGCTTTTGAATTGTGTCCATAAATGTAGTAGCAAATTTACTTGCTTTAAATGGATGAGATAATGCACAAAAGTGTGCATACTTGGTAAGTCTATCAACTACCACCATGATGACACTCTTTCCTTCAGACTTAGGTAAACTAGTGATAAAATCCATTAAAATATCCTCCCAACGTTGACTTGGAATGGATAAAGGTTGTAGAAGACCTAGGGTCTTAATTGTCTCAACTTTATTCTGCTGGAAAACCAAACATTCCGCCACAAACTTTTGAATATAAAATTTAAGTCCATCCCAAAAAAATTATTTCGTCAACCTGTGGTAAGTTTTTAAAAATCCTGAGTGTCCTCCTAAAGGAGAAGTGTGCAATTCCAAAAGAAACTTTTGTTTTAGTTGGGAATTATTACAAAGATATAAGCGATCTTTATACCATAAGGAATCATTTTTCCAACTAAATGTATCAGATGTACTAGGATCTTGCTGCAACTTTTGAATAAGTATCCACACTTCTTCGTCCTTCTTCCATTCATCTCTTGCTTCTGTTATCCAATCTGGTTAGATAATAGAAATGGAACAAAGCAATGCTTCCACCTCTTCATTCTTTCTTGAGAGTGCATTTGCAACAACATTTAGCTTCCCTTTTTTGTATATTATTTAAAAGTCATAACCCAACATCTTTGTGACCCATTTTTTCTACTCTTCTGAATATAGTCTTTGTTCCAAAAAGTGTTTAAGACTTCCATGATCAGTTTTTACCTTGAAGTGTCTTCCCATTAGTTAAGTTCACCATTTATTTAGTGCATGCAATATTGCTAACATTTCCTTCTCATAAATAGGTTTCTGTAAATACTTTCCTTTAATTGGACGACTTTCAAAAGCAATGGGTCTTCATTCTTGCATTAAAACAACACCAATTCCATTTCCTGAGGCATCACATTCCACAATAAAGGTTTTTGTGAAGTCTGGCGTAGCTAAGACCGATGCTAGGCACATTGCCTCTTTAAGATGTTCAAAGGCCTTAGTTGCTTCAGAAGTCCATGAAAATGCATCTTTCTTCAATAATGTTGTTAGAGGTGCTGCTATTCTCCCATAATTCTTAACAAACTTGCGATAATACCCTGTTAACCCGAGAAATCCTCGCAACTTCTTTATGGTTGTGGGGACTTTCCATTCCTTCATGGCTTTAATTTTGTTAGGGTCTACTTTAACACCCTCGTGAGATACAATGTGACCCAAATATTCCACCTCTTGTACTCCAAAGAAACATTTGGATTTTTTGCATATAATTGTTTCTCCTGCAATAGTTTGAGCACCCTGTCAACATGTTCAACATGATCCTTCCAAGACCTGCTGTAGATTAGTATATCATCAAAAAATACTAGCACAAATTTTCTAAGGAAGGGTTTGAAAATGGAATTCATCAACCCTTGAAATGTAGAAGGTCCATTGGTAAGGCCAAAAGGCATGACCCAAAATTCGTAATGACCCTCATGAGTTCGAAATGCTGTTTTTGGAATATCTTCAGTCTTCATTCTAATTTGATGATATCCTGAACGAAGATCCAACTTGGTAAAATAAATTGCTCCATGTAATTCATCCAATAATTCATCAATCACAGGAATGGGAAATTTATCTTTAATGGTGAGCTTATTGAGCTCCCTATAATCTGGATACATTCGCCATGATCCATCCTTCTTGTGTACCAATACTACAGGAGCAGAGAAAGAACTTTGACTAGGTTGAATTATACCCGCCTCTAACATTTCCGCAATCATACGTTCAATTTCGCTCTTTTGGAAGTAAGGATATCTATAAGGCCTGATGTTTGGAGGAACACTTCCTGGAATCAAATGAATAGCATGATCATGATCATGAATAGGTGGGAATCCTTTGGGAGTTTCAAACACCTTGGAATGATTGTCCAAGACTTGTTGGAGATCTGCAGAAATAGATGATTTTGATGTTGGAACTTCTAGTGAGCATAATTGTGCAATTACGCCTCGCTGTTCTTTATTTAGAAGCATTGTCATGACATTAGAGCTTATTATCTTTCCCGGCTTCCCTGCAATACCCCATAATTTGGCTTCTTGAAAATTAAAAGCTATCGTCCCCAAAGATTGTAGCCATTGTACTCCTAGTACAACATCAGCACCTCCCATAAGAATGGAAAGCATTGGACTATTCAATAAATATTCCCCCATGGTTAGCTTGATATTAAGGAATTTTCTAGAGCAATTTATAGTTCCTCCATTTGCAACCATCACATGACATTCTGGTGTTGGGTATAGGAAACAGTTCAATTCCTTGGCTAGCTTACAATGAATAAAATTATGGGTACTACCTGAATCAATCAACACTATTACCTTTTTCTTCTTGATATGTCCTTCTATCTTGAGATTTTGAGGATTGGTAATTCCTACCAATGCATTACATGATATGGTTGGACTCATTTCTTCCTCTTCTAGGGTTGGTTCCTGGTGTATATCCTCTTCCTGTTCATTTTCTTCTTCCTCTTCACAATCTATGTAAAATAATTTCTTCTCAGTACACTTATGACCTTTAGTGTATTTGCTATCACAAATGTAGCAAAGCCCTTTTGCTCTTTTTTCTTCCAATTTTTGTGGTTTCAACCTTGTAGGTTGTGGAAATCTAGGCGTAGCAACACTTCCTTCTTTATAGAAGTGAGTGGCAGGCTTCCTTGTCGCCATAATTTTACATTCAATTTTTCTTGCCAACCTGAATACCTTCTCCAATGAATTAGGTTCCAAAACCCGAACTTCATGTTGGATGTTATCCTTTAAAGTACCTATGAAGAGATCAATCCTGTGTTCCTTTGGAATATCAGTTACCCTTATATTCAATTTTTGGAAATCCTCAATTTTCTCCCCCACTAAACCCTTTTGTTTGAGATTTATCAATTGGCTAAAGAAGGTGTTGCTCTTTGTATCCTCATAATGTGCTATCATTTACTCCGTAAAAATTGACCAAGTGACAATTTTTTTATAGAAACAAAGCCATCGATACCATACAAATGTATTTTGTTATAAATGTAAAGTTGCAATGCGTACCTTTTGTGTGTTTTGCACATTATGGAGATCAAAATATTGCTCCATTTGTAGTATCCATGTTACAGGATCCTTTCCATCAAACTTCCTCATATCCATTTTTGGAATATGATGGTTCTTCCCGCCAACATTAGAGTTTATAGAATCACGATTAACATTTATTTTGTTCTCATCGTGAGTTTCCTCTACTGTCTTTTCACCATTAGGAAACATTTCTTGTATCAACTTTGTCAAACCTTCCATGTCTGATTTTAGATCATTCTTCATGTTTTCCATTTTTTCATCGATCTTAGCTTCCATGTCATCCATCTTAGATTCCATTCCAGCTTCCATGCCATCTATCTTAGATTCCACGCCTTTATTCAAAACTTCCATGTCATTTTTTGTTGCTCTTTGCGAGAGCGAAATTTGTTGCACTTGCTCTTGTAATTTTGATATGTCATGTTGCCATTCTTGGTCTTCACGAATCATAGTAGAGCCTTCTAAAGGCTTAATGGGTGTTGAATTATTTTTAGGAGCCATTTCAGAAACCAATACTGATATCTATTCTACAATATGCCCTTGGAATCAATTCAACTTGATTCTTCAAACAAGACTTATGAAATTCGGGAAAAAAAATACACACCTTTTACTTTCTTTTGCAGAGCTCTATATTGAAATTGAATTATCTCTATAATTGGATTTCCTCAATATCTGAAATTTGGCCCTATAGTATTCCTCTGAAGCTTCTTTCAACTGCCACAGGATTGACCTGATTTGGATTCTTCAAGACAAAGTTATTTCCAATGTCCCACAATGACCTAACTATGGACTGGTTCAGTAGAGAAAACTTGTACGACTTTCCACGTGTCACTGTTTGCTCCTTTGGCTCTGAAATTTATAGACAGGAAAATACAGTCCGTGAAATTCTAGTCATGTTTTACAGAATTCCAATCCGATGCTCAGAGAGAGAGTTATGAATATTTTCCCACGATCACCTCTTCGAGATGAAATTAGGGAGTCTGAAAAAGACCTAACTTCCACAGATCATATCTCTAAAAATATTGCGACCCAAGCTCTTAAATTTTGCGATGATGTTCCTCTAGATCTTGGCTTCGTGCTCTAAAAGTTTAAGCTTCTGAACCTTCATAGAAAAAAAATTATAGCGAAAATTCCGCGATGACCTGTTTAAGTGAAATTCAGGAGCCTTCAAAAAGCCCTACCTTCCACAGATCATATCTCTGAAAATATTGTGAATGAAGCTCTGAAATTTTGCGAAAATGTTCCTTAGGATTTTGGCTTCGCACCCTAAACATTTCAACTTCTGAACCTTCGTAGAAAAATTTTTATATAAAAAATGTCACGATGACTTGTTTTGAGTAGCGAAACCCTATAATCCAAAGCTCTGATACCAAATGTTGTGAAACCAACTCCAAAAATAGAAGAAAAGAGATATCAACGCCTTAGAAATAAGCCACTTCAAGGGGGAAACCTAAAATACATTACATAAATGAACAATTCTTGGATGCTTAAAATTACAAAACCTCCTTTCTATATATAGGAGTCCATGGGGGGCACAATGTAATCCTAGTGGGGTGACATTGTAATGCTAGCCGACCTAACAATAACAATTTAAGGGCACAATAATAACAATATGGGGGTTACAAGGGTACAATAATAACAATAATGGGGTTAAAATAACAACAATAAGGGACTATACTAGTAATATAGGGACCTAATAGAGGGGAAACTTGGAGATGTGTTGAAGAGACAACATATTGTTCCTTGGAGGAATTTATCATATGATGGTGCTATAGGAGGAGGAGAGGAGGCTCTTCAGTTCTATCCTTGTATTTGCTTGAGGACAAGAAACATTTGGGAGGGGAGGACTATAATATTCCTAAATTAGCATGCAGCTAATAGGAATATTGATTTTACTTTTAGCATCTAGTTAGATGAATAAATGGGGAAGAAGACCCATACTTATCTTGAATAAGCATAAAATCCCTATTGATGTGAAAATGGATCATGATAATAACTATATCTAGAACTCTCATGTGTGAACAAGGACTAATGGATGTGGACAAAGTCAAGGTTGACCAAGTCAAGAACACTGATGTGAGAGGACTGGATCATCAATAAAGGCAACTAAATATGAATATGGATTAGTTTAGACAGCTATATAAGAGCCAGATTGAAGACCCTTAGGTGTGGAAAGGGCTGGAGTAGGTTGAAGAAGTCAACCTTGGCCAAATCAAATAGTGTTGTTATGGAGGAGTGGAATTGATGAAGGTATAATGCAGTTTTGGAGGGAGATTGATTGTGTGATGGAGGAAACCCTAATGAGTGGGACCCAAGGTGAGAAGGCTCACATTGTTTATAAGGAAGAGGATGGCAGCCATATGGGGTCAACTTATGAAATCATATTTTGATATGTCTGTTTAGACTTTTTCTTTCTTCAGCTGTTTAGCTAAGATTGCTGGTGTTGTTCAGCACAAGATATTCCTGTTTAGGAATTCCATCTCTTTCCTTGAGAGGCCTCTTGAGAGAGTCATGATATTTCATTCCACACATCCGACATTCTAGCCTATCTTTAGTCTTCAACTACAACAAAGTTTCTGCAGAATATTGTGTTGTGTTGCAGGGTGTTGTAGTGGAGGGTTGAGAAACCCACTTTCTGAGCTAGTTTTCCATAGGAGGAAGGATTCCTTCTCTTAGGAGATCGATTTAGAGGATTTTTGAGCACATTTCAGATATTTGGCATCAGACCAATATATTTCCATCACCTACAACGTAATTTCAGTTTGGAATTGCGTTATTTTGGATGGCAACTTCAGTGAGGGATCTTGTGGCTCTGTTTCAGTGTTTTCCTGTGATTGAAGGGTTCATCCTTTCATTGGAGGAGACCTTGGAGTGGATCTGCATCAGATCTATATTATTTCAGCCTCCTATCTTCATGTGCCTCGGTATGCAGTGATTCTTCAGTGCTTGGGTTGTAGATCACCATTTGTATTGGGTGTATTTCAAGAAACCCTTCCTGGGTTCTCTTGGATTTGTATTTAGGAGACTAGATCTCAGTTTTGAGCTTTATTGATTAATATATGAGAACATCTATTTTTCTCTATAGATTCTATGTATAAACCCTCTTTAGACTGCGCTTTCACTTTATGCAGTAATTCTTTGTTGCAGTAGTTTTGGGGTTTAGTGTTTTTGAGCTATACTAGGTGTGGAAGGCTTGTTTACCTCACATGATATGATTTGTTTCTGATCTCCTCTTGGATTTAGGTGTTATTATGTCAGATCTAATGGATCCCAGGGTTGATTTTGATTTTTATAGCATATATTTCTGAAAATTCATTTTTTTTTCATGTGTTGTTGAGTTTTCCCTTTTGGGAATATTACATAAAATAATAGAATAAAAAATAAAGTCACACACACATAAGACATAAGATATGATCTGGGAAACCATTTTGGGAGAAAACCCAGTTGGAAGGTGAGGCTGCTTCACTCTCTTTCTCTATCTGGAAAATAAGGTTGTAGGTATAAAAGAAATAATGTCTATGACCGGTGGGCTACTATAGTGAACATATATTCTACATTTTCTCTACCTATTGTCTCTCTTGGCTATATTTGATTAACTATAGAACATAATTCTCTCGAAAGAATGGAAGGCCTCTTCCTCATAGTGGTCAGGTTATAACACAACCCAAAAGCCTAATAATGGTTAATTTTGAATACAAAAACTCTTAAATAAAGTTAAAATATAAAATCTTCCACAATATTTTACATCGCAAACATGTAGCTAGCCAATTTTCCATGAACAATGGCGGCTGACATGACATCCTCACGAATTATAGGTGTGAAAGCAAGAAGGTAGACTTTTGAGTCATGTAAATTTTGCATACAAAATCCGATTAAAGGATTTAATAAACTGAAAGAATGAAATTAAGAAATACAGTATCCATAAACAACATAAACAAAGACATGAAGGAAAAGTCTTGAAGCCTTAATGTATATTGTCTCACACATGCTTTACCAAATAATGAGAATAATACAATATGAATACATCAAGAGTATGTCTCAAGATAATGCATCTATCTTGGACACTCAATCACTTTGGTTGAGTAAATATCCCCAAAAAACACTAATATATGATCCTAAATATTTGGAGATAATATCTCAACCAACTAGACCTAAAAATATCCCAACATTGAGCAACTGACTCATTCTAGAATAGACAAATAGGAATTAATCCAAGTTTTATAATTTTAATTATTTGGACTTATTGATTGTTTTATGTGAGAGTGAGGCTACCATTCCCCTCCTCAATCACAAGTCCAAAGTAAGAACCTAGTACCATCTCCAAGTCTTCATGATGAAACTACATAGTTGATCCTCAATGAAGAACTGCCTAAAAAACCACCAAAACTAGATGTTGAAAAAAATCCAATATCAAGATAACACACTAATCAATGTGAATTAGCTGCAAGTATGATAAAACTCTAAAAATTCTTGACAAATCAATCAAATTCCAAGATTAAATGCAAAAGGATCCATTGTAATATTCCCATTTTATCACATAGCTAAATGGAATATTAAAATTTTGTTTTTATCACCTAGCAGCTAAATAAATGGGTAAGGGAGCCCATGCATATTAAAAAAATGAATAAAATACCTCAAATGTGAAAGGGGATAGTCATGAGAGCTGGATTTCACACCCTTATGTGTGAAAAATGACATTTGCATGGAGACAAGGTCAAGTTTGACCAAGTCAACAACGCTGGGATAGGAGGTGGAGAACACTTTGATAGACAGTGCAGTATGAATGGGAAGAGGTTTATTTGGTGGAGGAAACCCTAATGAGTGGGACCCATGGAGAGAGGGCTTTCACTTGTTTAAAAGGAGGGCAAGGCAACCATTGTTATTCATGATTCAGATTATTATTTTGTATATGGTCTGTTTAGACTACTTGCATTCCTTTGCTGTTTAGCAGGGTTGCTGTGCTATTTAGCAATGGGTGTTCCCGAGTGGGAATTCCATATCTTTACTTGAGAGGCCTCTTGGAAGAGTATTGCATTCATTTCCACATTTAGGTTTCCATACCAAGCTACATCTTTCTTCATCAGCACAGTTTCTGCAGGTTATTGTGTTGTGTTGCAGGGTGCAGCAGTGGAGGAGAGAAATCTCCAATTTTTGAGCTTATTTTTCAGTGAGGGGACCAGCCCTTCATATATTGAGTTGATTGGGTGTTGTTGCAGCTGATAGATCATTCCTTCATCCCCATATCAGCAGTCATTCCCAGGGAGTGTGTAAGTCAGGCAGTAGAAATGTAGTGGGCAACTCAAAAAAGGCCGAAAATCCAAACTTAAAATCTAGCGAAACCATTTATGGGTTTTTCTGGGTGTTTTGAGTAGAATCCGCGGTTAAAATCATGGATCATTCTGGGCACTATAACAACCTTCTACACATGGTTCTTCTTCATAATAACAGCAGTAGTAGCACACATTTCCAGTGCCTGGTTTCTTTGGTGTATTTCAACCATCTTGTGGCTTGAGTGCATTCCTTTTGGAGCACTATGTACTTTCATTTGATGTTGATATATGATGTATGGCTTAGCTTTTTTCTGCCCATATTTATGATTTTTTGATGTATTCTGGAATTTTTCCAATTCTACATGTGTAATTCTTATTTTATCGTAGTTGGAATTGTGCATATGTTCTATATTCCTGTCTTTTCCATTTTGGAATATTACAGTGGTATCAAAGATGCTTTCTTGGCTCAGCCTGTGAGTCTCAGCCCAAGAAGATAAAAATATTGAATAAGATGGGTTTTATCTCATCATATTTCAGATCCATGAAGAACCTCCCCAAGGAGGATAAGCAAATAGAAGAGGAAGGCCCCTGCACTTCCTATTCTCATCAAGAAGGAGACAAAGAAATGAGCAGGAAAAAGACTCCATCTTCTGGAGAAGAAAAAGGGGATAAGCTCACAAAGCTTCTTCCTAAATCTGTACATGATATTCATGAAGATTTCAATAAGATCAGGAGGGAGATGTATGAAGAATATCTGAAAGAGTTTTAATCTAAAGCAAACTCTAGATTGTCATATGATAAGTGTGAGCAAGCGGCCACACACTCTAACACAAAGAGCAGTCACATGCCCAAGATTGCTAGAAAAGAGATGGAAAGAAGAGAAGAGGTTGCTAGGAGGGGAACTCTTAGTGATTTCCTGAGAGAGTATGAGTCTCAAACTCGGAAATTCCTAGATCATCTCATTTTTTCAGAGTTTTGCAAGATCAAGGTGAAGGGAAGAGAGCAGCTGGATAGATTTCTTCTATCTACCTTTGAAGTTTCACCTACATGTTCAGCCAGAGCTTGGGTGGAGGATTTAGATACCTTCTTGCAGCAGCACCAAATGCTGGAAGATGAAGCCATCAGTGTTGCAGTGCTGCATTTGAGAGGTAAGGCCTATGCTTGGTGGATCCTTGAATCCTTTTCTTTGAAAAATTTAAACATTGCATCTTATGCAAGTTTCACTAGGGCCTTAGTGAAAAGATTTGATAGGAGGATTCATGAGAAACACATGGTGGAGGTAAACAAGGGTACTCAAACAAAACCCTTGCATGAAAATTCAATTCCACTTCAGAAAAAGATGGAGGAGGCTGAAATCTTGCACCATACCTTGCCGGAAGAAAGACTTTCATCTCACACCTTTGAGCAAGGAGGCATGGAGATCTATTTTTCAAAGAGGGATCCAATCATTGGGAGGTTTCCCATTCATGTTGCAGAGATTGAGGGAAACAGTGCTGTCACATCTAGAGATTATCTAGTGCCTCATGTAGAGGAAGGAGGAGATCTTGCTCCAAATAGAGGGGTTATTGCATCTTTGCAAAGAAGTCCCCAGGATCTCTTGTGTGGAGTTCAAGGCACAATTCATGTGCCATTGTTGAGGAGGTGTGGAACAATGGAGACACAAGGAGGAGGTAGAGAGAAGACCCAACATCATGAGATGAGAAGTACACATCCCTATCCATTTCTGGAGGTTGTTACACCGAGGAGGGAGACTGGATTGCGCAGTGAGAGCATGGGTAGATTTGTCCATTCATATATGCAGTCATCTCTTGATGATGATGTCTCATTGCATGGAGACATTTTGTCAGGGAGACAACTGGATTAGCAGAGGAGGATGGATGCTTCACCAGTTGAGGCACCACTCATTGATTTCATAAGAGTGGGGACCTTGGGAGAGCTTGATACAGCGTTGGGAGTCTTGGGTAGACTCAAGGAGAGAGGGAGAATTCTCTCACCATCATCATTACCCACTTCCATTTCAGATTCTACGTTGTGGCAGAAGCAGCAGGGGAAGGATAACAGCCTTCCAACTTGCATCTTTGGCATGGGAGATGTCAAAGAAGAAGGCAACCATATGGCAGATGTTCTTCATGAGAGATCATCAGCGTTGCCACTATGGAGGATAAATCCATATTGGAGCTCCCAGCTATTGGTGGAGTATTCCAAGGATCTTCATGCTTGTAGGAAATTGGATGGCCAGTTGCATTTGGAGGAGTGTTTAGTCAGAGATGGGGTCATCTTATATCTTGGTAGGATCTTCTTATCTAGAGCTTCCAATATCAAGGAGAAGTTGCTACAAGTAGCTTATGAGGATTTCCTTTTCAGCCCCACTTGTTCGATGAGAGCATACCACACCATCATGGAGGGGTATTTTTGGGAGGGTTTTGAGGAGGAGATATATCAGCATATGATTAGATGCATGGATCATATGGAGATGGAGGAGTTAGAAAAACCACCTCTTTTCTCTTTGAGGATGAGAGGGGACTCATTTATGAGCCACTCCCTTTGTATGAGCAGAATATATGGTAAGGGTATTCATTTTTGTTTACATGATTATTTGTATAATGTATATATGCATCCCTTAACCATACATGTGCAGGATGATGCTCCGAGGAGGAGCATTCTTTTTTCTAGACCTCATGGTTTAGTTGAGACCATGAGCATGATTGATGGCCATTCCCTAGGAGGACTTGGGGAAGAGGTATGTTATGGAGGACATGCTCATTTCGAACCATGTATTATTCACTTCCTCCATACTTATGAGGAGATTGGAGTAGTAGGCAAGTGGTTGAGAAGCCACTCATTGTATCAGTCTCTATTGCAGTTGAGGGTCAAGTTGCGTTGGTTACATTTGAGAGACCATTTTCCTTCTCATTTATTACATATGGCAGCAAGCATGATTCTCATTTTTTTCTCCCTATGGTTCCATTGTTTATGTCTTTATGAGGAGCATGTTTGGGAGAAAGACACATTGGGTGAATGTGTCCTTTGAGGGAGAATCCTCCCACACTTTTTTCACTACATGTTCTTAGGAGAGCATGGGAGATTATATGACCACCACAGCAACACATTTGTCTCTTCCTGGGAGGGGTCATATGATTGGATGGACTCCATATGATGGTGACTTCCAACTCATCATATATGGAAGGGTTTGGGCTAGCTTGATTTGCAACGTTGGGGGAGAGATCTTTGGAGATCTAGTCCTCATCTTGCCACTTGAGGGCAACCTGATTGCAACCCAAGGTCAGCCAACACTCTACACTTATCATGAGTGGAGAGATGGATAGTGTGGGGTAGGATATATTGTCTACCATAATCATATTTTCATCCCACCTATACTGCAGGAGCTTAAGGTGGAGGAGCATTTTCAGGAGATGCCATGTTGGGAGGTAACTCATTTTGTATGGATGATTTCTTGGGGATGGGAGCTTCATATGGGGATGGTAGATCCCAACTCATATCAGACCTCATGCCTCAAGAATGCCCCTCAGTTTTAACTTTTCAATTGCTTGAGGACAAGCAACATTTGGGAGGGGAGGACTGTAATATTCCCATTTTAGCACACAACTAAATGGAATATTAAAATTTTGTTTTTATCACCTAGCCGCTAAATAAATGGGTAAGGGAGCCCATGCGTATTTAAAAATTGAATAAAATCCCTCAAATGTGAAAGGGGATAGTCATGAGAGCTGGATTTCACACCCTTATGTGTGAAAAAGGACATTTGCATGGAGACAAGGTCAATTTTGACCAAGTCAACAGTGCTAGGATAGGAGGTGGATAACACTTTGATAGACAATACAGTATGAATGGGAAGAGGTTTATTTGGTGGAGGAAACCCTAATGAGTGGGACCCATGGAGAGAGGGCTTTCAATTGTTTAGAATGAGGGCAAGGCAACCATTTTTATTCATGATTCAGATTATTATTTTGTATATGGTCTGTTTAGACTAGTTGCATTCCTTTGTTGTTTAGCAGGGTTGCTGTGCTGTTTAGCACTGGGTGTTCTCGAGCGGGAATTCCATCTCTTTCATTGAAAGGCCTCTTGGAATAGTATTACATTAATTTCCACATTTAGGTTTCTAGACCAAGCTACAACTTTCTTCATCAGCACAGTTTCTGTAGGTTATTGTGTTGTGTTGCAGGGTGCAGCAGTGGAGGAGAGAAATCTCCAATTTTTGAGCTTATTTTCCAGTGAGGGGGCTAGCCCTTCATCTATTGAGTTGATTGGGTGTTTTTGCAGCTGATAAATCATTCCTTCAGCCCCATATCAGCAGTCATTCCTAGGGAGTGCGTAAGTCAGGCAGTAGAAATGCAATGGGCAACTCAAAAAAGGCCGAAAATCCAAACTTAAAATCTGGTGAAACCATTTCTGGGTTTTTCTGGGTTTTTTGAGTAGAATCTGTGGTTAAAAGAACGGATCATTATGAGTGTTATAACATCCTTTTTCACATGGTTATTCTTCATAATAACATCAGTTTCCAACAACAGTAGCAGCAGCAGCACACATTTCCAGTGCTTGGTTTCTTTGGTGTATTTCAGCCATCTTGTGGCTTGAGTGAATTCCTTTTGGAGCACTATGTACTTTCATTTGATGTTGATATATAATGTATGGATTAGCTATTTTTTGCCCATATTTACGATGTTTTGATGTATTCCGACATTTTTCCAGTTCTACATGTTTAATTCTTATTTTACCGTAGTTGGAATTGTGCATATGTTCTATATTCCTGTCTTTTTCATTTTGGAATATTACATCCATCTATCCTTTTCTTGGTCCAATGACCATCCGAGTGAACAAAATAAATTCCAAAAATTATTCTCAATCAACATCTCAATCACTTGTCCATTGAAATTTTTTTGATGACGCCCACTGACATATTTGTTGAAGTTCATATTCCCAATCATTTTCCCACTGAAAAATTTTACGATGCCCACTAGCTACTTTGATGATTCTGACTGGTTGATTTGACGATGCCTACTGGATTCTTTGATGATGCCCACTGGGGGATTTTTTGATGTTGTTGAAACTTTTAGTCTAACAAAAATCTTCAATTCCATTATCATTTCCCCCCTTTGTCAGCTGAAAGGAGAGAAAATCATCTGCATTTTAGTTGTGAACACCCCCCTTAAGGTGTATGAAAATTTATCCTTTTAATTCTTCAGAAATTTTTATCTTTACTTCTGTCTTTAGTAGATTGTAGGATTTATGCAGTTTCTACATTTCGAGATTCCATATCCAAGGGTTTATCCAACCAAAATTTACTGTAACTTTATTCTACATTTGACATGTCTTAGATGGATGATTTTTCTTTCCACAATGGCGACAAGGATGGAGATAAAAACATTTACCCTCCATATGACCCTTTCTCTTACAATGGTTACACTTAACAGGATTTTGGGTATTTTCTAGAAAACCGACACTTACAAATTGAACTAGTTTTGAGAAATCTGGAACATAGAAAGTGTTTTCTTTGTTGTATCTCAAGCCATGTCGATCTTTGTTGAAAGAAATTTCTTTCCAAGGTCTGATCACCTTCTTGGAAAGACTATTTTGTTATTGTTCTTCAAACCTACTATCGTTGCTGATATTCTGTGCTTGATTCATTAAGTCATTTATATCACACTGAGCATCAATAATATCTATTAACAATTCATTTGCATCACATGTTGCATCCAAACTTTCAATTATATCTTCAGTAATACTAGTTGCATCATTTAGTATCACAACTCAATCGATGAGATCATTTGTGTCACAAATTTCATCAACTTGGTAAATGAGGTTATTAGTTTCACAACTTGAATTTTTTTTTTGGATTAGGTCTTCTATGTCACACATGGCATCTAACTTTTCTATACATCGTGCATGAAGTAGATATTATTTTTCACTTAATTTAATCTGGAGTGCATTAATGAGTTGTTCTTTCATATATAGCTCAATTTGAAAATATTTTGTTGCTTCTAATGTGATGGTCATCTCATTGATTAAGTTTTTATTTTTCTTTTACTTCCACTCAATAACTTCAATTTTTTTGTGTAATTCATGATTTCACTCTTGCAATTCTTTGACTTGTATTTCTGCACTTTGAAGACATTTTCTTCCTTTACCCATTTTTATCTTTGACATGTTCACTTTCTTTTAATACTTGTGTGATTTTCATGCTCAGTTGATTATGTGACCTTAATGTGTCGAATACTATCGAAAATGCACCCAAGTTAAATATTTTACAATATAATGACAAGTTCAAATGACACTCTTTGAAAAAAACTCAATCTCCTATCAATTTGAATTTTGACTCCAGACCATAAAATTTAAACCTTGGGTGTCGGGTACCACCGAACATGCACCCTTAAAATGAACATCTTAGTCTCTTATCTTGACTTTGATTCATATTTGACTCCTTAATTCAATTTTTATGTAACTTTTGACATTATCAATAAATTTCTAGAATTAAGTTTTACATCAAGAGATTGATTGTGCAAGGATTTCTAACCATTTGAGGACACTTTCACTCGACTGAATCATTTGACCGAATCATTTCATAGAATATTTAGTTTCATTAGAATTTCTTTCAAAACCTTTATCTCAATTGACACTATGCACATTAATTTTTTTTATTAAATGGAATTTTTTAGAAACATAAGGAATCAATCTACATACCAAATCAATTGCTTCTCTAGCTCAGAATTGCTTAGAAAATAAAAGATGCATTTTATCTATGCAATAGGCTTTAGCTACACGTTGATACTGTTTCCAGGCTCCATGTTAACACTCTAGTCTCCAACACCAAATCCCAATTTCAGTGCAAGCGCTCATGCCATGGAATCCACCAAAACACTCTCTCCAACAATAAACTTGACTATTTTGACATACTTGGGAATATTTTCTAACAACGATATCCATGCATAGGGTTTTGAGCCACGAAAATGATCTCATCATTGTGGGAATAAAGGTCTCACCATTTGGGTTGGAAAGAAGATATGGGTCAACATGAAAACAATCCCATCGTGCTTCTCTTGCAAACCACAACTGGTAATAAAATCTAATGCAATCCCATTGTGATTCTCCTACAAAAAAGAATTTTTATTTTTCAATGGTGTCTAACCTAAATAATCCATTTCTCAAGTGCGTGCGTGTAATATTCACAAATGGGAAAAGGAAGAATATAGTGCAAAATGTTGGAACAATAGTATAAATCATCATATAAAATTAAGAGGCCAATATGGAGACCTTTCATATGTTATAACAGCAGAAAAATATGCATAAAGAATGGGCCATAAGATACACAACAAGAAAGTACAAGCCTCCAATGGACAAAATCCCTCAAAATGAGGTGCCGCTACTATATATAAAAGCTGGAAGAGTCTTACAACACTATTTTAAAAGCACTGCTACATAAAATAGTTATACATCAGATCTAGGGCTGATATGTGCCTCAAAATATAGATCCAATACAGATATGAGCACTATACAACCTCCTTTGAAGAACCCCTTAAGGGTTTTCAACAAAACACCATGTACAAGATGGGGATCTAGGCCCTAGGGTTGAAGATCCATTGCAAAATATAGATATGGAAAGTGTGGCTGATCTGATATGATCAATAGAATATCCTCCTCGAATATATCTTATAAATGAAAGGCATATCCATTTCACTATAAAATCAACTCTCCAAATGGTGTGGCAATCCACCCTGCAAATCCTCCTACAGAAATAACGCAGATCTGGAAGTAAACTGCACTTTATGGATAAATAAATGGTTGGACTGATGCCAAGATCTGAAAATATGCTCAAGGGCCTTCCTTACTATCCTCCCAATGGAAATGAAGCCTCCTCCACTGAAAATGAGCAATGAAATGACCCAGATCTAGTCTCCACTTGCTGCAACCTGCAAAACAACTCAACCCTCAACAAGATGTGTGTTGTAAATGAAATATGAAGCTTGACCTTAAGCCTGATAGTGGAAAATGTAGTACAAGACTCCCCCAAGAACTTCTCAATGGAAGAGGTGGGATTCTCGATCAGGAACACCCAGTGCTAAATAACACTCAATCTCAGCTAAACAATAAGAGAAAGATATATGTCTAAACATACCATATATTTAGAAATATCATATACACCAACATAATGAACAATGGTTGCCATCCACTTACTTAAATAAGATATGAGCTTGCAAACCCTAAGCCCCATCCAATAATAACACTACTTCCATGCAAAGCATCTCTGTCTAAAACAGCGCTGTCTTTCATTGATGACCACTCCTCCATGACAGCGTTGTTGATTTGGTCAAGGTTGACCCAGTCAAGGTGTTCCAGCCCCTTTTCACACCTGAGGGTGCTCAATTAAGCTGCCAATATTTATCTCTTTCACATTTTCATTGATTTATTCATTATTAAGGAGAATTATGGACCTCCATTGTCCTCTCATTCATTAAACAAATCAGCAAAAAAAAAATTAATGTTCCAACTAGCTCATGGCTAATTGGGAATATTACAGTCCTCCCTTCCCAAATGTTGCTTGTCCTAAAGAAACTGACAAGGTGAGTGCTACAACTCTCCATCATTGGTGACACCAACATGTGATAAGATTCCCTCATAAGCTAAGTGTCTACCAATCCATCCCTCTATGAATTGCTCCTCCAAAGTTCTCATGAGATGCAAATAATCCATCCCACAAGGAGACAATAGTTCAAATGAAATAAACATGGTTTACCCAATGATTTCTCTGAAACATGTAGCATAATGAAAATGGATATTTTCTCCCCCATAGGGCACATACATTCCTCCCATCCTCCCTTCAAACATTCCCATAAAAATTATAAGTACATCATCAATGTATGGGATCAAAATTAAGTACATACAAACAGAAATTTGTACAAATGGAGGTGGGTCATAGTCTCACATGTGGAACTAGCACAGTAAATCTCCTGACTACATCAGATAATGATATGTTAAGTGGTTTCCCCACCATTTAATTGCTGCCCAAGTCTTCCCACAATGGCTGAAAGTGTGAGATATGTTTGGTGCTTTTGGAGTGCACCCACAATGGTACAAAATCTCCATATGTCCTCTAAGGGAGTGGCCATGTTCAGAATTGTTTATGGCCCAAAGTTGGCCATGAAGTTTGTATGGAATAATGCTCCTCCTTGGAGCTATGGCCTACATATAGATGGTAAAGGAGTGCAAATAATCATCAAATGAAACATCATGTACATGAGCATATTCTTTACCAATAATTCTGTTCATACAAATGGAGTGGTTCATAGATGAATCCCCTCTTATTCCAAAAGAGGAAAGAGGTGGCTGTAATAACTCCTTCATTTAGTCATGTCTCTCTTCCAACTCGACATGGTTCATGCATCTTTGAAAATGCTTATATAGTTCATCTTCAAAGCCTTCCCAAGTGTATCTCTCCATGATAGTGTTGTAGGACCTCATGGAATAAGTATGGCTGAAAAAGAACTCTTCATAAGCCCTTTGTAGCAATTTCTCCTTGAGCTTGGAGGATATAGATAAGAATATCCTACCATGATAATATATGACTCCTTCTTGGACTGAATAGCCCTCTTCAAGTAGCTGGTCATCAAATATCACGCATGTGAAAAGATCCTTGGAATAATCCACCAACAGTTGGGATTTCCAATATGGATCAATCTACCATAGTGACAGCGCTGATGATCTATCAAAAAGAACATCTACCATATGGATTCTCTCCTCCTTGAGATCTCCCATGACAAAGGTATATGTTGGAGGGCTACTATTCCTCCCATGCTTCTCCTCCCACAATGCAGAATCTGAAATGAGAGTGGGTAATGATGATGTTGGGAGAATGTATCCTTCCTCCTTGAATCTACCCAAGACTCTCAGCATTGTATCATGGCCTTCTAATGCTCCCATCCCTCCTAGATATATGAATGGTGCATCATGATGTGAGATATCTCTCACCAAATATGGACCAGGTGGCCTCCTAGGTGGTTTACCACAAGATAGTTTATGGTTAACACCTCTTATGGGAACTTCCTAAAGGATAGGCCTCCCTCCCACCTTTGTAGGGGTCCTAAGCTCCTCCTTTTCCTCTATAAAAAGAATCTATCTCTATTTGCATAAGCTAGCTGAACATGGAGAATTGAACATAATATAGCTGAACTATTGAAGAGATAGAATAAGAAGGAACTATTTTGAGAGAGCTTGAGTCCATGCCTTCATCCTGTCCGAATTCCCTGACAAGCATCTGAGACGAGCTTCGGCTGAACCCCGCTGGAGGAGACTACGATGTCAAAGCATTGTTTGTAACTTTTCCTTTTATCAATACATATACGTGACTATTTTTTGGTTCCCATTTTGTATTATGTTAGATGTTTAATGCAATATTCTTAGTCCTCTTCGACTGGCTAGTAGTTATGAATGAAGTTATTATGTCGTATGCTGCTCTTGTTTGCTGTTCTATGTGCAGGTATCCGAGCATGACTGCGAAAGGATTGTGACTTGCCAAGGAAGGAATGAGAGGTTGTTGTCATTCCTAGAGACAGCCTAGAGTTGTGATAGACCAGTGCCTAGGACATATTATATTAGCAAGGAGCATATGGCATGACAGAGGAAGTTATCAATAAAAAGCTCTCATGCTATTTCCTGAAAAACAAGGAATATTAATCTGAATGGGACCAAGACCTTCAGAAACAAACACAGAGAAAGGAATACTGTAGAGGTAATGTGCAAAACTCCAATATAAAAGCAACAGACAATTCAGAGACAGCTTACTGTAAAGAGGGTCAATTCAGAAATACCTCACAGAAATAAATTATCAGAAGGTGTATGTAGTGAATGAAATATTGAGAGAATACTAGTTTTCATTGAGCTGATATCCAGATACACAATACCACCATGTAATGGGCTTACCAATCTAAGAATCCATACATGAAAATAGCGTTTTAAAAACACCCTCCCAAAGCAACTAATATAGCAGAAATATGGTTTAGATGAATACTGGAACATAATATCATGCATGAGCCATATTTAAAGCGCTTGACTAATTCGAGCATGGGTATCAACTGGGATAAATCCATACCAAAAATCAGTGAGCCACTCGCATTCCAAAACATGATACAGGAAAGATGGATGAAATGAAATGATCTATTAAAATAACACATAAGAGAGAAAGTTACACACTGTGAAATACCAAAGACCAGAATCCTCTTAAAAAATGGAACTCCTCCTCACTGAGACCCTATGGGCTCTGAGCCTTCATACAAGAGTTCAACAAAATGTATACAAAAATACTTTCACTGCATAATTTTATGATAAAATCTGGAACCCTTAATAGTCTGTTCTTCGGGAGCTTTATAGGAGAAAAAGAAAGCTCAAAAAGGGAGTAGGTGATGAACATTTAATTTGCCTCATTAATGCAGGATGGAGGAAATGTGCACATCCATTCTATTGGATGGCGCTGTAGTGCTTTATGTACTCTGTGATCTTCCTTCTGAAATAAATGCACTGGATGAAAGTCTCTTCAGGAACACGGTATACAAGTAAAATCACATAAACATTCTGTCTTTTCCTGAAAGAAACCCTACTGAAATGAAACCTTGAGGGTATCGTTTTCTGTGCATTGTACACTCTGCATTCTAAACCCTAGATTAAGGCTTAACATCTTGAATGCTGAACATTGAATTCCTCGATCGTTCACTGATATTTCTCTGCCACTCCATTAATGCTTCTATCTGCGAAATCTGCGCTTTGAATGACACTGGGAGGTTTGATAGAGCTTAAATCTGTTCCTTTAATGGAAGTCATATCGCAATAGCTTCCCAAGCCTTTATCCATAATTCTAGCCTCTGAAAAGTGGTCCTTTATGGTGTTCTCTGCTACTGTAATTGAGACTGTGAATCATGGCAGTTTACCGCCGCTCGTACCCTACAAAATACACAAAATCGTCAAGAAAACAAATGCACAGGAAGGTGGATGCAGCGGGGACAGTGAGGATGACAGCGTAGCATGGTGAAATGATGGAAAAACGTAGCGGAATGGCAGAGAAGTGCTCTAGTGAAGGTTGGCAGAATGCAGAAGTTTAAACGCGAAAACTTAACATTTTGACCTTTGAACGAAGAATATAGGGAGACGGAGGAAAACGTGACAAAACACGTGGAATGGTGATGCGGCGGAGGACACGTGTCGATGGTGGGGAGTTAGGTGATGTAGACCGTTTTTTCTCAGGAAGAGATCGACAGTGGAAAATGTGTCAGAGGGCAATGAAATGGTGGGCTAGGGGCACTATTGACTTGGATTAACACCCGTGCATCTCCGCATCGCGATTACCGTTGGATGATCCACCCTAAATCGGACGGTGTATAACAATATCGCTCGGGATCTGTGGACTAAGGATAACGCGTGATGGAGGGCGGCTTTTGAGCTCTACGCGGGGACATGCGGCAAACAATATATGGAATCGCTCTGAAAAATAAAATACCGCCCCTTTCCCAACAACGGTGCGATTGAAACTGGGTAGTTTTGAACAAGCGCGACTGCGGGGACCACAAGGGCAGATGGATTTCTGACTGTTGATCTGTAGGTTGATCGGACGGTGGATAGCCGATCGGAGCAGTGAACGGAGTAGACCATGGGTGCGGTGCTGAATGATGAAGGCCATCTGATCTGTACAGATCGACGGATAATACTGCGCCTGATATATACCTATGATAAGCACCTTCCAGGCTAGCGCTCGGTCTTGGCTTTCAGTCACGTGAAGGAAAAGGTGCAGGGGCTAGGGCCGAAAGGTGCTAGGCCTTATATATTTTCAAATGTGGGTTTTCGGCCTTTAAAATGTAATTGGGGGGGGGGAAGGTACCGATAAAGGGAAAGAGGGGTTTTTAAACCAAATAAGGGTGTGCGTATGGTTTAAAGGGGATTTCGGGATGGTTTAGAGGGATTAGGGGGAGGGATTTTGGGGTAAAAAAGGAAGTTATGAAAAAGAGAAAGAGGGGATGAAATGGAGCAATTTGCAGGGGCACAAGGGGTAAATGAAGGCCTCTTGGGGCATGATTTTTCACAATCAATGAGGCTTATTGACTTAATAACAACAGAGGGAGATAGTCAAAGGGAAGAGGGCCTAAAGAGTCTTTCAAGGATGATGTGTATTCAGAGGGAAAACATTCCTCGAAGGTTCAAAGACAGTTTGACCCCCTATTTGCTTGTCAAAATTTAATAGGGGACTAACATGATCAACATTGGCTCCACCTGGGGACGGCACATTCATCCTTGGGCATGTCGAGAACTTCGCAGACCACCTACATCATCAATTTTTACAGACATGGAAAATAAACCTATTCTACTTCTACCCTTATTACTCCATGAGACCAGATTAAAATGTTGGTCTCATATTTTCTCTACCTAGACTACATCTGCTAGGATTAAACTGTCTAGCATATTCCTTCTCTACATTCTAAAACAGAAATTAAAAAACAGCCAAGCCAAGATTAGACTGTCTGGCTTGCTAGACTTTGCAGAAGTTAAAACAATTAACTACATGCTCATAGACTGAGCTTTATTGAACTTTTCCTACCTACCCTACTTTAACTGGATTATTTACAAGTCTAGCTTACAAACATTGTCTTCCAATGCAACCAGCCCATCAAGTGATCCCATGACTGGTATGTTCTGCCTAGCTCCTTGAGTAGGCTGGAAAGGCAGGGCAGCTCCCACTCTTTTTGTTCCATAATAGCAGCTTTGAAAAATTTTCTTTCTGCTTGCAACATGCTGCTCAAAAATACCCTTGATCCTTCTTCAGATGTGTGCAGGAAATGAACATAAGGATCATGAAATGATACCTGGTTATGAATATCTGGCAGGCAGGCTTCAACCAGGATTTCTTCTTCTTCCACTAGATCAAGAACAAGACTCTCTTGAGAAAGAGAATCTCCCTCATTTTCTTCATTTTCTGAACTGGAGGACTCATCATTTGTGACAGTGCTGTCCTCTTGGAGCTCTGATATATTCTGCTCTGATGAGCTGATCTCTATGAATAGACCTATGTATTCTTGAGCAGGGGCATGTTTCATTTCTTCTTCCTTTTCAAGAGAAGGCCCCTTAATTTCAATCTGCTCAGGAATTTCTTCTTTGCTTACCTCCTCATCTTCTGAAAAGGAAGGCTGATGGTTTCCAGTCTCACTGATGATCTGTGGTAAAGCAGAATGAAGATTCAAGGAATCTTCATCTGCTATTATACTATCTTAGTTGTCCCCATCAATATCATAAATAGCCTACATTGGCTTATTACTCTTTGGAAGTAAAGGGAAATGATTTTCCTCCCATAGATCTACTAATGATGACACTGCAAGATTATCTTCTGTTTGGGAAACATCATCATCAGATAGATCAGAAATAGGAAAAACACGAATATAAGTAATACTGCCAACTGAGCATACTAGATTATCAGCAGGTTCTTCTTCACTTTGATCCGCAGAGGAGCTTTCTGGATCTGTACAATCAAAATCATAGGATGAATGGGCAAGAGTGTGTGTTCCATAGAAGATTTCTGAGGTGGGCTACTGATTTAATATCTGATCAACCTCTTCTTCTGTCAAAGGAGAAGATTGTTTTGTGTTCCTTTGTGCAGAAGAGAAACATCTCTCTGTTTCTTGTACTAGCTGATTTGGAGACAGGATGTATTCTTGAACCTCTTCTAGAATATCCTTAGTTGTTCTTGTAGGGAAATCTTGAGGATCTTCTGATGTTTCTTGATCTCTCTCTGATTCAGACCAGTCCTCATGGACCTGATGATACTCGGTTAGACTACAAGGCTCATGAGTGGTTTCTTCCTCCACATCAGATTCTGCATCTTCTATGTGGTCTCTTGTTTCCTCCAAGAAAAATTCCCTATTTTATTTTACTATTAGGTCCTGATACTCTCTGGTCAGCGTAACAAAAGACATAGGTAAGCAATCAGGCAGTTCCTGATCGCTTTCCTTCTTATCTTCCATAGGTTTTAAAGCATCATACATGTCTTGCTCGTTATCTAGGTCTTGATTTTGTTCTTGTTCTGGAAGAGGCATGGGCTTCTCTAAATAATCATCGTTTGCATTCATATTAGCCAGATACATCTCTAGCACTTTATCAAAAATTTCTATTAATTCATATAATTGATCATACAAAGCATCTAGCTTTGTATCCCTATCCATGTTTGGATCCATGTTTCTGCAAATATGGTCACTGCATCTTCTCAACCAATTCAGATTCTTCTACTAGTGGAGTCATTTGGTATTTTGGGAGTTATGGAGTGTGGAGTTGCCATCTAGCACTTGGGCTACTTGAGAGGAAGAGGATGGAAAGTTTTCTACAAACAATTCAGGGATTTCAGTGTGAACTGATTTTCTTTCCTTCCAATTTCTCCTATGTATGATCTTTTCTGGGTCAGACACTGAAGGTGTCTTTGGCTGAGGCATATCTGACCTCAGCTGTGGCTTATGAGGAGCCAGGACTACAAGTGAATTTATCTAAATAACAAATGTGGAGTCGCCAAGGTGAGGGATCTACAACTCTTCAACTCTCCATGCTCACCTACTTGAAGAGTGAATCAGATTTTGTCGAGGCCCAGGGATTTAAATTTTCTCAACTTCGCTCCCCGGCAACGGTGCCAAAATATGTTTTCATTCCTAGAGACAACCTAGAGTTGTGATATACCAGTGCCTAGGACATCTTATATTAGAAAGGAGCATATGGCATAACAGAGGAAGTTATCAATAAAAATATCTCATGCTATTTCCTGAAAAAACAAGGAATATAAATCTGAATGGGACCAAGACCTTCAGAAACTAACATAGAGAAAGGAATATTGCAGAGGCAATGTGAAAAACTCCAATATAAAAGAAACAAACAATTCAGAGACAACTTACTGCAAAGAGGGCCAATTCAGAAATACCTCACAAAAATAAATTATCAGAAGGTGTATGTAGTGAATGAAATATTGAGAGAATACTAGTTGTCATTGAGCTGATATCTAGATACACAATAACACCATGTAATGGGCTTACCAATCTAAGAATCCATACATGAAAATAGCATTTTAAAAACACCCTCCCACAGAAACTAATATAGCAGAAATATGGTTTAGATGAATAGTGGAACAGAATATCATGCATGAGCCATATTTAAAGCGCTTGAATAATTCGAGCATGGGTATCAACTAGGATAAATCCATACCAAAAATCAATGAGCCACTCGCATTCCAAAACATGATACAGGAAAGATGGATGAAATGAAATGATCTATTAAAATAACACATAAGAGAGAAAGTTACACACTGTGAAATACCAAAGACCAGAATCCTCTTAACAGATGGAACTCCTCCTCACTGAGACCCTACGGGCTCTGAGCCTTCATACAAGAGTTCAAAAAAATGTATACAAAAATCCTTTCACTGCATAATTTTCTGATAAAATCTAGAACCCTTAATAGTCTGTTCTTCGGGAGCTTTATAGGAGAAGAAGAAAGCTCAAAAAGGGACTAGGTGATGAACATTTAATTTTCCTCATTAAGGCAAGATGGAGGAAACGTGCACGCCCATTTTGCTAGATGGCACTGTAGTGCTGTATGTAATCTGTAATCTTCCTTATGAAATAAATGCACTAGATGAAAGTCTCTTCAGGAACACGGTATAGAAGTAAAATCACATAAACATTCCGTCTTTTCCTGAAAGAAACCCTGCTAAAATGAAACCTTGAGGGTATCGTTTTCTGTGCATTGTACCCTCTACCTTCTAAACCCTGGATTAAGGCTTAACATCTTGAATGCTGAACGTTTAATTCCTCGATCGTTCACTGATATTTCTCTGCCACTCCATTAATGCTTCTATCTGCGAAATCTGCGCTTTGAATGACACTAGGAGGTTTGACAGAGCTTAAATCTGTTCCTTTAATGGAAGTCATATCGCAACAGCTTCCCAAGACTTTCTCCATAATTCTAGCCCCTAAAAAGTGGTCCTTTACGGTGTTCTCTGCTACTGTAATTGAGACTGTGAATCATGGTGGTTTATTGCCGCTCGTACCCTGGAAAATACACAAAATCGTCAAGAAAACAAATGCACAGGAAGGTGGATGCAGCGGGGATAGTGAGGATGACAGCGCATCATGGTGAAATGATGGAAAAATGCAGTGGAATGGCAGAGAAGTGCTCTGGTGAAGGTTGGCAGAATGCAAAAGTTTAAACGCGAAAACTTAACATTTTGACCTTTGAACGAAGAATATAGGGAGACGGAGGAAAACGTGACAAAACACGTGGAATGGTGATGCGACGGAGGACACGTGTCGATGGTGGGGAGGTAGGTGATCTAGACCGTCCATTCTCAGGAAGATATCGACGGTGTAAAATGTATCGGAGGGCGATGAAATGGTGGGCCAGGGGCACTGTTGACTTGGATTAACACCCGTGCATCTCCGCATCGTGATTACCGTTGGATGACTTGCCCCAAATCGGATGGTGTATAACAATATCGCTCGGGATCTGTGGACGAACGATAACGCACGATGGAGGGTGGTTTTTGAGCCGTACGCGGGGACACGCGACAAAAAATATATGGAATCGCTCCAAAAAATAAAATACCGCCCCTTGCCCAACAGCGATGCGATAGAAACCGGGCAGTTTTGAACAAGCGCGACTGCGGGGACCACACGGGTGGATGTATTTCTAACCGTTGATCTGCAAATTGATCGGACAGTGGATAGCCGATCGGAGCGATGAATGGAGTAGGCCATGGGCGCGGCGTTGAACGATGAAGGCTGTCTGATCTGTACAGATCGACGGATAATACTACGCCCGATATATACCTGTGATAAGCACCTTCTAGGCTAGCACTCGGTCTCGGCTTTCGGTCGCGTGAAGGAAAAGGTACAGGGGCTAGGGCCGAAAGGTGCTAAGCCTTATATATTTTCAAATGTGGGTTTTCGACCTTTAAAATGTAATTTGGGGGGGGGGGGAAGGTAACGATAAAGGGAAAGAGGGGTGTTTAAACCAAATAAGGGTGTGAGTATGGTTTAAAGGGGATTTCGGAATGGTTTAGAGGGATTAGGGGGAAGGATTTTGGGGTAAAAATGGAATTTATGAAAAAGAGAAAGAGGGGATGAAATGGAGCAATTTGCAGGGGCACAAGGGGCAAATGAAGGTCTCTTGGGGCACGATTTTTCACAATCAATGAGGCTTATTGACTTAAGAACAGCAGAGGGAGATAATTAAAGGGTAGAGGGCCTGAAGAGGCTTTCAAGGATGATGTGTATTTAGAGGGAAAACATTCCTCGAAGGTTCAAAGAGAGTTGACCCCCTATTTGCTTGTCAAAATTTAATAGGGGGCTAACATGATCAACAGAGGCGACCACCATTGCAACCACGATGATAATGTTGGATTCCAGGTAGGTCGATCTATCGTGTCTGCTTTTCATTCAGTAATTAGGAATCAACACTCTAGCATGTCCCTTTATTTCTAGACCTACTCTAGGGCTAGAGGGATCATCTCTATCCGTAGAGAGGATTTACCTGCTTAACAAATTGGCGACTCCAATGGGGATCAGTGTGAGTTTATTGTTTCATCTTGTTGGGTCAATTTCAATCATTTATTTGATTATCATTCTTTTTCTGGTTTTCTTGCTTAGTTTATATCCTTTTTTCAGCTCCAGAGTGTCAAGATTGACCTCTGCTCATTGAATTTTGGTTTTTCCTTTTTTCCCCATAGTTATCCGGCTTGGTGCGCTTTTCATTTGAACAGTCGCACCAATTGGCGCAGGTTGATTTTGTTGCAGTCGCGTCGACCCCTGTTTGGCGCAGATTACAGCCTTACAATCATGCTGAATCCTGTAGATTTGGTTTGACCTCCTTAATGAATCTTTTGGTCAGTTGTGCTTTCCTCTGGGTTATTTTTTGTGTGTAATTATTCCTTTGGGACTTTTTTGACTACTGTCAACTTTTTTTTCTCAGTCATTTGTCTATCTTCTTATCCGTGTAGTTTAAAGCCTTAGGGTTTCTAAGCGTCTTGGCGCATTGAGCCTTCTGTTTGGAAATCAAGTCTTTTTTACTATTGTCAGTCTCATTATTGGGTTGCACTAAGTTTTCTTGATCCTTTCGTTTTTATATTGATTCTCCTTGTTGCTCCAAGCATAGATTACATTGCTTGTTTTGGGTCGTTTTTAAAAATTTCTTTTGGTTTGGAATATTGCAGCATTAGTTTGAGTGCTTTCTTGTGTTTGCTTTGTGTTTGATTATGTCATTCAATTTCGATTCTTACACAATACTCAAGCTAGTGTTGGTTTTAATTTTTCATGTAATTAGTGCGTTATGTACTTATTTTCATTGAAAAAAAAAAAAAACATATTTTGCATTATTTCCTTTGCATCGAAAGTGAAATATTCTTTTGCATAACTAGCATTTGATAGTGTAGGAAAGAGTTTCATTACTGTTTGATTGTGTTATATGCATTAGTGGCTTTCTTCGCTTACTTTCATTGTTTGATATTGTTTGAAAGATCTCTATCCTTCTTGTAACTAGCATTCATTGAATCAAAGATGATGTTCAATTGCATATAGCTTTCAATTAGGAAATTTGAAATCCAAAATCGATAGGGCCTTGAAACTGAAACATAATCCAAGATCAACTTTAAAATTCATTCAATTAACCTAAGGAGGCATTGAAACCTAATGCAACATTTTTATTGGTCTAGGCTAGAGACGTGTTTTGGCGTCTTAAAATCGAGTAATTTTCGTTCGCCATTTGGATTTAGACATCGCTAGTATGGACTTGTGCTCCCCATACCATCGAGTATATAAAGGGAGACCCCTATAGTTTTAAATCCTTTTATCCATAGGAGGCCGATTCTACCACCTTGTAACTGTGATACACCGAACACAATATTCGGGGAGACTACCTGCACGTACATTAAGTCCTTGGTCATTTCTCTTTCATTTGATCACCAAGGTGTATATGGCAGTTCATGGAGACCTGGTATACCCTCTTACTTAGAGTACCTGAGTAGTAATTTTGATCTTTTCATGACTCTTTAAAAAGAGAAGAGATCATCGAGCTCTTGTCATTTCACGCTCGTTTCAAACTGAAAGTGATAGAGTCACCTTTTGCACGTTTCTCAACTCTTAAAATATGAAACGACAGAGTTTTGTTTCAATGTTGTAAAATATTAACTGCCCACGAAATATTCCTGGTTAAAATTATCTTCCTTAGTGTTTTGTTTTATGTTTGTTTCCAATGGAAACATTTCCAAAGTTCACCAACCAAGGAATCCCCTCTGAAGGGACTCCTAGTCCTTTTCCTTATTTTGGGAATGTTGGTGGTCCTTATATGGCAACATTGTCCCTTCCTAGGCTAATTGTCAATTTTCCTGTATGGTTATTCTCAACCTCGGTGGTCTTGAGTATTCTGGCCTCTGTGCAACCATCTCCTCCATCTGAAAAACGTCATTTTGATTCTAAAGTGGACCTCTCCCCTTCTTCACCTATTTCTTCGTCCTCCTCTTCTACTTCACCGGGTGAAAGTCTAGATTCTAGTAACCAGGTGGCTAAGAAGAAGAAGAGGAACATGAAAAAGAAGAAGTCAGATAAAAGAGAGGCTAATTTTGTGGCTATCACGCCTTAGATGCTTTCCATTGATAAAAAATCCAACCCTCCATGGAAATTCAAATTCCCTTGCAAGCTATGCAAGGGTGACCATCTTCTTCGAGATTTCCCTGGCATCCCCAAGGTGCTCAAGGTATGGTCCGACGGTCATTCGCCATTGTCTTTGACTTCTGGAAGTCATGTTAGTGACACATCTTCGACTAGTACTGATAAGACTCGTAACAAATAGGGTAAGATCATGAATCCCTGTAAGCTGTGTAAAGGGCATCATCCCATTCACCTTTTTCCATACATGGATGAAGCCACGAGAGTGTTGGCCAACCCTACTGTTTCTGCAACCTCCCTTCCAGTTGGTTACTAGAATCTTTCTTCGAATCCTCCGCTAGTTGATTCAACGATCGGTCGAGAGTCATCCTTGGTCGATCCTGCTCCCTCGGAAATTCAAATTCAGGAATCCGTTCCCGACCAATCATTGGTCGTGGAATCGGTCGATCTGATCCTACCTATGGTTCATCAGGTCTTTTCTATCGAGAGTGACTCACATACCCCACACGTTCTCCTTGTTTCTTCATATTCCTTGGACTTGGAGAAATATTCTCCCATCCCTGTGGTTCAAGAATATTCTCCTCCTGATCCCATGATGGAGGTCCCAGAGGATGCTCCTCTTGCTCCCGTAACACCAAGGGATGACCATCTCAGTTCAATGGTACCCCTTACAAGTAGTTTGGTTGCTTCCTTCAATTGGAGTCGATTTGCGGGATACCACCTTCCTTCTTATGTGCCCTTTGAGATCATGGTACAGGCCTTCAATGTGTTTGTACCCAACACCATTATAGATGAAGGTGATTCTATTAGTATTCTGTCTTCGAATACTTGGCAAGATTTTGGTTCTCCACCACTTGTGCATGTTACGCAAAATATGTTGGCATTTAGCAGAGGAACTAGTCAACCGTTAGGGATCCTTCCGAAGTTGCCTATTACTTTGGGAGGGAAAAACGTCTATATAGATGTGATGGTTGTTCCAAGCCCCTTGGATTTTAATTTACTCTTGGGGTGCGACTATGATTATGCCATGGGCACACTTGTCTCCTCCCTCTTTTGTGTGATTTGTTTTCCAAACAAAGGTCAGATTGTGACCATTGATCAATTTTCATTCTTTGGTCCTGATGTGGTAGCTGGCCCACCATCATCTCTTTTGAATCTTTATCCATCAGTTGTATCTTCCCCGCTGCAGGTTAATTATGTGGCTACCTATCCCATGCCCGCATTCAACGATAGTGTCGTTGTGCATCATGTGCTGGGGGCATTGGGTCCTGATTTCCGAGATATTGTTCTCCTATCAGATGAGAACCTATTGGAAGTCGTGACTTCTTATTCGTCATGATGTGTTTTCATTCGGAGCATAGTTCGTCTTCCTTTGTCAAGCTCCCTAAAAAATGAAGCAAGGTCTTCGGAGCATAGTTCGTTTTCTTGTGTCAAGCTCCTTAAAAAATGAAACAAGGTGTCATGAGGATGGTTCATCTTCTATGTCAACCTCGTTAAAAAATGAATTAGGTCACGAGGATAGTTCTTTTAATGTTTCAACCTCGTTAAAACAATTAAACACATTCCTGTTCAATTCGAGTTTTTGATACGACCTCGTAAAATCCTAGTCGAGTATTTCTCTTGATCTCGTAATTTGAACCTTCACTCTATCAGCCTTTCATATGGACTAAAGCTTGGGGGGCATGTACCTCGAATTGAGTCACCATGCTGGGGGCATGTTCGTTTTTCCCTATTTTTCAAGCATAGTTTATGTTTGTTTCAAGCTTGTGTAAAAATGAAACCAATTTCAAGCATAGTTTGTTCCCATTTCAAGCTTGTGTAAAAATGAAACTGACCTCAAGCAGAGTTTCCTGATTTCAAGCTTGTGTTGAAAATGAAACCATTCTTATTTTACCTCTCGTGATTGACATTTTATCAGCTTGGTGTTGCCAGATGAGCCTTGGTTTTCTCATTCCATCGTTACCATCTGCTTGGCCGATCATACGCCTTCACTTGATTGTTTTACCCATTCCCGAGGAACTGCTACAATGAGTGGTCTTATTAGCCAGCATCTTGACTTTTATATTTTTCTAAGCAGTTCCACCACCATAAAAACGAGTTTCTACCCTTTATACCACTCGTTCCTTCAGGAGGAGTCAACTTTCAGCTCTTTTCTAACTCTCAAAATATGAAAATATTGCCGAGATTCTTGTCCTTTTAAACTCGTTAAATGGTTGCGAAACGATATCTACCCAGTATACATTTACCCCTTTTTCAGGCTGGGATGGATTATTTATGAAAAAGGAATACCTTAGCCTATCATGACTAAGAGTTTCTTTCACATATTGTTTTCTACCTTTTCAGATCTGAGGGACTATTCACAAAAAGGGCCATGTTGGAGTTTTCTTTTCTGCCTTCTTTTCAATCTCTCTAAACATGAAAAGATGTTGAGTTCTCCCTTTTTCAGACTCATTAAAACTTGATGACATCGGACTTCGTCGCCATGACATTACTCGAGTTCCTCCTTCCTAGGGCTCATAAACTGTACTAGGTTGGATTTTTCCGAAGGAAAAAATTACAGCACAAGCATATACTATCCACTTCAAGCTTGTTTTAAAAAAGTAATTGGGGTACTCACTAGAAATGGTGGGGGAAAATGAAACCAAGTTTTAGTTATTTTGGTAGTATGTCACTCTTGAACATGGCATGTTTATGCATTCGTGTCGGGTTGGGGACATCTCATTTCGTCACTTTGGCCTCCATGCGTTTGGTTAATCCCTTTTTACCTCTCCTCTGCTCTTTGCCATGTCATCATGAACTGATATCCTTTGATGTCAAATACTTCCAAATCCAGTGTTGCGTTGCTGATATGTTTAAGAGAAGTTTTCCTCTACAGTTATAAACCTCATTCTAATTCTCTGTTGGTCCTAATTCACTATCATCATATTCCTTTGTATCGTATCGATGATGTGGGAAACATTATGGCCCACCTTCGATCAGGTCACTTCCTGTCGACTTCAGCTCATTATCCAAGAATTTAATCTAGATCAGACTCCCTTCTGGTACCTTGGAGCTTGCATGCCTTAATGGCAGGTTTTCCACATTCGATGCAAGATCCACTTCATTGGCCTTCGATTGGGTGATTCTGCAGATGTTCGACGCCAGATCACTGTTCACATTCTGTGGATTGTACCGGTTGTACCTTGAGAGTCATTGTCATTATTGGTGGTTTCTCTCGTGCTTGTTAATAGCTTTCATCATTGGCTGGTAATCAGGTGATTTTATTGCATGTTAAACTTCAGCTCATATATTCGCATGCTTGAATTTGTACTTGTTCGGGTCGAGATGGAGTGCAATACCTTGGGTTTTTTCTGATAAAATCGAGGTTGTGGATTTTTGTGGATTATCATGACTTATTTCATGACTCTTTTGATTGGATGGCTATGACCATACCTGAGTGTATTTGTTGATCCATACTGTTGGATGGCTGCGTCCATACCTCGGATCTCAATTTTTATATACTCTATTATGGATGGCTGTGCCCATACCACGTGTTCATGTATAAGAGATATCAGTTGTATTTGTAATTACAGGTTTTCCGACATCGGTGTTTAGTTCGAACACATTCTCATAAAGCATTTCGCCCCTCCCTCTCCCTCGGACCTCATGTTTTAGGGGGCAACTATTACACAAAATTTTTTCACTGTCCCTACAATCCCCATCTTGCTCATTGGAAGGTCATTTCCGTGAGAAATAAGCAGTGTCATGCCTTGAAAAAAATATCATTGTTTCCCTTTACAGGAGAGTAATATTCCTTTTGTTGATAATTCCCTGAGAAGAGATTCAAAAACCCTTATTCTTGCCTTGGGGCGAGTAGTCAGTTATGCCCTCACGCTAAAGAGGAATATTAACACTGGGCGCCACACTAGTTGGCCCTCTATCTCAGTTAGCCACCAGCACCAATAAGTTTATGGAATGTTTTTTAAAAATAGAGGCAAATATTCCACTCCAACAACTTCGAGGATGAGTCATTGGGATTGGTTGAACTGAATAAACCATAGACTCCCTCCTTTACTTTATGGTTTCCACCTCTTATGGGAACTTCCTAAAGGATAGGCCTCCCTCCCACCTTTTTAGGGATCCTAACCTCCTCCTTTTCCTCTATAAAAAGAAGCTATCTCTCTTTGCATAAGCTAGCTAAACATGGAGAATTGAACATACTATAGCTGAACTATTGAAGAGATATAATAAGAAGGAACTACGTTGAAAGAGCTTGAGTCCATGCCTTCATCCCATTGAATTCCCTAACAAGCATCTTAGATGTGGTTAAGCTGAACCCCGCTGGAGGAGACTGCGACATCAAAGCATTGGTTGTAACTCTTCCTTCTATCAATACATATACGTGACTATTTTTTGGTTCCCATTATGTATTATGTTAGATATTTAATGTAATATTCTTATCCCTCTTTGACTGGATAGTAGTTATGAATGAAGTTATTATGTCGTATGTTTCTCTTGTTTTCTATTCTATGTGCAGGTATCCGAGCATGATTGCGGAAGGATTGTGACTTGCCAAGGTAGGAGTGAGAGGCCACCACCATTCCAGCCACGACGACAATGTTGGATTCCAGGTAGGTCGATCTACCGTGTCCTCTTTTCATTTAGTAATTAGGAATCAACACTCTAGCATGTCTCTTTTTTTCTAGACCCACTCTAGGGATAGAGGGATTGTCTTTATCCGAAGAGAGGATTTACCTTCTTATCACGAGGATTATCCTTTGATACCACTGTAATATTGTTGGGTTTGTGTTATATTCTTTCCATGACTAATCACGCGCGGGGGGGTAACAGGGGGGGCGATATCCCCCCCTGTACGTTGCGCTCGGTGCAACATAAGAGGGGGTCACAGGGGGGCGGTAGCCCCCTCTGTCGGGGTCTAGGGCAGCACCCCTGAAAATTGTTTTGGTCCTTATTTTCTGGTGGGCGGACCTGCCCATGGTTTTGTGCATGGGTTTGCACATGGTTTTGGGGCATGATGGTTTTCCGCCCCTGGTATTTTGTAGATCCATTCAAGGGAACTATGGTTATGTTCTAATCCAGGGTTAATGGATTGGGGTTTATGTATGCTTCAACATGTATATATATGCGTTGTAACACTAAAAGGAATATAATGAAAAATCAAGTTGGTCATCCCGATTTGGGATATAGGAGAAAATGTCTGTGTATATCTGTTTTATGTTTTATGCTCTCGCTATTGCTTATTTTCTATTTCTAAGATTCGTTTGCAACTAATTTCTGTACAGGGTTAAAACCTACAAATATTCCCAAATGGGAAAAGCAGGAATATAGCGCAAAATGCTGGAACAATAGTGTAAATCATCATATAAAAGCAAGAGGCCAATATGGAGACCTTTCATATGTTATAACAGCAGCAAAATATGCATAAATAATGGGCCATAAGATACACAACAAGAAAGTACAAGCCTCCAATGGACAAAATCCCTTAAAATGAGGTGCTTCTACTATACATAAAAGCTGGAAGACTCTTATAACGCTATTTTAAAAGCACTGCTATAGAAAATGGTTATAAATCACATATAGGGCTGATATGTGCCTCAAAAGATATATCCAATATAGATCTGAGCACCATACAACCTCCTTTGAATAACCCCTTGAGGGTTTTCAGTAAAACACCATTACAAGATGGGGATCTAGGCCCTAGGGCTGAAGATCCACTACAAAATACATATTTGGAAAGTGTGGTTGGTTTGATATGATCAATAGAATAACCTCCTCCAATAGATCTTCTGAATGAAAGGCAGATCCCTTTCACTAGAAAACCAACTCCCTAAATGGTGTGCCAATCCACCCTGCAACTCCTCCTACAGAAATAACACAGATCTGGAAGTAAACTGCGCTGTACGGATAAATAAATGGTTGGCCTGATGCCAAGATTTGAAAATATGTTTAAGGGCCTTCCTTAATATCCTCCCAATGGAAAGGAAGCCTCCTCCACTGAAAATGAGCAATGAAATGACCCAGATCTAGTCTCCACTTGCTGCAACCTGCAAAACAACTCAACCCTCAACAGGATGTGCCCTGTAAATGAAAGATGAAGCTTGGCCTTAAGCATGATAGTGGACAATGTAGTACAAGGCTCCTCCAAGAGCTTCTCAATGGAAGAGGTGGGATTCCCGATCAGGAACACCCAGTGCTAAACAACACTCAATTTTAGCTAAACAACAAGAGAAAGATATATGTCTAAACAAATCATATATTCATAAATATCATATACATCGACATAATGAACAATGGCTGCCATCCTCTTCCTTAAAAAAGTTATGAGCTTGCAAACCCTAAGCCCCATCCAATAATAACACTACTTCCATGCAAAGAATCTCCATCTAAAACTGCGCTGTCTTTCATTGATGACCACTCCTCCATGAAAATGTTGTTGATTTGGTCAAGGTTGACCTATTCAAGGTGTTCCAACCCCTTTTCACAACTAAGGGTGCTCAATTAAGCTGCCAAGATTGATCTCTTTCACATTGGCATTGATTTATTCATTATTAAGGAGAATTATGGACCTCCACTGTCCTCTTATTCATTAAACAAAACAAAAAAAACAAAATTTAATATTCCAACTAGCTCATGGCTAATTGGGAATATTAGTGTGTGGGGCTAAAGTTACAAATTGTAGTTTTATTTCTCTCATAATCATGCTCTGCACATTCTAGCCTCAACCCTTTGAATATCTAATTAACTTATGAGATCCCAACCACAACACATCCAAATGCCTTGTGTCCTTTAGCTGGGACATGGTCTAATCATTCATTCATTCTCTGAGTTTGAATAATTCACTCCCACTTTCAAATCAAAGTTTTACACAGGGCCTATTCCTCCTCTAGACACTGCATCACATCATTTCTCACAAGCGCAGCGCTCAAACTCTTTCTTGATCATGAATCTTCCCAACCACACATGTATTCAACATATAGTCCAGGAATATGTGTTCCATGTGGTCCATGTGTTGATCTTATAGTTAGGTTATCAACATAATCTTAATCTCCACGTTGGCTATTCTTCTATAGACAACACACTCCTCTTTGGCTACGTTGGCACAAAAAATTTCACTGATCCCTTCAATCAAATCTCATGCAAAATAGGCTTGTGAATCATTTTGTGGATAATAGCACAAATATTTGGAGATCATGTGCAGACCTGGGCTCCTATGCTCCCACAGAATTTGAGATTGCACTGTGGGAAAACACAGTACACTTACTTCCCTTCTCCCAATGTAGTTTTTGAACAATGCATTTTCCAGATCGATGCTAAAAAATCTTACTTCAATGTGAATGGAAAATGAGACCATGCCCCCTTGAATTTTAGTTCCAGAATAGACTCATCCTCTTTTGTTCCAAGAAAAATTCATGTCTAACGTTCAAGTCTAGGGTCCATTGTTTTGGCAATACCTTGATCAACGTTTCTATTGGATTCTCTTTTACTGCTAGCGCCGAAGTACAAGCTTAGATCTGATTCAATCATTCGTGTAAGTATTACTTAATGCATAGCTATCTCCAAATTCATGTCAAATACACACAGATAAAACCATATCAATTACACACACGTAAAAACCATATCAATTAATCAAAATTTCATTCCAAAAGCAAGGAATTCCAAAATCCTTCTACATTAATAACAATTCATGTAACTAATTCTAGTTATCCGATTTTGTGCACTCACTCACCATTATAGGAATGCCATGAATTCTTGAGAAAATTCTCACACATCTATTAAATTGCTACTCACAAATTACAGAGACGTTTGATTTCATAATCAACACATAAACAAAGGCCTTCATAAAATCAGATGCATATAAAAAATATTCATTTCAATACACAAATGCTCCATGGCCTGATTGAAACTAAGGCGATCTTGTTTGATGGACATAGGGTTATTCTTCTAGCATGAGCTCCATGCTATTGCTAGTGCACAACTCAAGAAATCCACTGATTAATTTTTTTTTACGCTCACCAATCGACTCTCCATTATTCTTCCAAAAATTCATGTCACAAGCAACTCTTTATTAAACTCTGCATCCAACTCTTGGACACACAATTGCATGATGAAACAAGCTCATATGCGATAAATCAGGCTCTTCAACATTGAATACCAACAATTCCAAATACCCCCAAGTTTACAACATTAATCACAATGACCACAAAAGGACTATGCTCCATGAGCTCTGATACTAAATAAAGGATTTAATAAAATGGAAAACTGGAATTAAGAAACACAGGAGCCATAAACAATAGAAACAGAGACATGACGAATAAGGCGTGAAGCCTTAATGTATATTGTCTCAAATATACTCTTCCAAATAATGAGAATGATACAATATTAATACATCAAGAGTATGTCTCAAGATAGCGCGTCTATCTTGGGCACTCGATCTCTTTGGTTGAGTAAATATCTCAACCACACACTAATCGAGGAGCCAACTAGTTGGAGAGAATATCTCAACCAACTAGATCTCAACAAAATCCCAAATTTCAGGAACTAACTCATTCCAGATTATACAAGTAGGAATTAATCCAAGTTTTCTTATTTTAATTATTTTGACTTATTGATTATTTTTGTGAGAGTGAGGCTAACACCAATTAATGCGCTTGTTGCACCATTGGAAATATATCTATGTGTAGAATGGCATGAAAATTTGCTACACTAAAGAAAAAAAAAATACACCCAAAAAACATTGTTTAATGCCTCGAAACACTCTCGAAAGGTTTTAGACCCCATTTTTCCAAACTATGTCCCGCTGGTAAAAATGGTCCCGTGAGATGATTCCTCCACTTTTTCCACATTGAATGCATCGAGATGGCTGAAAGACACATAATGATCCAATCCATATCAATAGACCTCAAATGAATAATCTTATCACTAGACCTTAACTCTAGGTACACTTACAATCACATATTGCTAACACTCGTTTACTAGTATTGCAATCTACCTAGAAATCCTATGGATTAAATTTAATAAGACTATTTACAATGTGTTAGCCCCCCCTATAAATTTTTGACAAAGAAAAGTAGGGGGCTAAATTGTTTTTTAATCCTTCAAGGAATGCGTCTCCCCTGAAGACACATCATCCTTGAAGTCTCTTGTGCCTTTTCCCTTGATAAATTTCCCTCGGCTGACTCCCTTTATAAGGCCTCATTTTTTGCTGAAATTGTGCTCTAAAAGGTCTATATTTATCCCCTGTATCCCTGCAAAATGTCCCTTTTCAACCCTTTTTCCTTCCATTAAACCCCCTCTAGACATCCCTACACCCTTTGGTTAGCCAATTCTCCCCTTTTTCCCTCCATCGTTACCCTTCCACGGCTTCAAAATGTGTTAAAATGGGCAAAAAACCGTGTTTTCTCGTTGTGGGCCTAATCCCCTTTCGGCCTAGCCCCGCCCCTTTTCCCCCCACATTACCGAATGCTAGAACGGGGTGCTAGGCGAAAGGTGCTTATTCCTTGCGTTCATCGGGCGCATTTACGACCATTGATCTTCACAAAATGAACGGCGATCACCGCCCCGCAGCCTCCATCGTCCAACCCGTTCATAGCTCGTTTGTCGCATCTCAGCTGTCCATCCGAAACTTCAAATCCAATGGTCTTTATCCCTCCGTCCTCTTGTGGTCCCCGCACCCGCTCATTTTACAAACCCGCTGGTTTATATCGCACCGCCTTTGGGCGGAGGGCGGTATTTCTTTTTCGGGAGCGATTCCATACAAAAAGTGACGCGTGGCACCTATACGACGGCAAAACCACCCTCCCATCGCGCGTTAAAGTCAATTCATGGATGCAGAGCGATATGCATAATAGCCGTCAGATCTGCCCTGGCCCATCCAACGGTCGCCGTTCTGCAAAGTTGCGCGGGGTTTAATACAAGGTCACCGTACTCCTGGCCCACCGTTCGTCACCCTCCGCTGCATTTTCAACCGTCGATCTCCTTCGAGATCTGACGGCCCAGATTTTTTTTCCCCCGTTGTTGACTTTTCCGACATCTCCCGGTCCCGCCACGTCACACCCCACGTGTACCCGTTGTATATTCTCCCCCGTCCCATATATTCATTCAAAAGGTCGATGTTCATAAGGTTTTCACGTATAATTTTCTCTGCATTCCGCCAACCTTCTCCAGAGCATTTCTCCACCATTCCTCTGCATTTTTCCGCCATCTCCCGGCACAGTCCCATCATTTCTCTAGCTGCACGACCATTTTCATCGTCCGCACTGCATCCATTAACCCCCCATCCATGGATTTCATAACAAGTTTTCTGTTTTGCAGGGTTTGAGGTGGTGAAAGCCGCCATGATTTGCACATGCTGTCACAGTGACAGAAAATACAAGAAAAGACCATGTACAGGGGCAGAGATCATGAAGAAAGGCCTGAAGAGGTACCACAACGAGATTTGCATTTAAAGAGCAGGGTTTAACTCTGTGAGACTGTCCCAACGCCATTAACACATAGATTTCATGGTCAAAGATATAAATGGATCAGCAGAGAGCTTAAGGCATGCAAATGAAGATATATAAGCCTTAGGTTCAAAGATTTAAAGGAAAAGCACCAGATTGAAGACCCAGGGATCACGCAGAAGGTATAGCATGTAGAAATCAATGCATATCATGGTTTCTACAGCAGCAAAATTTTTTTCCTCCATAAAGGACAAAGCGCCCATGCAGTTTTTATTCTACACCGTGCTCCTGAAGAAATTTCCACCCTGACAACAATCCGAAGCTACCAAAGCATTTTTTTCATAAATACGGCAAACTTCTCAGTCGTTTATTTATCATTTTTTTATTCACCAAAAGTACCATAGAGTCATGCAGATCAAAGTACATCAAGAGACATACCGAAGTAAATAGAGGCTTGAAGAAGACCACTCTTCCATCCAAAGAGTGACAGGAATTGAATGCTCAGAATTTAAACAGAATGGGCTCCGGCCCTCTTTCTTTTCAGAAGTTTTAATACTGCATTTAGTTTCTCACCTACCTTCTCTGTTCCACTAGAGCTATAAATTCATGAAGAAACTCATTGTAAAGGGTTTTTGATCAGTTATCAGAGAATTGCAAGTAGTTTCTTTTGAGACACAATCTCTGTGTAACGTGTAAGATAGGCTGAGGAATATGATTTCAATCTGAGTATTCATCTATTGGCAATGTTGTACTTGACTGGTATTGTTGTTTAATATAACAAGCACATTTCTTTGGATCCTGATCTAAAGAAGCGGTGATGTTTTCCTATCTCTGTGTTTAATTCATTTCATTTCGTTTCTACTGGCTTGCATCAGAATATTGGCATAGGATTTACCCGTGTTAGGTACCCTATGTTTCTGCTCTCCTTGCCATTAATTTTTTTTATTCTGAATGTGTTATCTAAGAATTGATTTCAGATAATTTAACCAGTGTAGTGGATGTTATTGCCTGCTCTCTGATGTATGAATTAAATTTATCTGTTCTTAGATGCTTCTTGTTAAGGATTTAGTTGGAAGATTTGGGAACACTGGGGATTAGAGTTAGCCCTGTCCACTAGGATCCTTGTGCAACTAGCTGGTTTTTAACTTTGTGCTCTAAATCTGTGTTATCTCCTCCTCCTCTACCTTTCCATATCATACAATCATCTTTAAGATCCAATGTTTTAGATGACTAGCCCAATTGAAAGCCTACCTATTGAGTAGCAAGAAAATCCTTTCCTGACTCCATTTTCCCAATGGTTATGAATATTTCCTAGAACATTTCACCTCTTCCATATCCCTCTTTGCTCATCCTTTTCTTACATCGAATCCTCCTTTCCTAATAACCAGCAACCAAACAAAAAAATCAAACAAACAAACCCCGAGCCTTATAAATAGCCTAACATCTTAAATCTCGAGCTTCAAAGTCGTATACCTTTGACATATCATAGAGAGATCCCTCTCTAGACCCAGGAGGGCTAGATCCTGAGATTCGAAAGTGGTTTGATGTTGTCTCATCTTTTGGTCTTGCCAATCTGGCCAAAACATGGGAATACAAACACAATCTACATATGAATTATATCGAGGAATTTCAATTGGACCATTTACTTACAATCTATATAATAGTAATATGGATTGAATTCAATAGGACCAATTACTCTTCATCTCCTAGATGACATTCCTAGATGTCATCACTAAAATACAATGAAATTGTCCTTCTTTATGAAAACTTAATTGATTCATTTGTTCAAATAATTGTAAAGTGAAATCAAAATATAGTACTATTTTACAAATATTACTGCAATGTTTAGTTAAAAATAATATATTTAACTTCCAATAACACAAATTTCCCTAAAAAAAAATACAAACTACTAAAATTTTTTCCATAAAAATTATAAATTTAATTATGAAGCACAATACATTATGTTGTTGAACAACATTCATAAAAAAAATAGATTTTTTTTTCAAAAGAATGAATGTTTAAATTGAATGCTATTTATTCAATGTTGTATTTTTAATAATAAAGATTCAAACTTTCATTGAATCAATTTTAACCTTTGGTGTCCGCTATCCCATTGTCATATCTACATATTGAGTAGACAGAAAGAAAACATGCATGTAATATTCATAAATCCAAGCAAGAAAAGTAGATAATAAATGTAAGAAAATGAAGCATTCAATAAATACAAGCAAGCAAAGTAAGTAAAAGAAGATCCATAGTTGAAGACATTGGAGATTGGTAGGTACCTTTTGTAAATTCGAACAAGAGTAGTGGGAGTTTATTAGAATTGGAATTGTTTTTCCTTTGTGAATAACAAGAGTATTCACCACAACCAAATATTTTGATCTTCAATGTCTACTTCTAAGATATATTTTCAATAAATAGGTGATATGTTCATTCATGAACTCCATGACAATAATATTTTATTGTATAAAAATGATCACATTACTTTTTTTGAACTATCATGATATGAGGACAAATCATAAAAATTATTTTCTTTCATTATCATTGTACATAGAAAAATAACCAATAAAGAAAAAAAATGAATGAAAAGTTTCACATATTACGAAAAGTTTTCTACCCTAGAAAATATTTTTCATTTCAAATTTGACAAATAATTTATTATTTTAACTTTCGTTTGCATGAGGAATTATTTTATAATGATTAATGGGAAAAAGTCTCTTAAAGAACAATGACATATTAAATTTTGCACCCTAGTGGGGAAATTTAGTTGAGGACTCTTTTTAGCTCTCTATTTCAGTTCATGGATTGAGCTTTCTACTTCCCCATGGGTTTAATGGCCACCATCGTCATTGTAGCACAATTACAATATGAATACACAGACCTTTTATTTAAAAAGTTCATCATGAAATCTTATTGGAATATATAAATTATATTTACTTATTTACAGGAAAGGCATCATAATAATTATGTGGTTAGGGAAACTCTTCTAGATAAAAATTAATACAACATTTAGTTTAAGAGGAAGTTATATATATATATATATATATATATATATATATATATATTTTGTAGAGTGTCTCTCAACCCATATATATATATATATATATATATATATGGGTTGAGAGACACTCTACAACCTAGTATGGGGAGATGTTGTAGTGTCTATAAATGAGTGTAAATATTTCTTTCAAAAATTATCTACATTCATATTAGTTTTAAAATTCCATATGACAATTATTTATATCACACAGATAAATATAAATCGATAAATATATATTTATGTAAATTAAATATTTACCTAGAGCTACTACCTACCATAATTCAAGTCTTTTCACAAAAATTATAATAACCCTGGTGAAAAAACTCATGTAATAAGTTAAAATAATAATCACGATTGATGGGACACTTATTCCAAGCTGAATGTTGGGAAAAACATCCTAGTGTGGGTGTTCACATGGTTTGTTATGGCTAAGGAAATTGACAAATTCTATGAATAAGGCATTAAAGACAAAAACATATTTTTGGGCATATTTATTTGTGAAAATAATGCAAATTAGGAGAAAATGGAGATGAAAGGTCACATGTTTCATGTGAGGAGGGAATTGAAGTAAAATAATGGAAAATGAAGAAAATAGAGGCCTCTTTTATAAAAAGGATTTTGAGGATCAATTGGAACCTTTTTTTAGTGCATTCTTGGAGCTCTCTCATTATTCTCTCTCTCTCTCTCATACTCTTGGATACTTAGAGTTATCTTGGAGAACTCTTAGAGAGTGTGGATACTTGGTGATTTGGAGAAAAAGGAGGAAGAGCAGGAAAGCGTAGGTGTACATCAAGATCAAGAGCTACAATGAGATTTGATTGCAGGTACTGAGTTGCATGTATGTTTTCCTCATTGGTTTTGGCATGCATGGTGTATGCATGTGGATTCCCTAGCCTTGCCATTTCTTGAATAACCATGGTATTGTAGGTTTTAACCCTACACAGAAATTATCTGCAAATGAATCTTAAAGACAGAAAATAAACAGTAGCGAGAGCATAAAACATAAAACATATAAACACAGAGATTTTCCTCTAGATCCCAAATTGGGACGACCAGCTTGATTTTTCATTATATTCCTTTTATTGTTACAACACATATATATATATACATGCCAAAGCATACATAAACCCCAATCCATTAACCCCCGGATTAGAACATAATTGTAGTTCCCTCGACCGGATCTACAAAATACCAGGGGCCTAAAACCATCATGCCCCCCAAACCATGTGCAAACTCATGCACAAAACCATGGGCGGTCCGCCCACCTAAAATAAGGACCAAAAATTTTTCCGGGTGCCGCCCCGAACTCCTGACGGTGGGCCTCGCTGCCCCCTTCCCGCCCCCCCACACATGATTAGTCATGGAAAGAATATAACACAAACCCAAAATTCTCCCACTTGTTGTTTTCTTTTCACAAAACAGGAGCCGACTCATTAGCCTAGCTTTTCAACACCCATTTTTTCTCTACACCAAGAGAACTTCTAATTGCTCACAGACTTCTTCAATGCATCTGCAACATTCTTCAAAGTTTCCACCTTTACCAAAAACACCCTTTTATCGTCAACCATATCTCTCACAAAGAGATATTTAACATAAATGTGCTTTGTCTTTGAATGATAAGCAGGGTTCTTAGCCAATAAATTTAACTTTGGCTATCAGAGTCAATCCTTATAGTGTCCTGCACCAACCCCATACTTGAACACAATATCAACACCGAAACTTCTTCCTTGCTTGCATGAGTGTCTGCCATGTATTCTGCTTCTGTAGTTGAAAGAGCTACTACATACTGTATTTTTCTCATCCAAATGACTGCACCTCCAAATATGTTAAACACATACCCACTTGTAGATCCTCTTTGGTCCAGATCTCCAGCCCAATTCGCATCAACAAAACCACGAATGTCCAACACTCTTTCCAATCCTGGTCTTCCCCGGTAGCACAAGCCATAATCACTAGTGCCACGCAAATATCTGGAAACCCGCTTCACTCGGTGTCCAATGCTCCTTCCTAGGTTTGACATAAACCTCGCTCAATATCTCCCACCGCATGTGCAATGTTTTGTCTAGCATGTACCATTGCAAAAATCGTGCTACCCACTTCACTTGCATAAGGAACACAAGACATATCCTTCTCTTTCTTCTTGTGTCTTGGGACATTGTTCAACAGACAACTTTGTACCTGGCCAGAATCGAACATTCACCGTTTACATCCCTGCATATTGAACCCCCGCAATATAGTCTCGACATACTTCCTTTGGTTTAGCCGCTCTTCCTCTTTGCCCGATCTCTCTTAATTTCCATGCCCAAAATATAGTTTGCAGCACCAAGATGCTTCATGTCGAATTTGGAGAATAGTTGGGTCTTCAAATCTTGGATAATTTCTTTGTCACTTCCAATCAACAACATATCATCCACATACAAGACCAAATAAATAACACGGTCACCAATTAATTTAAAATAAACACATTGATCCTCCTTGCTTCTGCTGAAGCTAAGTCCCCGTATATAGGTATAAAATTTCTCATACCACATCCTTGGTGACTGTTTTAACCCATACAGATACTTCTTTAACTTGCATACCAGCTATTTATTCCCCTTCACCGTAAAGCCTTCAGGTTGTTTCATGTAGATCTCTTCTTCCAGATCCCCGTGAAGAAATTTTGTCTTCACATCCATCTGTTCTACCTCAAAATAAAATGCAGCAACAATAGATAAAAGTAATAATAGAAGTGACTTTGGCAACAAGAGAAAAAATATCACCAAAATCAATTCTCGGCACCTGGGAATAACCTTTTGCTACCAACGAAGCTTTTTATTTCTCCATATTTCCTTCTGCATTCATATTCTTCTTAAACACCCATTTGCTCCTGATGGGCTTCCTTCCATCCGGCAACTCTACCAGATCCCATGCCTCATTTTTATGCAAGGATGCTATTTCATCAACCATGGCCTCCTTCCAGAGTTTTCCATCTTCTGAATCTACTACCTCCTTGACGGTCCTCGGATCATCATCAGCTATAGTTAAAGAAAAATTTGAATAGAAATAAGATGGAGTATACCTTTTCGGTTGTCTTCTTTCCCAAATTGATCTTCTCACAGCTGGAGTTTGTGGCTCTTCCTCTTCTAAGTCTTCTTCTGTTGTGGAGTATGATTCATCCTCCTTTAGCTCAAACTCTATCTTCTCAGGTTCCTTTGGTAGGGCTTCATGTTTAACAACATCTTTTACCTCTCTAAACACCACATCTCAGTTGTACACAACCTTCCTTGTTTCTGAGTTCCAAAGATTGTAACCCTTTAAACCACCTTATACCAAATAAAGATGCACCTTTCAGATTTATTATCCAACTTGCTCCTTTTCTCCTTTGGAACATGTACATATGCATCACATCCAAATACCCTCAGATGTGAAAGAGAGGGTTTCTTACCAGTCCATACCTCATGTGGAGTCTTATCCTCCAACGCTGATGAAAGTGATCTATTAACCAAGTAACATGTAGTCTCCACTACCTCTACCTAGAATTATTTTCCTAACCCAGTACCACTGAGCATGCTTCTTTCCTTTTCCATCAGCGTTTTGTTCATTATTTCTGCAACTCCGTTTTGTTGAGGTGTGCATGGAGTAGTCTTCTTCTGTTCTATACCACAATTCATACAGAACTCTTCAAATTCCTTCTTACAAAACTCTCCACCATTATCTGTTCTTAGCACCTTTATATTCTTCTCTGTCTGGTTTTCCACCAGAGCCTTAAATTCTTTAAATATGTTAAAGAATTCAGATTTATTCCTCAAGAAATATATCCATGTACTCCTTGAGAAGTCATCTATGAATGAAACATAGTACACAGACTTACCTAGTGATGGAACCGACATAGGTCCAAACACATCACTGTGCACAGGCTCTAATATCTTGTTCGCCCTCTTAGAACCAGAAGGAAAACTCACTCGATTCTGCTTCCCATATACACAATGTTCATAGAAATCAAAATCCAGAGAGCTATTATACATAATTCTACCATACCATTTCCATGCAGTATCCGAAGGCCCTTCTCCCCAATATGTCCAAGCCTTTGGTGCCATAGCATGGTCTTTTCTCCAGAGATCGCTAGGCTTTCCGCTCCACTTTCGGGAACCACAGAACTCTTGCACCCAGCAACAATAGTGCTGCCCTGAAGCTTGTACAGAGTTCCAATCCAAACTCCCCACATTAATACCAGTGCTCCCCGAACCATCTTACATGTATCTTTCTCGAACACTGTTTTTACACCTGCATCATCCATCTTGATTACATAAATCAGATTTTTGGCCAATGGAAGAATGTGCAGAACACCAGGAAGTGTTGTAATCCTTCCACCTTGTAGCTTCAGCTTAAATTTTCACCTAAGAAGACATCACCGCCATCATATTTCTTATACTCGCAGAACCACTCCCTATGGGGAGTGAAGTGAAAGGAGGCACCCGAATCAATCAACCATGAGTCATGATCTACATGTGTATTTGAAGAAGAAGCCAAATACACATCCCCACCTTCATCTGAGGTGGTTTTTGCCTCTTTAGAAGGAGCATCATTAGATCCCTTTCCTTTCTCAGGAGCTTTAGATCTGCAGTCCTTTTTGTAGTGCCCTTCCTTTCCGCATTTCCAGCACACCTTTATAGACTTTCCAGGAGATTTAGATTTCCCTCTAGACTTAGATCTCCCACTCGAAACCTTATTCTTGTTTTTGTTATGTGACCTTCATCATACAGATAAGGCATATCCATTCTAACCCTCCATATTTCTCTGTATCATTTCCTCTGACAACACGGCTGAGATAATGTCATCAAAATTCAGGGTAGTTGTATTGCTACTTATTGCAATAACTAGACTGTCCCATGAGTCTAGTAGAGAACACAAAAAACTGATGCACTTATCTTCATCTGAGATTTTAATATCAATAGATGAGAGTTGACTTACCACATTATTGAAGGCGTTCAAATGCTCTGTCACCGAGTCTCCATCCTTCATCCTCAGGTTATACAGCTTTTTCCACAAGAACAATTTATTCACCAGAGAATTAGATTGGTACAAAGTCCCTAGCTTGTCCCACAAGGTCTTCACCGTAGCTTCCCAAGATACATTTAAAAATACTGAATCTGAGACACAAAATCGTATTGTGCTCTTTGCCTTCCGATCCAGCTTCTTCCAGTCTTCATCTGACATTATCATTGGTTTAGTACCCGAATCTACCATGATACACTGACCTTTATCCACCAGTAGATCCTCCATATTGAGCTTCCACAACTCAAAACTCTGACCATTAAATTTATCGATCTATATCTTCCCACCACTCACCATCTTCTTTCACCGTAAGAATCGATCTCGTAGATCTCCCACTGAACAAGGTCTACCTCAGGCCCGAGCAAAAAACCCATCAGCAGCAAAGGCGTCCCCTTGAAGCCAAAACTTCTCTGATACCAAATGTAGGTTTTGACCCTGTACAGAAATTATCTGCAAACGAATCTTAAAGACAGAAAATAAACAGTAGCGAGAGCATAGAACATAAAATATATAAACACAGAGATATTCCCCTGGATCCCAAATTAGGATGACCAGCTTGATTTTTCATCATATTCCTTTTATTATTACAACACATATATATATACATGCCGAAGCATACATAAACCCCAATCCGTTAACCCTGTATTAGAACATAACCATAGTTCCCTTGACCGGATCTACAAAATACCAGGGGCTGAAAACCATCATGCCCCAAAACCATGTGTAAACCCATGCACAAAACCATGGGCGAGTCCGCCCACCGGAAAATAAAGACCAAAATTTTTTTTCGGGCCACTGCCCCGGACCCCGACAGGGGGGGCTACTGCCCCCCTTGCGACCCCCCTGACGTTGCGCCCAGTGCAATGTACAGGGGGGGCTATCGCCCCACTTGTTACCCCCCCGCACGTTATTAGTCATGGAAAGAATATAACACAAACCCAACAGGTATTGTGGGTTTATTTCCATTGTTTTTGTTTTGTTGGTTCTCATGAGTCCTTTATCTGTTGGGTTGATTTATTAGTTCCTGGAAGCCTTGGTTGGATAAATTATCTGGAATCCCAAAATACAACTCTGGGTTAAGTTACTAGTCCTAGAAGACTTGGTTGGAAAAATACTATGGAAGCCCTAGGTGGGTTGAGTTACTAGTCCTGGAAGCCCTAGTTAGAAAAAATCTCTAGAAGCCCTGTAACAGTTGGGGTTGGGTTACTAGTCTTGGAAGCCCTGGATGGAACAAACATTATGGAGCCTTGGAGCAGCTTGGATAGAGACCAATTTCTGATGTTTGTGATGTCGACTATGAGGTGGAATCACTGGTTGAGGGTTGAGGTGGTTTGACCTCTGGAAGCCCTGGATTGATTATGATTGATGTGTTTGATTAAGTCCCACATTCATGATTGGAATATGGCACGAGGGTGATTGGCTGAAGTGAGACTTGGCTCAACCAATATATGGTCGGGTGGAACGTAGAAGTCCCATCTCCAATTGGTTTTTACATTCCATAATGAAGAGCTCATTTCTTTGGTATTTAGTATGCAATTATACTAGTTTATGTATGGATTTTATTGCTATTGTATCCATTGTAATTATGTTATTAATATGCTGGTTATGAGAATGTATTCGATTAGTGATGATGTATGGCTCTATTAATTTTTTTTCTTGTAAATGAATATCCCATGTATCTATGTTAAAATTTATTGTATGATATCTTATGATGTAGGGGATTAATTCTTCTTAGCCATTCTCAGATAAGGAAGAAACCCCTTTTTTTAAATCTATGGTTTCTACCTATAGATGTTATGTTTCTGACATGTTTGACGAAATGCATGTCATGGCTGGATGGGGTCAAATGAGTTTTGGTTGATGTGATATCTTCCATATGTTTTTTTAATTGTTATTTACCCTCTCCTGAAGTTACAGGAATTTCTGCATAGTGACCTGGGTTCAAGGGCTGAAAATGTGGCACAAATCCCGGAGCAACGGGTAGAAAAATTGGTGTTTGGGCCTGGGCTGCTACCTTTACAAGGCTAGCCTATGGCTTAGGGTCTAGAGAGGCTCCATTTACCTTAAAAACCTACATATCAACCTTAAAGAGGCTAAAACTCATTCCTCCCTCAGGGAACATGGCCCTGGGAGGTTGGGTTACCTCCCGGGGATGTCAATATTGCAGTGTAAGGTGTGTTTTTGGTGTTTCCATCAGTTCTACTTCCTTAAGGTCATCTAGGAGGTTGAATCTAATATTAGTAGCCTCTCACAACATGTTTAACCTGTTTGGACGGTTACTTAGGTAGATGTGGGAAGAGGGTTTTATAGAGTGGTCTCAAAGCATGGTTCAACTTTCAGACTTGATGGGTGATGTGTTGGTCATGATTTTATATTTATTTCTTATGTGTTTGCTGCCCTCATGTGGTGTTGGCCATGGTGGCAGTGGTGTTTCCATGTTGGTGGTTGTGGTGTCGCCATCAACATATGTTCATGTGTGTAAGATTGATTGTGTGTTATTCTTTTTTATGTATTTTACATGCATTCTTGTTTGCATATGGCTACATATTGTATGTGCATAATTTTTTTATGCTAGGTCACATATTTTATATGTTGTGTGTGTCCGTGTATGCTTGCTTGAGTGATGTTATGTTCTGAACATGCATTGGTCGTTCATGTTGGGTTGCATGTTGCTTATGTCCATGTATGGTTCATGCTTATAGTTGTGTGTGGTCAAGCTTGCATTAGTGTGTATTTGGTATGGTTACACATGGATGATTGAACCCCAACTAGAATCCTAATTATGTGCTAGTATACCATGTGTTACGAGTTAATATGTTGATTATGATTATATCTATACATGTATTACGCTGATTGGTTGATCTTGCATGAAGTATCCTCCCCAAATTACACTGAGGTACGTTGATTAATTATGAATTAGTTTATCTGAAATATTGCACATTGCAGGAATAATTCAAAGATGTATAGCAGAATGGTAGACTACAAAGATTCTCGATCAGAGGAGCATAATAAGAATGAGTAGGGAGCCAGTGAGGTGTTGGAATTGTAGATGAGAAAATCGTAGGAGGGATTTTCCACAATATTAGGGTGGTAGGACACATATATACAGTGCGAATGATGCACAAAAAGTGGGAGATGTTGACCATAACATTCCTCAGATTTATGCAGTTGTGGACAACAGACAAGAAGATCACTAGGCTTCTATCATTGAGATGGACGATAAGCTTTGTGATCAATTTGTTTCTATTTTGGTTGACCCTGGATATAACTATAGTTATATTAATCCCGACCTGGTGGATAAGTGTGGTTTGAGTAAGGAAATGCAGGAAAAATTTTGGTTAGTGCAGTTCACCACAAGTATGAAGAGAAGAGTTTACCATTGAGTAAGAGCTTACGCATTTGAGTTAAACGGTATGCTTACAGCAGCGCACTTGAACATATTTCCATTGGGTTCCTATAGTATGCTATTGGGTATGGATTGGTTATATCTTCACAAGACCAAGGTATATTTCTATGACAAAGGTATTGAATTATTATTTGGATGATAATGGGGAGCCAATAGTATTGCAGGGAAAGAAGAAATCCACATCAGTTAGGATGGTGATAGCCATGCAGGCCAAGCACAGTCATAGGAAAGGATGTGTGCTATTCCTAGTTCATATCTCTAGTGAAAAAGGTAAATAAGTTGAGGATGAACATGTGTTGAACATGTATCCAATGTTGCAGCAGTTTCAAGATGTGCTTCCATCAGAGATTTCATAATTTCCACCGCACAGGGAATTTTCTATTGAGTTTGTGCCAGGGGCAGCTCAAACATCAAAAGCACCTTACAGGATGAGTACACCAGAGTTGGTAGAATTAAAATTGCAGTTAAGGAAATGTTGGACAATGGGTACATTAGGCCAAGTGTATCACTATGGGGTGCACTTGATCCGCATTTATGCAGGGATGCAATAGAACATGTATATAACCATAAATATAAAAATGCAGCATAAATAACACTTCATATCATTAATATCAAAGAACTCAAATTTGTTTACAGACAGAAAGGAAAAAAACTAGCTAGGGCGCTGGTAGCTTATCTCTAAGAAGAGATGTGGTGGCTACAAGCCTCTGAACTTTGTGTTACAATGAGGCTCGAAGGCCTAAATATTATTGAGAAATAATGGAAAACCATAAACATCCAAAAACATAACCCTAGGAGATGAAACGCCAGAATATGGGCCTCGTCGAGGTAAATTGGTACATCAATTCCCCAAGGTCGTAACTTTTGCATACTATCTTCGTTTGATGCACTTAATACATCGTTAGAAATTTCTATCCGAGGACTACAACTGCTGACTACGAATATTGAGATTAAAAAAAACTCATATTTTCCACAGGTTTGATTCCCAAAAAACGTCATTTAGGACCTCAAAATGGCTCTGGAAGTTCAGGACTCGAAAAACAGCTAAAAATAGTAATCTGTGCTATAATTAAGGAAATAGAAAAATTGAAAGAAACAATGGTGGGGCCCCAAGTGGGATAGGATGGTGGCCACCAATATCCACGTGGATCATTCCTCCCCCCATAGGAAGCAATGGTCCCCATTGCGTTGAGTTCCTCCATGAGATGAGGAAACTTCTGCTGAACTTGGTACCTGGTGAACCACTTGCCTTGGTGCAGGAGTTTGCTAGCTTTGAAAACCCGATACAGTTGGATCTCATTAGTGAAATTTTGAGGTCTAAAATGGACCTCCTAAGTAAATTATTAAATAATAGTGGAAATAATAAAATAATATTTTATTACATCATCAAATTTTAGAGGGAAAAAAGGAAAAAATATTTTTTCAACTCGTATTTTGAACTTATATCCCTATGGGTTTACTCAAATTTCAAGTAGAAACACTCGTTGGATGCATAATTTGATTTCCCATCTAAGGAGTACGTATCTTTCATACTTTCAATGGACACTTCTACATGAAAAATGTGACTGTAAACACGTTTTTTTCATGTATTTCTCATTTTTCGTGTAGCAGGGTCCATCGAAAGTATGCAACGTGGGTACTCCTTGGATGAGGAATTAATTTTTTCATCCAAAGAGTACTCCCGCTCGAAATTTGAGTAAAAAATAAGAGAGATAAGTTGAAAATACGAGTTGAAAAAGTAGTTTTAGTATTTTATTATTTTTTAATATTTTTACTCTTTTACTCCAAAAATAGTGAATCATCCCCCATGGTTGACATCATCATCTTGAATCCTACTGGTTCTTATAAGTTTACTTTTTTTGTACATTTTTCTTATGAGGCCCATTTTTTACCTCAAAATTCCCCTAATGTCTACTGGCGAGTGCTCTTGATTTGCATGTCCATGATACAATATGTGGCGGTCTATTCCATGCAGTCCAGGTTTAACTCTGTTGGTGTGAGTTGTTCTACAATTTCAGAGGTGTCCAGTAGAGGTGGGAAATAGGGTCGAAGGTAGTCCACATTGAATACTAGGTGCAAACAAAGGAATGGTGGAATACTGAGCTCAAAGGCATTGTTCCCTACAACCTTGGTGATGGTATACGGCCCATATTGGAGCAGGCGAAGCTTGCGGTGGGGTCCAGTGAAGTGCTCCTTCTACAAATGTAGCCACACTTTGTCGCCCACCTGGAAGTGTTGTGGCACTTGATGTTGATCATGTCATTTCTTGTACTCATCATTAGCTCTATCCAATATGTCATGAACCTGTTGGCAAATGCGCTGAATGTGCTCAATGAAGTTGTTCACTTTGTCAGTTTCAGACTGGACATGAGCCAAATCGGCCTGAGTAGCCACAAATGGCATGGCTACGTCAATGGGACATAGTGGCTAGAACCCTGAGGCCCACCTCTATGGCCAGTTGAGTTGTGGAGAGATCGATTATAACTGTGTTGTACATAGGGAAGGATCTCATCCCATGTGCATGGATGATTTGAATTGTACATGTGCATAATGTGTACAATCATCATGTTGACAACCTCTGTTTGGCCATAATTTTGAGGATGGAAAGATGTGGACTTGGTGAGCTTGGTGTCTAGCATTGACCAGAGGCTGGAAAAAAATGTGTTGAGGAACCTGCTGCCCTGATTTCAGATGATAGACTGTGGGATCCAAAAGTGCACCCACACTCAGTCAAAGAAGAGTTTAGCAGTGGCTTTTGCAGTGATATTCTTCTTTCAGGCTGACATAATGGAAATCTTCGAGAATATGTCGATGACCATGAAAACACAGTTGTTTCCATGCTTATTATAAGGAAGGAAGGAAATGTAATCCAAGGAGACGGATTCCCAAGGTCGAGTAGGGGTAGTTAGCGGAGTATAGAGGCCTTGATTCTTAATGGTTGGTTTGGAAATGGAGCAAGAAGTGTAGGATATGATGTACTTCCCAACATCTTCTCAAAGGTTCAGCCAATAGAAATACTTCTGCAGTACTGCCACTGTTTTCTCGACCTCGAAATTCCCAACAACTAGACTATAAGGTGCTTTCAAAATCATCTTGGCACGCTCGCTTGAAGGAACACAAAGGTGTCCCAGGTGACATAGCAGTGCATCCTGGAGGTGAGAATTTGGAACTTGCGTACCCTCCAAGGGTGTCTTGTATGTGTGGTTGAATTCCGGATCACTCTTGTAGAGAAATGACCAATCAGAAGTTTCATGCCCACAAGAGTTGAGAATAGTGGTTAGCGCCACGATCGGTGGTCGACTGAGGAAGTCTATAACAGCATTGGTGTTTCCCTTCTTATACTTGATGTTCAAATGAAATTGTTGCAGATATGTGGACCACTTCTGATGGCGATCATTGTGCAACTTCCCTTGTGTCTATATGGACTACAGGGGTCGGTGGTCTGTGCCGATGACTGTTTCCTTCCCCAAGATGTAATTCTTCCATTGGCGGCAGGCATGCACAATGGAATACATTTCTTTGTCATAAGTGGGATACTTGCAGACTGTGTCTAATAGTTTCTTACTGTGATATGCCACTGGATGCCCCTGTTGAGTAATAACTGTCGTAATAGCATAGTCAGAGGCATCTGTCTCGATCTCAAATGGTTGTTGCAAGTCTGGTAATGTGAGCAATGGGGAAGAGTAGAGGCGATGTTTCAATTCTACAAATGCCTTCTCTTGATATTCCGACCAAATTTTCTTTCGCTCCTCCCTTGGTGACTTGACTCAAGGGCAAAGTGATATGAGAGAATCCAAACATGAACCTGCGGTAGAAATTAGCGAGACCCATAAAGTTATGAAGCTCTATTAGAGTGGTTGGGGCCGACCAATCCCGAATTACTTGGATCTTGGTAGGATCCACATGCACCCCTCGTTCATGAATAATGTATCCAGCCATTTGAAAAGGCCCTCCTTGGCTTTGAAGGTAGTCTTCCACACATCAGAGGCTTCGATTGGTACTTGGTGATACCTAGAATTCAAGTTGATCTTGCTAAAATATTTTTCCCCTTTGAGTTGATCCATAAGGTCATCAATCCGTGGGATCAGGTACCTATTATGAACAATGATATTTTTTAGCACCCGATAGTTAATACAGAGTCTCCAAGTCCCATCATTATTCTACACCAACACGATCGGGCTCCCACAGGGCGATGAACTCGGCCAAACGTGACCTTTTTGCAGTAGCTCCTGAATCTGCCTCTTGATTTCATTATTCTTTAGAACAGACTTCTGGTACTTTAGTTCATTGGGCAGCAACGCACCTGGGGTCAGACTGATGGGGTGCTTGACTTGACAGTGTAGAGGCACCCTTGTGGGTGAGGTGAAGATGTCCCCGTACTCCTCCATGACCTTGTCCATTTTTTTTGTCCTGCGGAGGAGCCTTGTCTGGAGGTCATGGCCATAGTATTATTCTTGCCCCAAGGGGTGGATCATCAGGAAAACAAATTTCTTAGTTTTGGAAATGAGCTTACTACATTGTTTTGCAGTAACCAAAGAGATAGCTTCAAGCAGTGGTACCTCTGGTATCCTGTACAATGCATTGCCCAAAGTAACAATAACTATGTGAGGTCGGGATTCATACAAAGCATGTCGCTTCCACAAGTATGGTTGGCCTAATAATACATCACAAACATCAGGAGGAACAATGTCACATAATGCCTCATCTGTGAAGGGCTTGATGCTGTAGGGAAGGCGACACTACTGTCTGATGCGGAGATCCCATCCTTGGTGAAGCCACCCGATGGTGTACATTGGTGGGTGTGTTTTGGTCGGCAAGCCCAAAATATTAACGAACTATATTGAAATGGGGGTCTTTTGGCTCCCATTGTCGACAATAAACTGTAGCGGGGAACCCTTTACCCACATCTGAAAGTGGAAGAGATGCTCCTCTTCCTATCAATCTTCTGGTTCCTCCTTCTGGATATTTGCAGCGGCAACAGTGGCGTTGGGCTCCACATCAATAATATTCTTCCCTGTTTCATTCCCCTTGTCAGGTTTTGATGCAGAGTTAAATCATGCATCTAATTTAGAAGCCCTCATCTCAGCCACCAGTGACTACTTGGCCCGAAACTCACTTGTGTTGTGACTGGAGCTCTTCTGGAACTCATACCACTTTTTCGTGTCCTTTGGCTTCGTGGGGTTGTTCTTTGCTTGTAGCTTCAGTAGGTTATATTGGGCTGCCATGCCTTGGATCCTTTGTTTTTCAGTTTGGGGGCACCTTTTCCTTGATTTTGATTCGTAGATCCAAAGTCTCGCTTCTTTTGTTTGAATTTCTGCTCAATCTTGGCAGCATATCGGTATGTTATACCAAGCGAGGAGATGTCGGGGCACTCCATTTCCTCCTGAATGTATCTATGCAGACAACTACGGTACTTCAGCACCAAATGTTTCTATGAATATTTGATACCCAAATTTTTGTGCAGGGTATGGGACAGTTTCGTCAGCTCATGCACATCTTGATCCCTTTGTTGCCGTAGCGTAGTCCATTATATGTACTTGTCCTCATAGCTCCCCATGGGATAATATTTTTCCTTGATGGAATATCGAAAATAATTCCACTTTTTCTCAATAGGTTTTCCACTCAAGTTCTTCATTAGGGTATGCAGAGTGCAAAATAATCTTCTCCCGATTGGAAAAGTCATGAACTGAGAAATATCCTTCTAATAGATTCAACCATTGATATACAATGTTTGCATCTATTTTTCCCTCAAATATGGGAATTTAAAAGTTTTCTTGTACCTTAAAAGGATTTTCGCCTCCAGAGTGGCTACTGGATGCAGATGCGCCGCCAGTGGGCAGTCGTTGAAGGATCTGGGAAAAGTTATCCATCATCGCGTTCCTTTGTTTTTCAAGGGCCTCTTCGAGCAATATTTTGATAGGATCTCCTGCTCCCTCATCTTTCTTTTCATCCCCCATGGGTGGATGTCGGGGTTTATGAGGCTGATCTTGCAAAGGTTCAACAAGATCGAGCCCTAAGTCCTTATACCCCGACCACGTTGGGGACATGCAAAGAAGGATTGAGAAAGAGAAGACCGCTCTGATGCCACTGATATGGATTTATGTTGGGATGCAAAATAATACACATATAACCATAAATATAAAAATGCAATGAAAATAACACATCATTTCATTAATATCAAAGAACTTAAATTTGTTTACAGACAGAATGGAAATAAACTAGCTAGGGCGTTGGTAGCTTAGTTCTGAGAAGAGATATCGTGGCTATAGGCCTCTAAAATATGTGTTACAATGAGGCTCGAAGGCCTATATATTATTGAGAAATAATGGAAAACCCTAAACATCCATAAACCTAACCCTTGGAGATGAAACACAAAAATATGGGCCCCGTCGGGGTAAATTGGTACATCAATTTCCCGGGGTCGTAACTTTGGCATATTATCTCCATTTGACACACATGATACATCATCTATTTGAGGATTACAACTACTAATTATGAATATGAATTCCAAAAAAAACTTATTTTTTCTAGAGTTTTGATGCCCAAAAAACTTTTTTTAGGGCCTCAAAACGGCTTCGGAAGTTCAGGACCTAAAAAACTGCTAAAAATAGTAAACTATGCTATAATTAAGGAAACTGAAAAACTGAAAGAAACAATGGTGGGGCCCTAATCCAAGTGGATATTGGTGGCCACCTACTTATTCCACTTGGGGCCCCACCATTGTTTCTTTCAGTTTTTCAGTTTCCTTAATAATAACAAAGTTTACTATTTTTAGCAGTTTTTTGGGTTGTGAACTTCCAGAGCCGTTTTGAGGCCTTAAACGACATTTTTTGGGCATCAAACCCCTGAAAAATTTTATTTTGTTCCAGAATTGATATTCGTGGTCAAAATTTTTAGTCGTCGGATAGATCTTTCTAACAATGTGTCATGTGCGTCAAAAAGAGATAGTATGCCAAAATTACGACCCAGGAAATTGATGTACCAATTTACCTCGATGGGGCCCATATTCTGGCGTTTCATCTCCTAGGGTTAGGTTTTTGGATATTTAGGGTTTTCCATTGTTCCTCAATAGTATATAGGCCTAACATAGAGTTTAGAGGCATGTAGCCACCACATATCTTCTCAGAGATAAGCTACCAATGCCCTAGCTATCTTATTTCCATTATGTCTGTAAACAGATTTTAGTTCTTTGATATTAATGAAATGAAGTGTTATTTCCACTGCATTTTTATATTTATGGTTATATGTGTATTTTTTTGCATTCCTGCATAAATTTGGATCAGTGGTATCATAACAGTCTGCCCTTTCTCGATCCTTCGTTGTATGTCCCCAACGAGGTCGGGGTATAAGGAGTTAGGGCTCGATCTGGTTGAACCTTTGCAAGATTAGCCTCACAAACCCCGATGGCTGCCCATGGGGGATGAAAAGAAAGATGAGGGAGAAAGAGATCCTATCAAAAAATTGCTCGAGGAGGCCCTCTAAAAACAAAGGAACGTGATGATGGATAACATTTCCCATATCCTTTAACAACTTTCCCATTACCGGAACATCTGCATCTAGCAGCCACTTTGGAGGCGCAACTCCTTTTAAGGTACAAGTAAACTTTGAAATTCCAATATTTGAGGGCCAAATAGATGCAGAAATTGTAGATAGACGATTGACTCTATTAGAAGGATATCTCTCAGTTCATGACTTTTTCGACTGGGAGAAGATTATTTTTGCACTCCTTAAAGCTACCCCCCATGTCAAGGACTGGTGGGAAACCTACTGTGAGAAAAAGGGCAAGGGGGAACCCTCTTTATTCTTGGTTGTACCCACTTGTAATTCTTTCCAACATGCCATCAAGGAACAATATTATCCCGTGGGGAGCTATGAGGACAAGTACATACAATGGACTATGTTGCGACAACAAAGGGATCAAGATGTACATGAGCCGACGAATCTGTTCCATACCCTGAACACAAAGTTGGGTATTAAATATTTAGAGAAAAATTTGGTGCTGAAGTACCGTAGTTTTTTTCACATATACATTTAGGAGGAAATGGAGTTCCTCGACATCTCCTTGCTTGGTATGACATGCTGATATGCTGCCAAGATTGAGCAGAAATTAAAACAGAAGAAGCGAGACTTTGGATTTGCGAATCAAAAGAAAGGGAAAGGTGCCCCCAAACTACAGAACAAAGGAAAAATCCAAGGCATGGTGGCCCAAGATAACCTACCAAAGCCGCAATCAAATAACAACAACACGACGCCGAATAAGGACATGGGAAAGCGGTGTGAGTTCCATAAGATATCCACTCACAACACAAGTGAGTTTCAGGCCAAGCAGTCATTCATGGCCGAGATGAGGGCTTATGAATCAAATGCATGCTCTAAATCTGAATCAAAACCTAACAAGGGGAATGAAAAAAGGAAACAGATTATTGATGCGGAGCCCAATGCCACCGTTACCACTACAAAGATCTAGAAGGAGGAACCAGAATATCAAGAGGAGGAGGAGCGTCTCTTCCACTCTCAGATGTGGGTAAAGGGTTCCCCGCTACAATTCATTGTCGACAGTGGGAGCCAAAAGAACCTCATTTCAGTAGAGGTCGTGAAGCATTTGGGCTTGCTGACCACAACACACCCACAACTGTACACCATCGGGTGGCTTCACCAAGGACGGGATCTCTGCGTCAACCAACAATGTCGCCTTCCCTACCACATCAAGACCTTCACAGATGAGGTATTATGTGACATTGCTCCTCTTGATGTTTGTGATGTATTATTAGGCCAACCATACTTGTGGAAGAGCCATGTTGTGTATGGGTCCCAGCCTCACGTTGTTATTATTACTTTTGGAAATAGTTTGTACATGATACCAGAGGTACCACCGCCTGTGGCTATCTCTTTGGTTACTACAAAACAATGTAGTAAGGTCATTTCCAAAACCAGGAAATTTTTTTTCCTAATGATCCACCCCCAGGGAAAGAAGGAGACTGTGGCCATGACCTCCAGATAGGGATCCTCTGCATGGCAACAAAAAATGGACAAGGTCGTGGATGAGTATGGGGACATATTCACCTCACCCACAGGGGTGCCTCTACACTATCAGGTCAAGCACCCCATCGATCTGACCCCAGGTGCATCGCTTCCCAATTGATCGATCTATTGGTGCTCTCTTCTAGAGAAAAAAAATCAAGAGGCAAATTCGGGAGCTACTACATAAAGGTCATATCCGCCGAGTTCATCGCCCTTTGGGAGCCTGATCATGTTAGCGTAGAAGAAGGATGGGACTTAGAGACTCTATATTGACTATCGGGTGTTGAACAAAATCACTGTCCGGAATAAGTACCTGATCCCATGAATTGATGACCTTCTGGATCAACTCAAAGGGGTGAAATATTTCAGCAATATCGACTTTAATTCTGGGTATCACCGGGTACCAATCGAGCCACCTAATGTGTGGAATACTGCCTTCAAAACCAAGGAGGGCCTTTTCGAATGGTTGGTCATGCCTTTCGGGTTGACGAATGCTCCCATAACCTTCATGAGGATGATGGACGACATTTTTCGGCCATTCACCAACTCATTTTTATTAGTGTACTCGGATGAAATCCTGATCTTCAACCAGACTTAGGAAGAGCACCTCCACCACATCTGACAGGTGCTCCAAACACTGTGGCAACACAATTTGTGTGCCAATTTGGAGAAGTGCACTTTTGGCATGACCCAGTTTCAGTATCTAGGATACATTATTGATAAAGGGGGGGTGCATGTGGATCCAACCAGGATCCAAGTAATTCAGGATTGGTCAACCCCAACCACTCTAATAGAGCTTCACATTTTTCTGGGTCTTGCTAATTTCTACCGCAGGTTCGTGTTGGGATTCTCTCATATCACTTGGCCCTTGAGTCAAGTCACCAAGGGAGGAGCAAAAGCAAAATTATTTTGGTTAGAATCTCAAAAAAATACATTCGTAGAATTGAAACATCGTCTGTGCTCTTCCCCAGTGGTCACATTATCAGACTTGCAACAACCATTTGAGATCAAGATAGATGCCTGTGACTATTATATAGGGGTTGTTCTTACTCAACAGGGGCATCCAGTGGCATATCACAGTGAGACACTATCTGACACAGGCTGCAAGTATCCCACTTATGATGAAGAAATCTACTCTATTGTGTAAGCGTGCCGCCGATGGAAGCATTAAATTTTGGGGAAGGAAACGGTCATCGACACAGACCACTGACCCCTACAGTTCATACAGACACAAGGGAAGTTGCAGAAATATCGCCATCAGAAGTCGTCCACATACCTGCAAAATTTCATTTGAACATCAAGTATAAGAAGGGCAGCACCAATAATGTTGTAGACTGCCTCAGCTGACCATCGATCATGGCGCTAACCACTGTTCTCAACTCTCGTGGGCATGAGACTTTTGATTGTCCGCTTCTCTACAAGAGAGACCCGAAATTTTTCCACACATACAAGAAACTCTTGGAGGGTATGCAAGTTCCAAATTTTCACCTCCAGGAAGCACTGCTATGTCACCCGGGACACATTTGTGTTCCTTCAAGCAAGTGTGCCAATATCATTTGGGAAGAACACTACATTCGATTCGGTGGGCATTTCGGGGTCAAGAAAATAGTGGCATTACTGCAAAAGTATTTCTATTGGTTGAACCTTTGAAAGGATGTTGGGAAGTACATCAGATCCTACACTGTTTGCTCCATTGCCAAACCGACCATGAAGAAGCAAGGCCTCTATACTCCGCTTCCTACCCATAGTCTACCTTGGGAATCCATCTACATGGACTACATGTTGGGCCTTCATTATACTAAGCAAGTAAATGACTGTGTTTTCATGGTCGTCAACAGATTCTCGAAGATGGTCATTATTTCAGCCTGCAAGAAGAGTATCACAACAGAATCCACTGCTAAAATATTCTTTGAACGAGTGTGGGTGCACTTTGGGATCCCACAGTCTATCATCTCAGATCGGGATAGCAAGTTTCTCAACAAATTTTGGTCCAACCTCTGGTTAATGTTGGACACTAAGCTCACCAAGTCGACAACTTTCCATCCCCAAACTGATGGCCAGACAGAGGTCGTCAACAGGATGATTGTACAAATTCTGCACATGTACAATTCAAAGCATCCATGCACATGGGATGAGAGCCTTCCTTATTTAAAACAAAGTTATAACTAGGCTCTCCACAGCTCAACCGGCCACAGCCCCTTTCAGGTTGGCCTGGGGTTCCAACCATTATGTCCCATTGATGTAGCCATGCTATTTGTAGCTACTCAGGCTGATTTGGCTCATGTCCAGTCTGAAGCTGACAAAGTGAACAACTTCATTGAGAAAATTCAACATGTCCTCCAACAAGTTCATGACATATTGGATAGAGCCAATTCTAAGTACAAGCAAGGACATGATCAACATCGAGTGCCACGCCACTTCCAGGTGGGTGACAAAGTGTGGCTACATTTACAGAAGGAGCACCTCACTAGACCCCACCGCAAGCTTCGCCCGCTTCGATATGGGCCATACACAATCACCAAGGCTATAGGGAAAAATTCCTTTGAGATCAGTATTCCACCATTCCTTGGTATACACCCAATATTCAATGTGGACTACCTTCGGCCCTATTTCCCACCTCTACTGGACACCTCTGACATTGCAGAACAAATCACACCAAAAGAGTTAAACCCAGACTGCATGGAATAGGCCACCACAGATTGTATCATGGACATGCAAATCAAGAACACTCGCCAGCAGAAGATCCAACTGTATCGAGTGGTCAAAGCTAGCCAACTCCTGCACCAAGGCAAGTGTTTCAGCAGGGACCAAGTTCAGCAGAAGTTTCCCCATCTCACGGAGGAAATCAATGCAATGGGGACCATTGCTTCCTATGGGGGGAGGAATGATCCAGGTGGATATTGGTGGAAACTCGCCTATTCCACTTGAGGCCCCACCATTGTTTCTTTCAGTTTTTTAGTTTCCTTAATAATATCACAGTTTACTATTTTTACCAGTTTTTTTGGTCCTAAACTTCCAGAGCCGTTTTGAGGCCCTAAACGACATTTTTTGGGCATAATTTTTTTGGTGAATATGATTCTATCTTGAAATTGATATTCACAGTCATCTGTTGTAGTCCTCAGATAGGTCTTTCTAACAATGTATTATGTGCATCAAACATAGATAGTATGCCAAAGTTATGACCCTGGGAAATCGATGTACCAATTTACCCCGACGGGGCCCATATTATGGCGTTTCATCTCCTAGGGTTAGGTTTTAGGATTTTTAGGGTTTTATATTATTTCTCAATAATATATAGGCCTTTGAGCCTCATTGTAACAAAGAGTTCAGAGGCCTATAGCCACCACATCTCTTCTCAGAGAGAAGCTACCAGCGCTATAGCTAGTTTATTTCCATTCTGTCTGTAAACATATTTTAGTTCTTTGATATTAATGAAATGAAGTGTTATTTCCACTTAATTTTTATATTTATGGTTATATGTGTATTCTATTGTGTTCCTACATAAATCTGGATCATGCCCCAAGTGGAATAGGTAGGTGGCCACCAATATCCACATGGATCAGCACCAGTGTTGTTTTTAAAGAATAAATATGGCAATCTTAGACTATGCATTGACTACAGGTAGTTGAAAAAAGTGACCATCAATAAAATGTACACACTACCGAAGATCGATGATTTGTTTGATCAGCTGAAGGGAGAAGTAATTTTCTCTAAGATCGACTTGAGATTAGGATATCATCAGGTACACATCAAGGAGAAGGATATCTACAAGACCGCATTTAGAACCAACTACAGGCATTATGAATTTGTTGTAGTTAAATTCGTTTTGACTAATATCCCAACTACATTTATGTGTTTAATGAACAATGTGTTGCATCCTTACTTGGACAAGTTTGTGATTGTTTTCATTGATGATATATTAGTGTATTCTAAAAATGAGGAAGAGCATGTTGAATGTTTGGCAGCAATGTTGAGGTTGTTAAGAGAGCATCAGTTGTATGCTAAGCTCAGAAAATGAAGCTTCTTCCAGACTGAGGTACACTACTTGGGACACGTTGTCTCCAAGGAGGGCATTGCAGTAGATCTAGAAAAGATAATGGCCATCATGGAGTAGGTATCTCTTAAGAATGTAGATGATGTGAGATCATTCATGGGATTGGCAGGGTACCACAGGAGGTTCATCGAGAACTTCTCACAAATTTCTTATCCTATCACATCATTGTAGAGAAAAGGTAAGAAGTATGATTTGACAGAGGAGCACGAGGTCAGTTTTGAGAATCTTAAGAAATTACTGACACATGCTCCAATGTTAAAGATTTTAAATCCAGAAAATTAGTTTGTAGTATTCAGATATACTTTCAAGAGAGGACTTGGTGGAGTCCATATGTAGGATGGAAAAGTGGTATGCTACGAGTCACATAAACTAAATGAGCGTGAGCATAACTACGCGACACATGATCTTGAACTAGCAGAAATCATTCACACACTGAATAAGTGGAAGCACTATCTTCTTGGCAGGCGGTTTGTACTTATGAATGATCACATTAGGTTGAGGTACTTGTTTGACCAACTGAATCTAAATTCTAGGCAGGCTAGTTCATTGGCTACGATCAGTCAGTTTGAATTTGAGATCGGGTATATCAAGGGAAAGGAGAACATGGTTGAAAATTCCCTTAGCAGGAAGGTACAGGTAAATCACGTAGCAGCAATGAGCTCCTATAGGACAGACTAATAGGATAGGATCTTGTAGGCAGGTCAACTGGATCAAAGGTACATGGAGATTGTGCACAGGTTGCACCATAGTACAAGTACAAGTGTTGGTACAGGTACAGGTATGGGTGTTGGTACAGGTATAGGTATAGGTACAAGTACATGTGTTGTTATAAGTATAAGTGTTAGAATAGGTATAGGTATAGGTACAGGTACGGGTGGTATAGGTACAAGTACACATGTACAAGATTTGAACTACCATCTCATGGTAGATGGATTGGTCAGATTTCCAGATAGGATATATGTATCAGAAAACAGTGAGCTCAAGAAGGTAATCTTGAGGGAGTTTCACACGAAACCATATTCGGGTCACCCATGCTACTAAAAGACTTTGACTGTAGTGAAGATATTCTACTGTTGGCCAAATCTAAAGAGGGATGTGGCAAATTTTGTAGCTAGATTTTTGGATTTTTAGATGGTTAATGCAGAGTGCAAGCATCCAGGTGGATTTCTACATCCTATTGCAATTCTAGAGTGGAAATGGGAGGTCATTTCAATGGATTTCATCATAGGTTTCCCAAGGAAAAATAGACAACATGATTCTATTATGCTGGTTGTGGATAAATTAAAAAAGGGTTGCACATTTCATACCGGTGAAGACTACATACTCAGCCAGTGATGTAGCACAGGTGTTAATTAGAGACATAGTCAAATTACATGTTGTTCCAAAGAATATTGTGTCTGACAGGGATGCAAAGTTCACTTCAAAGTTTTGGAAGGAGTTGTTTGTAGGTTTGGCCACCGATTTTGCCTTCAACATGGCTTATCATCCGCAGAAATATGGATAAACTGAGAGGGTCAATAGGATATTCGAGGATATGTTGAGGATGTATGAGATGTATCAACAACACAAGTGGGAAGAGTATATTCCACTGGTAGAGTTTTCCTACAACAAAGGGTATTAGGAGTCGTTGAGGATGAGTCCATTCAAGGAATTGTACAGATAGAGTTGCAACACTCCTATAAGTTGGAGTGATTCGGTTAACATGGTACTGATTGGACCAGAAATGTTGGAAAAAATGGAATAGGAAATGAAGGTGATCAAGCAGAACTTGAAAGCAGCGTAGGATAGGAAGAAGAGTTATGCCGATAGGAACATGTTGTTCAAGGAGTTTTAGTTTGGCGATCAGGTTACTTGCATATCAAGCCAAAGAATAGGTCCTTGTGGATTGGATCGTGTACCAACTGGCACCAAGGTTTTGTGGACCCTTCAGGATCATTGGTAGGATCAGACCGGTGGCCTATTGACTTGCATTTCCTTCCATAGTGAAATTCCATGATGTTTTTCATATATCATTGCTTAAGAAATATGTTAAATATGTTGATCATGTTATTGACTAGTCTGTATTGTAGGTGGAAGAAGAAGGAGAGTTCCATCCGGAACCGCAGTGCATTTTGCAGAAAAATATGCTCATGCTCCGGAATTGAGAAATAGAGAAAAATAAAGTGCAATGGAAGAAATTTTGGCCCGATGAAGCTACATGGGAGATGACGGATCATATGAAGGCTATGTATCCTTCCTTGGTTTTCGGTTGAGGCAAAGAAATTTTGGTGTGATGTTGGTTTTTGTTTAGAAAATATTTTGGCGATGTTTTGGTAAATGTTTGATGTGATGGTTGGATGTATGGATAAAAATCCCTAGGGTCAGGGTTGATAACCCCAAAAGATCAAAGGGTATATACCAATAAGAAGAAAGAAAAAAAGCAACCCTAATGCATAAAATAATAAAGTGGGATGAAGAGGAAGTACCTGTAGGTCCTACGCTTGAAGTCGTTCCCATAGGTTTCAAAACCGCTGCTTCCTCCAAAGCTTCAAAACTTGCAACAAATTCCAAAGAATTATATATACTAGTAGTGGTTCTAATCATGTTTAAGATGTGAATGTTAGATCGTATAAGAATAAGGATATAAATCATGAAATAATACATAATTATATCATAACATTAGTTAAAGCATAAAGATCATAATGTTCAGGAACGTGGCAGAGCTTCTTTATTAATATTAGCAAAGTAATTTGGAAGAACACAACTTGATTCAACCACTTCTCCAAGCGAAACCTTCCTCTATATCCATCCAGCCCAAGCCTCAAAAATCCTCTTTCAAGTGCATATGCATAGATTTCATATGAAGGAGATGAACATCTCTATGAGGAAACAAGGGTTTCCTATAACTGGGAGTGCATGAGGCATAGGGAAACTCAAACTTGATCAGGGACCAATTAACTATAGTATCAATATCCTATATCTCTCCTCTCTTAGGCCTTCCCATGAGGTGTATTTATACCACCCCAAAAAAATTGTTTTAGTTTGGATACAGTTAGGCCACAGGCTCATGTAGGTGTGCTTCTAGTGTAACACATAAACCCCACCCAAAAAATATGATTTTTATATTTTTTTTCATATCTCAAATTATATACGCGGATTGGGTATAGATGGACCCACGTGTATAATTTCTTTTTGAAGGGCAGAGTCACGTATGGAATTAAAAATAATGTTTTTTAATAAATTGATCAAGTATGAAGGGAAAGGGCTACCCAATGCCATAACTCAAAGCATCAAGTCTACATGGGTGCTGAATAATGCTATAACATATGCCCCCTAATATATGATGTCAGAAGGGGTACATGATGGCTGGAATATATTAAGTGTATTAAGAGAATCATATGAGGAAATCGGAGGAGATCACCAGACTCCAACCTGCCAAAAACCAGTGGAAGAGATCAGAGAGAAAGATCATTAGATAGTAAAGCATGTACACATATCAAGTGTAGAGCGGATCCAACATGTATACAAGTACAAAGAAATCTGATAAGTACATAGTGGAAGTACATATCAAGGCCATGTCTCAATATATGTTAGGTCCCCATATTAATAGTGTAGTCTCTTATTGTTGTTATTGTAGCGCCCTTATTGTTATTGTTGTGCCCTTACATTATTATTGTTAGGTCGGCTAGGATTATATTTTGACCCCATGGACTCCTATATATAAAAGGGAGGTTTTGTCATTTTTATCATCCAAGAGTTGTGTTAGGTCCCCATATTACTAGTGTAGTACCTTATTGTTATTAGTGTAGCCCCCTTATTGTTACTGTTGTGCCCCTATAACCCCCATATTGTTATTATTTTTCCCTTACATTATTATTGTTAGGTCGGCTAGGATTATATTGTGAACCCATGGACCCCTATTTATAGAAGGAGGTTTTGTTGTTTGTATCATCCAAGAATTGTTCATTTATGTAATGTATTGGAGGTTGCCCCCTCAAAGTGGCTATTTCTAAGGCATTGATCTCTCGTTTCTTCTATTTTTGGAGCTGGTTTCATAACATTTGGTATCAGAGCTTTGGATTCTAGGGTTTAGCTGCTCCAAAGAGGTCATCCTAGAATTTTCACTATAACATTGATTCTACGAAGGTTTAGAAGCTTAAATTTTTACAACGCGAAGCCTAAATCCTGAGGAATGTCATGGAAAAATTTCAGATCTTGGTTTGCAAAATTTTCAGAGATATGATCTATGGAAGTTAGGGAATTTTATAGGCTCCTAAATTTAACCTAAATAGGTCATCGTGGAATTTTTTCAATAACTATTTTTATATGAGGGTTAATAAACTGAAATTTTTACAGAGAAAAGCTGAAATCCTGGGTAACGTCTTGGAAAATTTTTAAAGCTTTATTCACAATATTTTCAGAGATATGATTTTGGGAAGCTAGTGCTGTTACAGGACCCTGAATTTCATCTCAAAGAGGTGACCCTGGGAAAATTGTCATAACTCTCACTCTGAGCATTGGATTGGAATTATGTAAAAATTGGCAGCAAGTACACGGACTTTAGTATCCTTTTTATCAATTTCAAAGCCGAAGGAGGAAACAGTGACATGTGGCACGCTTTACAAGTTTGCTCTACTGAACCAGTCCATAATTAGGTCATTGTGGGAGATAGGTCATAAATTTGCCTTGAAGAATCCAAATCAGGTGAGACCTATGGAAATTGAAAGAAGCTTTAGAGGGCTACTACAGGGATGAATTTCAGATATTGAAGATCTGAAATCATAGAGATAAAAGAGTTTCAATATCGATATCCTCAAAATCAATAAAAACGTGTGTATTTTTTTTCGAATTGCATAAGTCTTGTGTGAAAAATCAGTTTGAATTGATTCCAAGGGCATATTGTAGAATAGATATTAGTATTCAATTATAAAATTCCCCCTAAAAAAATTCAATACCCATTAATCCTTTAAAAGGCTTTACTGTGACTCGTGAAGATGAAGAATTGCAACTTGACATATCAAAATTACAAGAGCAAGTGCACCAAATTTCACTCTCTCAAAGAGCAACAAAAAATGAAATGGAAGTTTTGAAGAAAGGCATGGAAGCTAAGATTGATGGTTTGAAGAAAGCAGTGGAAGCTAAGATGGATGGCATGGAAGCTGGCATGGTAGCTAAGATGGATGACATGAAAGAAAACATGGAAAACATGAAGAATGATCTAAATGCACACGTGGAAGGTTTGAAAAAGTTGATACAAGAAATGTTTCCTAATGCCAAAAATATAGTAGAGGAAAATCATGATGAGAACAGAATAAATGTTAATCGTGATTTCATAAACTCTAATGTTGGATGGAAGAACCACCATATTCCAAAGATGCATATGAGAAAGTTTGATGGCAAGGATCCCATAACATGGATACTACAGATGGAGGGATATTTTGATCTCAATAATGTGAAAAACACACAAAAGGTATGCATTGCAACTTTACATTTAGAAAAAAATACATTTGTATAGTATCGATGGATTTTCTCTCGTAAAAAAATTACCACTTGGTCAATTTTTATGGAGGAAATGATAGCACATTATGAGGATACAAAGAGCAACACCTTCTTTAGCCAATTGATAAATCTCAAACAAAAGGGTTCAGTGGTGGAGCACATTGAGGACTTCCAAAAATTGAATATAAGAGTAGCTAATATTCCAAAGGAACACATGATTGATGTCTTCATAGCTTTAAAGGATAACATCCAACATGAAGTTCGCATTTGGGAACCTGATTCATTGGAGAAGGCATTCAGGTTGGCAAGAAAAATTGAATATAAAATTATGGTGACAAGGAAGCCTACCACTCACATCTATAAAGATGGAAGTATTGGTACTCCTAGACTTCCACAACCTACAAGGTTGAAACCACAAAAATTGGAAGAAAAAAGAGAAAAATGGCTTTGCTACAGTTGTGATAGAAAATACACTAAAGGTCATAAGTGTGCTGAGAAGAAATTATTTTACATAGATTTTGAAGAGGAGGAAGAAAATGAACAAGAAACTTCAAAAGAAGAGGATATACACCAAGAACCAACCCTATAAGAAGAAGAAATGGGTCCGACCATATCGTGTAATGCATTGGCAGGAATTACCACTCCTCAAACTCTCAAGATAGAAGGACATATCAAGAAGAAAAAGGTAATCATTTTGATTGATTCGGGTAGTACCCATAATTTTATTCATTGTAAGGTAGCCAAGGAATTGAATTGTTTCGTATACCCAGCATCAAAATGTCAAGTGATGGTTGCAAATGGAGGAACTATAAATTTCTCTATAAAATTCCATAATATCAAGCTAACCATGGGGGAATATGTATTGAATATTCCAATGCTTTCCATTCCAATGGGAGGTGTTGATGTTGTACTAGGAGTACAATGCTTACAATCTTTGGGGACGATAGCTTTTAACTTTCAAGAACTTTTCTTGAAATTTTTTTCAGAAGGAAAGGAAATTGAATTACGGGGTATCGTAGGGAAGTCGGGAAAGATAATAAGCTCTAATGTCATGAAAAAGATTCTGAAGAAATAAGAACGAGGCATAAATTCACAATTATGCTCAGTAGAAGTTCCAACATCAAAATCCTCTATTTCTCCATATCTCCAAAACGTCTTGGACAATCATTCCAAGGTGTTTGATACTCCCAAAGGAATCCCACTTATTTGTGATCGTGATCATGCTATTCATTTGATTCCAGGAAGTGTTCCTCCAAACATCAAGCCTTACATATATCCTTATGTCCAAAAGAGTGAAATTGAATGTATGATTGCAGAAATGTTAGAAGCTGGTATAATTCAACCTTGTCAAAGTTCTTTCTCTGCTCCAGTAGTATTGGTGCACAAGAAGGATGGATCATGGCACATGTGTCCAGATTATAGGGAGCTCAATAAGCTCGCTATTAAATATAAATTTCCCATTCATGTGATTGATGAATTATTGGATGAATTACATGGCGCTATTTATTTTACCAAGTTGGATCTTCGTTCAGGATATCATCAAATTAGAATGAATATTGAAGATATTCTGAAAATAGCATTTTGAACTCATGAGGGTTATTATGAATTTTTGGTCATGCCTTTTGGCCTTACCAATGCACCTTCTACATTTCAAGGGTTGATGAATTCCATTTTCAAACCCTTCCTTATAAAATTTGTGCTAATATTTTTTGTTGACATACTAATCTACAACAGGTCTTGGAAGGATCATGTTCAACATGTTGACAAGGTGCTCAAACTATTGGAGGAGAAATAATTATATGCAAAAAAATCCAAATGTTTCTTTGGAGTACAAGAGGTGGAATATCTGGGTCATATTGTATCTCATGAGGGTGTTAAGGTAGACCCTAACAAAATTAAATCCATTAAGGAATGGAAAGTCCCCACAACCATAAAGAAGTTGCAAGGATTTATCAGGTTAATAGGGTATTATCGCAAGTTTGTTAAGAATTATGGGAGAATAGCAGCACCTCTAACAACATTATTGAAGAAAGATGCATTTTCATGGACTCCTAAAGCAAGTAAGGCCTTTGAACATCTTAAAGAAGCAATGTGCCTAGCACAGGTCTTAGCTACTCTAGACTTCACAAAAACCTTTATTATGGAATGTGATGCCTCAGGAAATGGAATTGGTGTTGTGTTAATGCAAGAAGGAAGATCCATTTCTTTTGAAAGTCATCCAATCGAAGGAAAGTATTTACAGAAATATATTTATGAGAAGGAAATGTTGGTAATACTACATGCACTAAAAAAATGGTGACCTTACCTAATGGGAAGGCACTTCAAGGAAAAAACTGATCATGATAGTATTAAACACAATTTGGAACAAAGACTATCTTCAGAAAAGCAGCAAAAATGGGTCACAAAGATGTTGGGTTATGACTTTGAAATCATCTACAAAAAAGGGAAGCTAAATGTTGTTGCAAATGCACTCTCAAGAAAGGATGAAGAGGTGGAAGCATTGCTTTGTGAAATTTCTATTATCCAACCAGATTGGATAACCGAAGCAAGGGATGAATGGAAGAAGGACGATGAAGTGTGGACACTCATTCAAAAGTTGAAGCAATATCCTAGTACATCTGATAAATGTAATTGGAAAAATGATTCCTTATGGTACAAATATCGCTTATATGTTTGTAAGAATTCCCAAATAAAACAAAATATTCTTTTGGAATTGCATACTTCTCCTTTAGGAGGACACTCAGGATTTTTAAAAACTTACGACAGGGTGAAGAAAGAAATTTTTTGGGATGACCTTAAATCTTATATTCAAAATTTTGTTGCAGAATGTTTTGTTTTCCAGAAAACAAACGTTGAGACAATTAAGCCCCTGAGTCTTCTACAACCTTTATCTATTCCAAGTCAATGTTGGGAGGAGATTTCAATGGATTTTATCACAGGTTTACCTAAGTCCAAAGGAAAGAGTGTCGTCATGGTGGTAGTTGATAGAATTACCAAGTATGCACACTTTTGTGCATTATCTCATCCATTTAAAGCAAGTACAGTGGCTACTGCATTTATGGAAACAATTCGAAAGCTACATGGAAACTCCAAGATTATGGTAAGCGACAGAGATCCCATTTTTGCTGTAAATTTTTGGACATAATTATTTTCTTGTTTGTGTACTCAACTAGCTCATAGCTCATATTTATCATCCTCAATCTGATGGTCAAACTGATAGTGAACAAATGTTTGGAAGGATATCTACATTGTTTTTTATCTGATAAACAAACACAATGGGTAAAGTGGTTACCTCTGGCGGAATGGTGGTATAACACTTCCTTCCATACTGCAACACAAATGACCCCATTTATGGCACTTTATGGATATCATCCACCTTCCATCACATCATATTTAAGATAAAATTCTAACATGCAAGTAGTGTAAGATCACATTGAACATCAACAACAAGTTCTCCAACTCTTAAAGGAGAACCTAAATTTGGCACAAAATCGAATGAAACAACAGGAAGATCAACATCGTAGTGAGAGAAATTTTGATGTAGGAGACTGGGTATTTTTATGGCTACAACCATACAAAAAAATTTCCCTCAAGCAAGCTAAGAAGGATAATAAATTATCGCCAAAATACTATGGCCCTTACAAGGTGTTGCAAAAGATTGGTACTATAGCATACAAATTGGAGCTTCCTTCTTCTTCGCAAGTGCATCTAGTTTTCCATGTTTCATGCTTAAAGAAGGTTATAGGTGACAAACTTGTAGTTCAAAAAATATTTCCAGAACTTGATGAGGAAGGAAAAATCATATTGGAACCCGAAACAGTGACAAAAACAAGAACTCGACAGCTACGAAATCGATCAATTTCAGAGTATGTCATCAAGTGGAAGAACTTACCCACTGAAGATTCTACATGGGAGGATGAGAATTTTATATATAAGCATCCAGATCTACTCAAGCATTGAGGACAACACTTTTTTGAAGGAGATGGGCATGTTAGGTCTCCATATTACTAGTGTAGTCCCTTATTTTTATTAGTGTAGCCCCCTTATTGTTATTGTTGTGCCCCTGTAACCCCCATATTGTTATTATTGTTCCCTTACATTATTATTGTGAGGTTGGCTAGGATTATATTGTGACCCCATGGATCCATATATATAGAAGGAGGTTTTTTCATTTGTATCATCCAAGAATTTTTCATTTATGTAATGTATTGGAGGTTTCCCCCTCTAAGTGGATATTTCTAAGGCGTTGATCTCTCATTTCTTCTATTTTTGGAGCTGTTTTCATAAAAAAAAATTCATTTATGTAATGTAAAGGAGGTTTCCCCCTCAAAGAGGCTAAATTCTAAGTCATTGATCTATCCCTTCTTCTATTTTGTGATATGGTTTCATAACATTTTCTATCAGAGCTTTGGATTCTAGGGTTTCACTGCTGCAAATAGGAAATTGTGGAACTGTAACATTTTTTCTATGAAGGTTCAGAAGCTAAAAAAAAAACCATTTGAGACGAAATCCTGAGGAAATCCGTGTAAAAAATTCAGATCTTGGTTTGCTATATTGGTGGAGATGTGATCAAGGTATTTAGGATTTCTGCAGGCCCCAAAATTTCATCTCAAATAGGTGGTCGAGGGAAAATCATCATAAATTTTGTTTCAAACACCAGATTGGAATTCTGTAAGAAGTAGACGAAATTTCAAGGAATTTCATTTCTTTTATATCGATTTCAAAGCCGATGGAAAAAATAGTGACACGTGGCACGTTGTACAAGTTCGCTCTACTAAACCAGTCCATAATTAGGTCATTGTGGGAGATTGGGCATAAATTTATCTTGGAGAATCCAAATCAGGTTTGACCTATGGCATAGGAAATAAGAATCAGAGTGATACTTTAGTACTGAAGCTCAAATATTTGGGATCTTAAATCACAGATATATATCAGTTTCAATATCGAGCTTCTCAAAAGCAAGAAAAATGTGTGTCGTTTTTTTAAAATTGCATAACGTTTGTTTGAAAAATAAATCTGAAGTGATTCCAAGGTCATATTGAAGCATATATATCTGTGTTGGGTTCTATGATGCCTCCCAAAAATAATTCCATGCCTGTTAAGCCCTAGAAAAACTCTACTATGATGCATGAAAAGGAAGAAGTGCAAAATGATATATCAAAATTACGAGACCACATGCAACAAATGTCGCTCTCACAAAAAGTAGCCAAAAATGAAATGGAAGCTAAAATGGATGGTTGAAGAATGGAATGGATGGTTTGAAGAATGGCATGGAAGATAAGATCGATGGTATAGAAGGCAACATGGAATATTTTAAGAAAGACATGGAAGGGTTTAAGGAAGGTTTCACAAAGTTGCTACAAGAAAAGATTCCTAATGGTGAAAAGGTAGTAGAGGAAACTCATGATGAGAACAAATTAAATATTAATAATGATTTCATATTCCAAAGATCGATATGAGGAATTTTTATTCAAGGATCCCATAACATGGATACGAAATATGGAGCATTACTTTGATCTCCAGAATGTGTAAAACACACAAAAGGTACACATTGCAACTTTATATTTAGAACCCAATACATTTGTATGGTATCGATGGCCTTTCTGTCATAAACAAAGTGTCTCTTGGTCAATTTTTACGAAGGAAATAATAACACATTATGAGGATACAAAGAGAAACACCTTCTTTATCCAATTTATAAATATCAAACAAAAGGGTTCAATGGTGGAACACATTGAGGACTTCCAAAAAATGAATATAAGGGTAAAGGATATTCCAGAGGAGTACATGGTTGATGTCTTCATAGGGACTTTAACGGATAACATCCAACACAAGTTTAGCCTTTGAGAACTTGATTCATTGGAGAAGATATTCAAGTTGGTGAGAAAAATTGAAAGAAAAATTATGGCGACAAGGAAGCCTACCGCTCACAACTATAAAGATGGAAGTGTTGTTACTCCTAGACTTCGACAACCTACAAGGTTGACACCACAACAATTGGAAGAAAAAAAAGCAAAAGGGATTTTCTATAATTGTGATAGAAAATGCACTGAAGGTCATAAGTGTGTTGAGAAGAAATTATTTTACATAGATTGTGAAGAGGAGGAAGAAGAGAAAAAAGAAACCTCAAAAGAAGAGGATATACACTAGGAACGATCCCTAGAGGAAGAAGAAATAAATCCGGCCATATAATGTAATGCATTGGCAGGAATAACCACTCCTCAAACTCTCAAGATAGAAGGACATATCAAGAATAAAAATGTAATAGTGTTTATTGATTCGGGTAGTACCCATAATTTTATTCACTGTAAGGTAGCCAAGGAATTGAAATGCTTCCTATACCCATCACCAAAGTGTCAAGTGATGGTTGCAAATGGAGGAACTAAAAATTTCTCTGGAAATTTCCATAATTTCAAGTTAACCATGGGGGAATTTGTATTCAATATTCCAATGATCTCCATTCCAATGGGTGGTGCTGATGTTGTACTAGGATTACAATGGTTACAATATTTGGGGACGATAGCTTTTAATTTTCAAGAACTTTTCTCGAAAATTTTTTCGGAAGGAAAGGAAGTTGAATTACAGGGTATCAAAGGAAATCCAGAAAGATAATCATCTCTAATGTCATGAAAAAGCTTCTGAAGAAATAACAATGAGGCGCAATTGCAAATATATGCTCACTAGAGGTTCAAACATCAAAATCATTTATTTATCTAGATCTCCAAAAAGTATTGGACAATCATTCCAAGGTGTTTTATACCCCTAAAGGACTCCCACCTATTCATGACCATGATCATGCTATTCATTTTATTCCAGGAAGTGTTCCTCCAAAAATCAGGGCTTACATATATCCTTATGCTCAAAAGAGTGAGATTGAATGTATGATTGTAGATATTCTAGAGGCTGGTATAATTCAACCTAGTCAAAGTTATTTCTATGCTCTGATAGTATTGGTGCACAAGAAGGATGGATCATGGTGCATGTGTCCGGATTATAGGGAGATAAATAAACTCACTATTAAAGATAAATTTCCCATTCTTGTGATTGATGAATTATTGGATGAATTACATGGATAAATTTATTTCACCAACTTGGATCTCCATTCAGGATACCATCAAATTATAATGAAGACTTAAGGCATTCCAGAAACAACAATTAGAACTCATGAGGGTCATTAGAATTTTTGGTCATGCCTTCTGGCCTTACCAATACGCCTTCTACATTTCAACGGTTGATGAATTCCATTTTCAAACCCTTTCTTAGAAATTTTATGTTAGTATTTTTTGATGATATACGATCTACAACAGGTCTTGGAAGGATCATGTTCAACATGTTGACAGGGTGCTCAATATATTAGAGGAGAAACAATTATATGCAAAAACCTGAAAATGATTCTTGGGAGTACAAGTGGTGGAATATCTGGGTCATATTGTATCTCAAGAGGCTATTAAGGTAGACCCTAACAAAATTAAAGCCATTAAGGAATGGAAAATCCCCACAACCATAAAGCAGTTGCGAGGATTTCTAGGGTTAACATGGTATTATCACAATTTTGTTAAGAATTATGGGAGAATAGCAGCACCTTTAACAAAATTATCAAAGCAATATTAATTTTAACATCTTAAAGAGGAAATGTGCCAAGCACTAGTCTTAGCTATGTTAGACTTCACAAAAACCTTTATTGTGGAATGTGATGCCTAAAGAAATGTAATTGATGTTGTTTTAATGCAAGAAGGAAGACCCATTTCTTTTTAAATTCGTCCAATCAAAGGAAATTATTTACAAAAAACTATTTATGAGAAGGAAATGTTGGCACAAATTAACTATGATAAAATGGATGAAGGATGAATGTATAGAAACATTAAATGTAATGGGAAAAGGAGATATTTATTAGGAAAATTACAATGATATTATTCAGCTGTGTATCAGGTGCTCTCGAGGCAGTATGCGCATCAGACCAACTGGACGAGATACTGCCGCCATAAATAATAAGGTTGTTGTTGGCAGCATGACTCAGATAAAAATTGACAATCTCTCAGAATATTTTAAAACCGATATCCTAGGCACCCTCACAACACAGTTGGACGTCTTGCAAGCCAAACGGAAACAAGCTATATCTGAAAAGAATTTATTTGTTTTCTACCCACGATGCTGAAAGAAGAACAATCAGAGGGAATTTCCATGGACATGGTCTAGACGTGTGCCATCTGCACTAAAGACCATGCCACTGAGCAGTGCCCATCACTTCCAGGATTAAAGGTAGTTTTTAAAGAGGTGGAGGAAGAAACAAAACCAGTATACTTAATGAGCCAACTTCGCCAGTGGAAATCCTGACCCACAAGTGTGTCACAAGATCCTTCTTTTTTCTTTTCTTCTCCACCATTTAATCAACAACAGAATTATGGAACAACGTGGCAAGGTCAATCACCTTTCTCTACTTGCCAGTCTCATTCATTTACTATTTCACCTTGGCCAAATCAACCGTTTCCAAGCATTGGTTGGCTAAATTCTCCTTTTTCTACTCCTTTCTGGAAAAACAATCCATACCCATCCCAGTGGCCTGCCTCCACATCACAAAATCCAAAATTTTCCTCAAATTGGCAACAACCTCTGGGGAAAATTAATCCACCTATGGGGACAGGGTCTCAACCTGAACTAATATTACCAACTTTATATCTATTACAGCAAAATCCTTGGCCTCTTATGCATCCCCAACTGCCAACTCAACCAAACCCAAATCCCAATAACAGACCAGTTCAAATGATACATATTGTTGAAAATTCATATCCTAAAATAAAATAGATGGAATGCAATGAACTTAGGTTGAGATTAGGATGAATCGTTAACCCTGAGGGAAATAAAAACCAAGAACAAGATGAGACAAAAACACCTTCCATAACTAAACCCTCGACTGTTCCTGACACATAAATAAAACAGGGAGGAGACACAGTCGAGCCACAGGGTCCTGAAAAACTTATAATCACTTCTCCTTCATTCCCTGAAAGATTTATGGTACCTAAACCCATTTTTTATGCAGAATTTGATCTCTTAGGGGAACTCAAAAATTTATGTATTAAAATTCATCTCCTTCAGGATATTCAATACATTCTTATTTATGCTAAAACGATTAAAGAACTATGTGTGAAAAAGCATGCAAGGAAACCAAAAAATTCACCAACTGTCCAGGTCGTAGTGACCTTATATGATCTACTTCTAGGTAGGGAAACACCATTAAAATACAAATATCCAGGGAACCCCATAGTTACCGTTAAAATATATGGCCGTTCTTTTCCAAACACACTAGTTTATTTATGTGCATCCATTAACATTCTAATGGTAGAAACCTGTGAGGCACTTGGTATTACGGCTCTGGAACTGACCACTAATTTGCTAGAACGTGTTGATCATTCTATTGTTAAACTCGAGGGAACTCTACATGACATTATTGTTTTTTTTTATTCATGGGAATACCCAGTGGAATTTCTAGTTATCAACCCATGAAGTCGATTAGATGGACACCCTTTTATTCTGGGTCGACCTTGGTTAGTAACAACCCATTCTTGTATAGGTTGTCGTGCTGGTAGCATGACCATTACAAAAGGAAATGCTATAAAAAACCTTGTTTTATATCCCCCTGCTAATCCGAGTCTTCCAATCCTGAAAACTCATAAACATCCACCTACATACCTGGAAGAAAACATTTGTTCACCTCTCACAGTAGCAGAAGCGCCTGAGTTAAAGAATCAGATTGAAGATGATATAATTAATAATTTTATTAATGAATCAACTACTGTGAAAAATGTGAAGTGTCAACTGTTGAAATCGATTCTTGACAATGAAGCCTAGGAAGATCCTTTGGTAGATGGAGATGATCAACATATACCAACTAGTTTTTTTCATAACAGCGGGCCTATTGAGATTGAACCAGGAAAGATTTTGAATATTATTGATAATATGGATAGTGATCAACAACAAAAACTTATTCAGGTTCTGCAAAAACATAAAGGGGATTTTTCCTGGGACTATCCAGACATGAAGGGCATAGATCCTCAATTATGTACACACCACATCTACACCAAAAAACATGCCTATCCTATTCGAAAACCTCAACGAAGATTAAATTTGCATCTCAAGGATATCGTAAAGGAAGAATTGTAGAAGTTTTTGGATGTGAATTTTATTTATCCTATTTCGGATAGTAAGTGGGTCTCTCCATTGGTAGTTGTTCCAAAAAAGAACAGGAAATGGAAAATCTGTGTCGACTATAGGGAATTGAACAAGGCCACAAAAAAAGACCACTTCCCTCTTCCATTTTTTGATCAAGTCCTTGATACACTAGCAGGGAAGCGATTATTTTCCTTTCTTGATGGCTTCAGTGGCTACAACCACATCCAAATTTCCCCTAAAGACCAAGAAAAAACTACCTTTACCTGCCCCTGGGGTAGGCTTTCTTATAGAGTGCTACATTTTTGTTTATGCAACACCCGAGCTACATTTTAGAGGGCCATACTCAAAATTTTCTCTGATTTAATAAACGAGGGACTTGAAGTTTACATGGATGAATTCACTCTGTACGGGAACGATTTCGACCAAGTGCTACAAAACTTAGAGAAATTTCTGGAACATTGCATCGCTACCAGGATGTGTTTAAGCAACGAGAAATATCACATGATGATGACCAAAGGCGTAGGAAACTATATCTCTGCGGTTGGAATACAGGTATACCCAGCAAAAATAGAGGTAATTCTTCTACTACCTACAACTTGCACTGAAATTGAGGTATGTAGCTTCCTTGGATATGCAGGATACTATAGTAGATTTATAAATATTTTTTCATGAATTGTTGCGCCTTTGTATGTTTTAGCAAGAAATGTTGAATTTATATGGTTTGATAAAAATGACATTGCGTTTATAGATTTGATGAAATTAGTATCGATTGCTCTAGTATTGCGCGGACCCAATTGGGAGATGCCTTTTCATATCTCTATAGATGCGTCAGACATAGGAATAGGAATTGTCCTTGGGCAAGAGGAGGACAAAAAGCCCTATGCTATTTATTATATTAGCAAAAATATCACTTCTTCCGAACTCAATTATAATGTAACAGAAAAAGAATTTTTAGCTGTCATTTATGCCATAAATAAATTTAGACATTATATAACATGCTGCCAATTTTTTCTATACACTAATCATTCTACCATTAGATACTTAGCCAATAAACCAATTACTAATGGATGGGTGACCCGTTGGCTGTTACTTTTGCAGGATTTTTATATTACCATTAAATACCGTCCAGGAAAGGAAAACCTAGTGGCATATTTGTTGTCACGAGTTCCAAAGACGAACGATCTGCTAGTTGTGGATGATTAGTTCCAAGATGAACATTTTTTTTCGATAACGATTAAGGCATCGTGGTATGCAGATGTGGAAAATTATTTGGCGGTAGGGAAACTGAAAAATAATTTAACAACTAAAGAGAGGAAGATTATTGTCCAACTCAACGCTCGATTTTCTTGGATTGGTGGATACCTTTTTCACACAAGATCTAGTATGAAAATATGTAGGTGCATCCGTGAAGGTGAGATTTATTAAATCCTGTAGGCTTTCCATGACCAGCCTTGTGGAAAACACTTTGCAGACCGAAAAATTGGACATAAAATACTACAGATGGGATATTATTGGCCCGCTATCTTTAAAGATGCCAAGAAGTATGTCCAGGCTTGTGATAGCTTCTAGAGGATGGGTCGTCCTGGTCAATTTGATGAAATGTTGTTGCAGCCACAATTAGTAATAGAACCTTTCGAACGGTGGGAATTTTATTTTGTTGGCCCATTCAATCCACCATATAAAAAAGGCCTATATACTGGTTGCTATAGACTACGTAACAAAGTGGGTAGAAACAATAGTTGAGTTATTTGTGTAGCATGGTTTGCCCAAGGAAGTGATAACAGATGGGGGGGAATAGTTTGTAGGACACAAGATTACAACCACTCTACGGAACCACCATATCACACGTAGGGTCACTTCTCCATATCACCTGTAGGCGAACGAGCAGGTTGAGAGCACTAATAAGGTCATTGAAGAAATTTTGACCAAAATAGTTTCAAGACATCGGCGAGACTTGCCTACTATATTTCCAGAGGACTTACGGGCCTATCATACAACTTGGTGAAATACTACTTGTTATTCCCCGTACCAACTTGTATTTGGCAAAGAACCTATTTTTCCTATCGAATTTGAAATAAAGACACCCAGAACAACCCAGGAAGTGGGACTGGACCTGATGGAAGCCAAAACTAAATGAATTCAACAAATAAATGAATTATATGAAGTGCAGTTACCTTCCCTTCAGTGCACAACAATTATTCAGCAGCAATGGGCTAAGTGGCATGACAGCCTCATAGAAAAGAAAACATTTTAGGAAGGAGACTGGGCATTCCTCTATGATTCTAGATTTCAATACTTCCCAGGTAAGTTGTAGACAAGATGGCTTGGCCCATATAAAATTAAAGAAGTACACAGCAATGGCACTCTAACTTTGATTACCATCGATGGGCCTGGCTTGTATTTTTAGGTGAATGGACACCGGGTACCTCTTTATCAAAAACCACTCACCAAAGAGTCTTTTCGACAATAGGTACACAATGATCCCACAATGAAAAAATTAGTTGCGGGCAGTAATGATGTGACAACTTTACTTTCGTAAAAATCATTATTTTTCAGCTGTAAATAATGTATATATTTTCTTTACATAGCTAGTTTATAATTTTCCATTTCCATGTTTTTTTAGAATAAAACATTGTTGTATAAATGCATGGATTTTTGCTTTGAGACAGTTGATTATACACAAAGTAACTAAAATTCCTCTTTCGTCGAGTCACATTATTTTTTAGCAGTTTGTATTCAATTCTTACAATTAATATTTCCTTCCGAGTGAACAGTTGTCATTTCTCTTTCTTTGGATTGAGTTTTCCACTGTTGCTGTTCTTTTTCAAAATTGATGAAAAAATGTTGTTCAATAGATTGAACAAATGCTGTTCAATAAAATGAACAGTTGATGTTCTATTAAATGAACAGTTGTTGTTCAATAAAAATGAACAGTTGACGTTCAAAAGAGTGAACAACTAATCTTCAATAAAATGAACAACTCCTATTCAGTTAAACGAAAAACTGTTGTTCAGTAGAATGAAAAGCTACAGTTTCTTTCTTGACGACTTTCACATACCATTGTCGTTCAAAAGATTGAACAAATGCTATTCAATAAAATGAACAGTTGTTGTTCAGTTAAACGAACAACTACCATTCCAATATCTGCACAATTGTCGTTCAATCCTATAGCGAACATCCATATTTTCTTTCACATGCTCTCTTATGAAAATCACCATTTTTGGTTGGGAATTTATACTGAAGTTAAGAAAAAGTAGTTATATTAACAACATTATGATTTTTACACCTTTGATGATTAACTTTATTCTGAAATTGACATGGTTCATCCATTCTAATGACTTGCTGGATATCTCTTCTTTGGATGTGTCATAAAATGATTTGCTACCTTAAAATCATGATGGTTTATCTTTTACAATTTTGATGGATAATTCCCTTTGGTATGATGATATAGGAATATAAGCATAAATTTTATTAGAATTATTTTACTTCTCACACCATCCCTAACTCTTAAGGAGTTAGTGAGCCTACCTCCAGTTATAACATGCATTTGAAAAATATAATATAATACTTCTCAAAGGGGATAGGGGGATCATCACGAGCCATTCTACCATGATCATAAGAAAATTAACAAGTGAAATTCCTATAATGGCCACCAAACAAGGGTAATGGCCTTCTAGACAGTGTAATTTCCAGAAGGAAAATAGGTCTCATCACGAGCCGACCTGATCATTTTTTTATGCCCTGGTGAATGGCACTGTGATTTTCTGGTTACCAAGCCAGCACAGTGACTCCTTTGTTGAAATAAATAAAATCATCTAAATCATAAATGTAGGAT